>CM053786.1:49964502-50319502 GCA_028749045.1 Cupressus sempervirens
TATCTTCCTGCGGGTTCGCTTCTTTACCTTTCCTTATTTTCTTGTTTAATCCAGCGATCTTGTGGTCACGTTCTCATAGCAACAAAATTGCATTTTTCTCAGTTTATCTTCTCGCAAGATCATACCTTTTTGACTCTTCTACCATTCACCTTTGACTTGTGTTCCTGCAAATGCTTCCCTGCCAACCTCCCATCTAGTGTTCTCGCCAAAATATATTTTGATAGAAATGTGCCTTTGCTTGCCCTTACCTCTTCTCATCCCTAGTCTGTGGGAATGTGTTCCCGCGCCCTGACTCGCATTCCTTTTTGCAAAAATGCGATCTTGCCTATTTTCCAACGCTCTCATAGAATCTCCTACCCCAGGATCATGATCCCACTCCAAACTTCTACTACCCATTTTAGTCCTACGTGGCTAAGATACTATTGCAAGATCATGATCCCGCTGATCCCACTCACATTTTTGCTGGACCCATGTCTGCGGGATCGCGTTTTTGCTTTTGCGAGAATGCAATAAAATCTAAACAAAGCAAAAGCAAGAAAATTTTTTCGGCCCTACCAATTGATCTGGTGTCCCCTATACTTGTACCCATCACACAATGTTCACTCGATGCACCGATCGCCCACTACCTACCATCGTAATCTCCAATGCAGAGCTCTTCACAATAATACCTCCTTGTCCATCTAAGTGCAAATAAACCTTCCTGGCCCCTTTCTGGCCCCTTATAGCTCCCCCGGGTGCCTTGACTACCCTTCTCGGTCCTCCCCCCATTCAAAATCAATCCCATTTCCCAAACCATGAACAAAACATAGCTTATCCCATTGTAACATATCTTGGTCCATCAATTTGTACATCCTCTTTAGCCTAGTATTATTGTATCTCTCCAGCTTTCATGCCAGTTCATCCTTGCTTAACATCTTGCACACACCGCACATCTTGGTTAGCTATTTCACTACATCCTTTCGCTAAATTGCACCTCTACATCTTTTTTTTGTTTTTATTTTCTACTTGTGGGTTACCTAGTATCGCTTCCATGATGCTTCCTCTAGGATTCATGTGCGATGTTGGGGCAATCCTTTCTTATTTGTTTTGCATCCATTCGTTAGTCTTCTAGACCATTGGTGAAAAGGCCTTGCTTTTCTTGGTAACCTTGGCAATTAACCAACATTTGGATATTAAATCTAATACTCAACTATGTGGTGGTCCTTCTTTTTGAAGTATCCCCCCGCTCAACCCGCTTCACTAGATTCCCTGCATCTCCATTATCCCCTCATCCCTTCCCTTATCCTAGATTTTTTTTTATAATGCTCTGCTTCTTCATCCTCCACCTCCCTGAAAATCTTAAGCTTGCTTCCTCTTGTGCATCTAATTCTCCTTTATCATTCTCCCGTCGTGAGAGTTTGAGCTAATTCAGCCCCTTCTCTTTGCCACTCTGAGTCTCCTTGCTCATCCTAAATTCTTGTATTTTCAAGAAGCCGTCGAGCCTCATTTCTCTCCTCGTCGCCTTCTTGAGGGGGCATCATCTAAGTTTATTCTATCCTCTTCTTATCCGAGACTGGAGCAACCTTGTTGCTAAAAACATCTTCCTCATGTCGTCTCCGTTTGAACTTCTTTGAAATAGTGTTGTCTCAACACTATGTCAAAGAGGGGCAAAATGTAGACACCTAAATTTGATTACACCGCTTTAGTAATCCTATTTAGCTATCTCTAAAAAGCATCATTAATTAAAATTCCTATTTAATTAATCCTTTGCCATCCTCTAACTGATTAATTTAATTAATCATCCATAGTCCTAAATTGATAAATCAAATAACCTATTATTTATCAATTAAATCCTATTCCCCTATCTAATTCCAAAACCTTCATTTATTAAATAAATCTATTTGATAAATAAAGCCCTCAAATCTAATAGCCCATAAACAATCCTAAATCCTCCATTTACCCTAATCCACCCCATCCACCCATACTAACCTAGCTTAGCCACTAACTCACCCACCCTCATGAATGCCATCCACTTCCACATCTCTAACATCCCTAATCTAATCCTAAACCCAAGCCTAATCCCCCCTAACCTTTTCACATTCTCTAAGTGAGCTTAAGACTTTCCTAAGCTAAGCAAAGTCAACAATCTCAACTCCCTCCAAAATATCCCAACCACCAAGCCTTCATTGCTCTTACAAACCCAATGAATTCTCTTACAAGCACTTATGAGGGTCATTTAAGGCCTTAAGCCTCCTTTTTTTACTCATCCTTGCCCTTTCCTCCATCCACTGAACCTATGACATGTGTCACTCTCTGATTGGTGCTAAACAAGCACAATCCATGTGCTCCCCTTTGAGTGCATCCTAGCCCTCCCTTACCATCTTGCCATCCTTGCTTCTTAGCCCTCCATCCCTCAAGCCTCTTGGCTATAAATTGGATCCCCTTCCAAGCCATTTCATCACAAATCCTTAAGCTAAAGTTACCATGCCCTTTTGAAATCACAATCCATCAAGTAAACTCATAATGCCATTTTGAAAAGCCAAATCCATATCAAAGCCATCATCCACACCAAAAATTTCAAATCCATTGAAGCTATTTTAAAACTTGCACATATATCCCAAATCTACATAATAGACTCATCCCTAAATCAAGTGACCATCGTCATTGGGAGAGCCATTCCATGGCTCATACTCTCATTTGAGGGTTTCCCTTTGTCTATCTCATATGTTATTATTTTTATGCTAGTTAATGCTTTTGTTTTGTAATAGATTAGTATTACTTGCTATCATATTTTCTCATATACACATAGTGACTCTAAAGATGAGAAACAAATTGAAGAAGCTAGAGCCAAACCAAGATTGTCCAAATATGTGAAGAGACATCATCCTACCGTAATACCCCAAAATTGGCTCATTTCCATGATACCAATTCTGGTCTATTCTAATCAATTCTAAGTCCTATTCTAATAGGAAATTCTCATTATGCTATTCACTACTTGACTTAATTGTTAGATGTAGAAGACCCTAATCTGCATTCATCATATTTCTTATTTAATTCCTATAGTACATACTCATATTAGTCGTATTAAACCTACTTGATTTAATTATAATTTAATTTAAAGTATTTATACTTTAATTAAATTAAATTATATCCTAAGGCTAATGTACTATGTAATTAAATTGATTTAATTTAATAAATGTGCCTATTTTAATTAATTAAATGAAATTATTTAATTAAATGGAGAAATTGCTTCTAATTAATTAAACAAAGTTATTTAATTAAATGGGAAGCCATCCCTAATTGATTAAATGAAGTTATTTAATTAAATAATAAAAGTGTCTCTAATTAATTAAATAGAATTATTTAATTAAATAGAAAAGGTAATTATGAGAGCATATCTCATTTTATTAAATTAAATATCTCACCAAAATCTCTCTTCAGTTCGAAAAGGAAAATTTCTAGTTCACTGTTGATCAAAAAGTAATTAAATCAGTTAACTCCTTATTCTACTCAAATTAAATCAGTTAACTCCTTATTCTACTCAAATTAAATTAGTTAACTCCCTCCAATTTAGGAATCTTCCTTTATGACTGAACTTCATCTTCAATCCTGACTGTTGATTGAAATCAATCTCAACTGTTAGAGGTTTTTAGGAAAATCTATATAAGAGACCCTCATCTCTTCATTTTGAAGAGAGGATGAATTTGGAATTTACATCAAATTGCTGCTAGAATTCATACTCACATTTGCTCAGATTTGCTCATATTTTACATACATTTGCATCCTTAGCTTAATTTCATTTAGCATAATATGTATATGATTAATCTAGTTTCCTTTACTTGTTCTTAGATTGGAATGCATTTCTCATTCTAGATTAATCTGCACAATCATATAGATTAATTTCATTTCTTAAATCCTTTTTTCTTAGAGGGTCTGGTTGCTTAAACACCTCAAATCTGAGGATATCTAACAAGCAATTCCCTTTAGATAGAAGGCAACAGGTCGCGTTGCTGGCTGATTTTCGAATGAAAAATTCAATGTTCATCTCAAGATGAATCTGCAAATAAGGACCATGTTGAAGTGTGTGTGTTAGCAGAGGCCACATATTTACACATACATTTCTGGCGCCCACCGTGTGGCCGAGAAAATCAAATTTTCTAGCCTCTTTCTACATTTTTTTAATCATTTTTTTTGTTCTCTATCGGTACTGTTCCATACAGATTCGAGAATCTTCGCACGAGACTTTTTATTTTTGCATGAGGATCTAGAATCTTTGTGTGAATATTCTTTCCATATCGTGCGAGAAAGTTCCTGGGTGCACAAAACTTTGCGCAGCACCTATTTCTTCACACAGGCCGTAATATAATTTTGCATGGATCTTAAAACTTCTTCACATGGACTGTCAAGAATTTCGTGCAAGACTCTGTTGACATATGCCATTTTTTTGCATTGATTTTCATATTTGTGATTTTTCTGCTAACTGCTCACTGTTTTTGGTTTTTCTGTGTTTTCTAATTTTTTGGAATAGCATAATAGTAGTTTGTGGGACAATTGGAAAAGCATGATAAAGTTGCTAAAAATAGGTGAAACATCTACTAAGCGTATTGCGAGGATTACCAAGTAATTCTCTTTGATTGATAACCCTTCATTTGGAGCTAAAACAAACATCTCTTGTGTCAAGCTTGTGTGTATTTCCTTCCATGTTCTCATTTTACAACACATGCATAATTTGATACTAGGTTGTGATCTCTATTAGTTTCATCTAGCAGGCTTAGTTACCAGTGATAGATCTAACTAGCTATCTTGAGTTATTGGACTCGCTAATCCATCGGCCCCTCATTTCACCTTGTGGTTGCAAGATCAGCACCACATTAAAGGGGAGGAGTCTCTAGGAAAGAAGCATTAAATGCTCCACTAGGCAAACCTTTTGTGCTTTCTAGAACTCACTAGTTTCTGAGTTGTGGACTCATTTTGGCTTGTGTGAGGGGTTAAATTTTCCACATCTTTGGAATCACCTTGCATTAGTTAAAGCATTAAGTGTACCACCTTGTACTCTTTGACTACTTTTGGATAGATTTTCTTTCGAGAATTAACATCTATACACACATAGTAATTAGGCCCCATGAACACTATTCAAAGATCTTGAGAGAGTGGGTTCCTAGTGAAACTCCTCTCTATGACAGATTCCTTACAAGTGGGGAGGATACTTTGAGCATCTCATAGATAAATGAGTCTTCAACTTGTTGATTGAGGCATCCTTTCTCCGAAGAGGTTAATAGATCACTAGGAGTTGATATCATAGATCTTTGAGAGATACTCTTAGTTTAGCATGTTAGATTAATCTGTCTATTTTGATTGGGCTAAAAGTGAAAAGGTGTCAAGACCTTGAATTTGGAAGCTAAGTCCCCTTGTGGTACACCATTGTGAGTCGATTACCTTTAGAGAGGGTTAACCATAGCAAACAACCCCTCTATAGGGAAAACTATGTTGATGAAACCTCGAGCGATAATAACCATTTTTGACGTGGTAGTGACAACCGCTATATAAATGTCCTTGTGGAAGAAATCTCCACGGGTGTGGTTCATTGTGGGTTATCAAATCTCCCCAGTAGCTCTTGAAGATTAAGTTCTCAGACTATGTTGAAACCTTGGTGCATCAGGATTGGAGGTCACCCCTATGAGTCATAAAAGTTGTAGAGTCAAAACATTACTAAAAACCTTAGAGAGGCCAAACTTTTCACTTTCTAGGAATGTGTGCAATGATTGCAAAACTCTTTGAAAACATACACAAATAGCTCTCCTAGGGATTAGCACAAACTAAGTCACTTGATTGTTCACACACAAGGTTGCTTTTTCCCTTGCTCATTATTTTTAGACGTGCTTGAAATCACCTGCTTGTTGTTCTACGTACCTGTTTATCTACCTAGTTACTAAAACAAATCAACAATCTATCCAAAACTGTCTAAAATCTTCCAAGTCTTTTCAAAATATAGTTCAATTGTCAGTCTAGTTTCCATTTTCACACACAATTTGCAAAATTTTGCATGAATACTTGTTGTCCTACTACTTCTTCACTCAACTTTTTCCAAGTTCTCATGCAAATAGTTGCACATCTCCATGCGAGATCTTCATGCTATCCAAGTTAACCTTACACTACTTTGCATGGCCTACAACACATCCTTATGTGAAATCTTTATGCTATCCTGAGTCTTTGCATGGCCCTGTGTACTTTCTCATGCGCCTTTTAGAGGATCTTCACGTGAGATCTTGAGTTTGAACTATCAAATTAGTTTTTTAGAACTATCTGTGCTCTGTACCAAGTTTGTTTCCTACATTGGTTTACTATTTCTCTATCTAAAAATAGTCCCAAATAGTGGCATCCTACTTAGCTAATAACTTGTAATCCATACTTTAACTAGTCTTGTCTCTCAGTTATCTTGCTCTTTTCCTTTAGTGCTTGTTGTACTTTGTGTCATGATAGTCATAATCTTTGGCTATTCTAGCCTTCAAATTAGACTATTCATACCTTAGTATACTACACTCTTATCTTTGTTTTTTGAGACTATGTTCTACTATGGTCCTTGTCTAAGCTTTTAATTTTTGTCATTTTCTATGACTATGGAAACTTGACTTATGTTCTAAAGCTTGGTTGTCACTACTTGAAACATAGTACATCAAAATGGCTAACAAAAAATGTGCTAAATCCAATATTCCTAGTGAGGAAGAAGGGATTCTAATTAAAAACATGAAGAAACAAATTGAAATGATAAGTGCTCAACTTCAAAGACTAAAAGAAGAGGAAAACACATCATCGAAAAAAATCTCCTTGAGAGAAATTTTCCCTTTCTCCTATGACAACCAAAAATCACATTCTTGTGATCTTGAATCCAAGACATCTGAGAACACCTCACATATGCCCAAGAAATTTAGGAATATTTTTGAAAACAAACCTTGGGAACCTAAACCAAAGTGTGATTTCACACCTTTGGGAAAATCTTATGAATTAACCTTGGAAGAACTTCTTAAAGAAAAACTCATTACTTTACCTAAGCTCACTTTGGTGGGAGTTTCCTTTATGAGTAACTATTGTGTCTATCATAGACATAATTTACATAAAACTTCCCATTGTAAGGAGCTGAAAAACAAGATCCAAGATCTTTTTGACAATGATATAATTCAAAAATCTAAGCTCTCAACTACTAAATATTCTACTCTCAAGAAGGATCAACCTTATGAAACCATGTCTAGTAACAGTTCAAACACAACTTCTACTGCCTCCAACATACATCCACCTTCTAAATTGTTCAATCTTTCCAACCCATATTCACCAAAAGAACTCACTACTCCCGCAGTTGACTATGTGTACCCTCAAGGACTACCTTTAAAGGAAACTCAAGCTAATCTTGACTTAGCTGCAAACCTCTCACTGTATATGAGAAATATGTTAGCAAGTAATACTAATCTATTAAGAGAACAAAAGCATTAACTAGCATAAAAATCATAACATATAAGAGAGACAAAGTGAAACCCTCAAATGAGAATATGAGCCATAGAATGGCTCTCCCAATGAGGATGGTCACTTGATTTAGGAATGAGTCTATTATGTGGATGTGGGATGTATGCTCAAGGCTTCTCAAACTAGCTTCAATGGTGTTCTTGATGGATTTTGGCTTGGGTGAATGGATTTGATGTAAAACTTGCTCTCAAAATGGCATTATAACTTTAGCTCAAGGATTGTGTTGATATGGCTTGAGAGGGGATTCAATTTACAGGCTAAGGGCTTGAGGGATGGAGGGCTAATATGGAAGGAAAGATGAAAGCTTAAGGAGGGCTACGATGCACTCAAAGGGGAGCACATGGATTGTGCTTGGTTAGAACCAACCAGGGAGTGACACATGTCACAGGGTGAGTGGATGGAGGAAAAGGGATGGATGAGTCAAAAAAGGAGGCTCAAGGGATAATATCTTCATAAAGACCCTTCATTATGGCTTGTAAGAGCTTGTAAGAGTCTTTATGGCTTTTGTAAGAGCATTCATTGTTGGGTGATTGAGATATTTTGGAGGGAGTTGAGATTGTTGACTTTTCTTGGCTTAGGAAAGTCTTAAGCTTTCTTAGGGAATGTGACAACATTAGGGGGTGGATTAGGCTTGGGTTTAGAATTAGATTAGGGATGTTAGAGATTTTCAAGTGGATGGCATTCATGAGGGTGGGTGAGTTAGTGGCTAAGCTTGGTTAGTATGGGTGGATGGGGTGGATTAGGCTAAAAAGAGGGTTTAGGGATAAGTTAGGGGCTTATTAGATTTGAGGGTTTTATTTATCAAATGTATTTATTTAATAAATGAGGATTTTGGAATTAGATAGAAGAATAGGATTAATTGATAAATAATAGGTTATTTGCTTTATCAATTTAGGATTATAGATGATTAATTAAATTAATCAGCTAGGGGATGGCAAAGGATTAATTAAATAGGAATTTAATTAATGATGCCTTTAGAGATGGCTAAATTAGATTACCAAAGTGGTGTAATCAAATTTAGGTGTCTACATTTTGCCCCTTTTTGACATAGTGTTGAGACAACACTATTTCAAAGAAGTTCGAATGAAGAAGACATGAGGAAGATGTTTTAGCAACAAGGTTGCCCCAGTCTCGAATAAGAAGAGGAGAGACTAGACTTAGATGATGGCCCTTCAAGAAGGTGATGGGAAGAGAAAGTGAGGCTCGATGGCTTCTTGAAAGGAACAAGAATCCAAGATGAGCAAGGAGACTCAGATTGGCTAAGAGAAGGGACTAAATTAGCTCAAACTCTCACTACGGGAGAATGATAAAGGGCTATCAGATGCACAAGAGGAAGCAAGCTTAAGACTCTTGGGATTAGGGGGAGGATGAAGGAGTGGGGTGCTATAAAAGGGAATCCAGGATAGGGAGATGGATGATGGGATTATAAAGCTGATGCAACAGGATTTCAAAGAGTCAGATTGGCGAAAGATGGCTTTCGGAGATCCCTAGGACTAGGATTGTGGATCTTGAAAGACGAGGCTTGGTGGATTGATTGGATTGGTGGATCCCTAAGACTAGGATTGTGGATCCCTAAAGCTAAGAGTGATGATTTATTTGAAGAGATACAGTTGCACAAGCTAGGGTAGGAGAGACAGATGCTAGAGATGGATGGGAGATAATGGAGATGAAGGGATTCCATTGAAGCTTTTTGAGCGGGGGGATACTTCAAAGAGAAGTACCACCATGTAGTTGAGCACTAGATTTGCTATAGGACTATTGGTTAATTGACAAGGTTACCAAGAACATCAAGGCCTTTTCACCAACCATCCAGAGGACTAACGAACTAACTCAAAACAAACATGCAAGGATTGCCCCAGCATCACACATGAATCCTAGAGGAAGCAGCGTGGAACCGACACTGGGTAACCCACAAGTAGAAAAGAAAAAAAAGCAAAAGACATGATCAAGACCTTATACTCAGATTGCCCCATTCACAGTATACCATGATATGGAAGATCATGGCAACTTTGAGGAGGGAACAAAAAGATTTCTTGAAAAAGATACTTCAAGACCCAAAAGGGAAGATTCCAAATCAAAAGAAAGTGAAAATCCAAAAGAGAACTATTTGCCAACGAGATGGGTAGGATGAGGTACTAATGGACCAAGATCAGACATAAGGAAAGCTGTATCCTACAAGGATCTATCGGAGAGCACCGAAGTTGATGGATCTGGATGATGCATTTGGCAAGCTAAACTAAGAAGGATAACACTTTGGTGATAGGAGATCTATCTAAAGGATGTATTGGAATAGCTAACCAAGGGTTGTGCGATGTGTGCAAGATGCTGATCAAGGAGGAACTTGACACGAAAGCTAGATAGATATAATGGTACTAAGCTAAAGAGGATGTACAAGCTGACGAACCAAGATATTTACAAATGTACAAGGTTGTTCATGTTTGGGGTTTGTGAGATGGAAATGTTTGTGAAGGGTGGGATGTCTGCAATAGTTGATAGGTGGATAGGTAGATGGTTTGTGAAAAGCTTAAGGAAAATGGGATTCTTTGTGTGCATGTGATAGGATACAAGCTAGGATACAAGATTATTTACAAGCTGGAATATGGTACAAGCTTTGGACAAGATTCAAATATACAAGGTATGATACAAGGGATGATACAAGATTTACAAGCTGAGGTATAAGATTTACAAGTTGAGGTACAAGATTTACAAGCTATATAGGAGGTATTTACAAGCTCCAATATATTTTGGATATTTGGTTGGAACACTAAGGGAACAATCAGGTGTTTTATGGGATGGTGGGTGAATGGATGAGGGATAGGATAGTGATAGATAATGGATTAGTCTTAGTACACAAGGCACCTAAATTACCAGGTTTTCACCAAGGTACCTATCCAAGGTGCTTGAATTACCAAGTTTTCACCATTAGACGCTTATTTCTCTTTACTATTTTTTGTAGTTTTCAAAAGTTGGGTATACCAAGGATCTTCAAGCATAGAACTTCTTGAGATGAATGATGTTAGTAGGATCATTCAAGAGTTCTCCTTCTGGTGTAGATAACTGATAGGCTCCATAGCCAAAGGATGTAGTGACAACATAAGGATCAAGCCATGTAGATTCAAACTTGCCTTTCTTTTCTTGATCAGCTTGGACTTTCATATTTTCTTTGAGGACCTTGTCACACGGTTGAAAGTGTTGTGGGAGCACCTTCTTGTTGAAATTCTTTTTGAGATGAGTTTGATAGACTATGAGATGATTATAGGCTTGTTGTCACTTCTCATCTAAGAGATCTACCTGGGTGAGCCAAGCTACTCTGTATTCTTCATCTGATGTTTTCCCTTGCAAAGATATGTGCAAGGAGGAAAGTTCAACTTCTATAGGTAGTACTACTTTGGCACCATAAACTAGGGAGTATGGAGTTGTGCCTATGGATGTATGAAAGGAGGTTTGATAGGCCCATAGGGTTGGATTTATTTGTGGGTGCCAATCATAGTCAGAATCATTGACAACTTTCTTTAGGATTTTGAGGAGGGTTTTGTTAGTTGTCTCTACCTGGCCATTACCTTGTGGGAAATATGGGCTAGAAAAGAGGTGATCAATGTGGAGGGAAGTGCATACTTCTTCTATGTTGAGATTTTCAAAGTTAACTCTGTGCTTGGTGAAGATGGTGGATGGGATGCCAAAGTAGCAAACAATGTGGTACAAGATGAACTTGGAGACCTGAACTCCTGTAGCTGAGACTAGGGGGAATGCTTCCACCCATTTAGTGAAATAGTCTGTAGCTATTATTATTCATTTATGTCCATTAGATGAGAGGGGTGTGATAGTTCCAACTAGATCAAGGCCCCAACAAGTGAAAGGCCAAGGTGGTGCAATAGGTTGTAGATCCTGTGCTAGAGCGTGCACAAGATTTGCGTGCTGCTAAGATGGGAGACACTTTCTGACAAAGTCACAGGAGTCTTCTTCAATGGTAGGCCAATAGTAGCCTACTCTAAGGATTTGTCATGCTAGGAAAATACCACTCGTGTGGGCACCACAAAGTCCAGAGTGTACTTCTTTTAACACCATCGCGGCCTCATTTTGGTCTAAACATCGAGAGAGAGTATCGTGATAACCCTGACAATATAGGGTATTGGCTATGATAACATAGCGAGATGATTTTCGGATGAGGTTTTGGTGTTGGGTACATGTGAGGTGAGGGGATATGATACCATCGTTAAGGTAAGCATGAATCTCATGGTACCAAGGGGATTGGGGACCAACCAAGATACAAACATGATTTGAGTCATCATTCGTATAGGCGGGTGTGAGGAGCTGCTCGACTAAAAACTCATACTGTGTAGGTGCTTGGGGAATTTCCAAGAGCAAGTCGATAGTAGCCATAGCATCTGCTGCTTTGTTCTGCATTCGAGGCACTTGTGTAAACTAAAGCTTTGTGAAATGTTGGGTTAGCTAATCAACTAGCTCTTTGTAGGGTAATAGCTTTTCATCTTTGGTATGATATTCATTTAGGTCTTGCTTGATGATGAGCTGAGAATCGCCGAAGATTTGTAACTTAGTGATGTTCCATTCTGCAGCTATCTTTAATCTTGCTATGAGAGCCTCATATTTAGCCCCTGATCCATGAGATGTGTATGAGCCATCAAAATAAAGTTTCCATGGGGGCTGTTCTTCAATTAGATAGATATGCTCATTTGGAAATTCTGTGGTTAAAGGATAAGCATCTATTAGAGGTGCATCAGCTAGGTGATCTGCAATAGCTTTCCCTTTGATTGCCTTTCTATCCACATACTGGATGTCAAATTTGCTAAGGAGCATAACCCATTTGGCCAAACGGCCTGTAAGTGTTGTTCGGGAGAGCATATACTTGAGAGGGTCAATCTTGGAGACTAGTTGGATGGTATGACTTAGCATGTAGTGGCAAAGCTTTTGTGTTGAGAAAACAACTGCCAAACAAACTTTTTCCATAGGAGTGTAATTGAGTTCATAACCAACTAGGGTTCTACTAATGTAGTAGATGGCTCTTTCTCTGTTGTAGTCATCGTGCTATGCTAGAAGTGTCCCTAGACTAGTAGGCATTGCTGATATGTACAAAATTAGGGGATGACTAGGAACTGGTGGAACCAAGACAGGGGGATTGATGAGATACTGCTTGAGATGGTCAAAGTTGCACTGACATAAAGGATCTCACTTGAAGTTCTCATCCTTCTTCAATAAATGTGAAAATGGTGTACACTTATCTGCAAGCTGGGAGATGAAGTGCCGAACAGATTGAAGCTTTCCCTGAAGAGAGTGAATTTTTCATAGTGTTTGGGGAGGAGACATCTCTAAGATAGCCTTGACCTTCTTGGGGTTGATCTCTATACCTTGTTTAGAAACTATAAAGCCTAGAAGCTTGCTAGATGTGACCCCAAAGACCCACTTCTTGGGATTCAACATGAGATGATATTTGGCTAACTTATCAAAGACTTTCTCTAGGCCAGCAAGATGATTCATGAAGGTGTGAGATTTAACCAAGATATCATCTACATAATCCTCCAAAATGCTATGGATAAGATCATGGAAAATGGATGTCATAGCTCTTTGATAGGTAGCCCCAGCATTCTTTAGGCCAAAAGGCATCATGTTGTAACAAAAGGTTTCCCAAGGGGTAGTGAATGATGTCTTATGCTGATCCTCTTCTACAATCTTGATTTGATTATACCCAAAAAATCCATCCATGAGGGACAAAATTTCATGTCTACCTGTAAGATCTACAATCATATCTATGTTGGGCAACGGAAAATCATCTTTTGGACAAGCTCCGTTAAGATCTCTCAAATCAATGCAGATTCTGATGTCACCGGAAGGTTTAATGACAAGGACTATGTTGGAGATCCACTTTGAGTAGTCGATAGGTTGGATAACCTTAGTAGCTAACATTCTTTCTAATTCAACTTTGACCAATAATGCCACCTTTGGGTGCATTTTTCTAAGCTTTTATCTGACGGGCTTGATCTTTGGATCGACTGCAAGATGATAAACTACAAGATTTGGATCAAGCCCTAGCATGTCCTAATATGACCATGCAAATCAGCCAATAATCTCTCGTAAGACCTCAAAGAGGAGATCAGCTTGATCTTATGATAGGGATGCAGCAATATGAACAAGTCTGGGGATCTCTGAAGAATCGATGTTGTTCTCTAGTATCCTCAATTAGAATAAAAGACACCTCTGGTCGATTATCTTGAGGAGGTAATGCTAAATCCTCATGTTCTATGTATGGCTTTGGATGTTCTTGTTGAGGGGTTCTCTTCACTGCATTAGCTAGTCCCGGATTCACCTTAGTTCTAGTTTTGGGTGTATCGGAACTAGGTTGTGAATTTTCTCCAAAATACCCCTTGAGATCTAGCTTGTAGATATAGGCAGAATCTAGCCTTTTTTGCTTATGAGGAGTTTTGGCTCCCATGAATCTTAGAAGTGCTTCCTCTGATGTGAACTCATCAATGTGTATGATGCTTGGTCGGTCCCAATCTATGAGTTGTGGATGGGCGAGTGGTAGGTCAATGAGGTGGATGGATAGTTCTTGGAGAATAGAGTCTTTGAGGGAGATTTGGTCTAGGATATCGTCGTAGGCTCTCTTTTCAACTTCCTCAGGAATGTCTTCGATTTCAACAAGGTCACGATGAATGTTTGAAAAAGTGTGACCGTTCGTATTAGTGCCCCCAGTTGTGGGTATGCCAAAGCCAAGACCTGACTTCGATTCCCACTTGTGTGCATTGATGGGGCACTACATGCCTCTTTCTTCTAGTCCTAGACCACCACCTTGATAGTTCCATTTGTCAGTGATGAGCTTATGTTCTTGGGGATACTTCTGGCTGAAGTGATCAAGGTGTGCATGATTTCTTTGAGGTGCATCCTTGTGTAACCAATTGTTGATATCTGGAGTGAGCTCCTCATGAAGAGGGATTTTTGAGGATACAAAGGTTGTTGGGCCAAACTATTTGTATCGAGGAGGTTGAATCTCCTTAGCTTTGTGATATGTTAGTCGTCTATAGGCATGTGGATCAATTGGGAGTACCCTGACAGCAAATGCATCTGACAGACTATACTCTCCACAACCTTTGTTATTGATCTTCACAGTTGACAGGGTGGAGGTGAGGATAGTTTTTGGGTCATTACAAGTGTGGGATGAGCTAGTGATGGATGTACCGATATCAATTCCATGGTAATGGTTTGTATATGAAACTTCAACCGCACTTCAGTAAGCAAAGGGTTCTGGATTGGCATGGATGGTTACCTCAGTGCCTTGATGCAAAAGTTTTATGCACTGATGGTAAGTGGATGGAACGACTTTCATGGCATGAATCCATGGGCGATCGAGGAGGAAGTTAAATGGTAGGTTTAGATCAATAACATGGCAGAGTGTCTCTTGGATGACTGGCCCAACCTTGATTGGCAGCAAAATAGTTCCTTTTGTGGTTCTTTCCAAGTTGTCATAAGCTTTGATGGTGATAACCTCACTGATGATATCTACCTCAGTATACCTAGCCTGTTTTATGAATTTTAGGGTGCAAATATTCAAGGCTGATCCATTATCTATCATTACTCTTTTCATGGCAAAATTGGATACCATGATGGCTATGCGAAGTGGAAGGGTGTGATCTGGCTCGACCACGGGTATGTCAGTGGGTTTGAATGATAGGGCACATGAGGAGGATAGGTGTCCAAAAAGATTATGAAAATTAGTAGCGTTGATATTTGAAGGGACACAAGATTATATGAGAGCACTATCAAGGATGTTTTTGTACATAGGACTATTGTGAAAAAGGTCTAAAATGGAGATTTGGGCTGGCATGTTCCCAAGGTGTTCCAAGATATTGTACTGGCTTTTTGATGGAGCTGATGGTGCTGGTGGAACGGGTGGGCCTGCGATCTTAAATTGTGCTCATCGAGTGGTGACTACACACTCATTGTTTGGTCCTTGGATATTGATAACATTGACAGAAAGCTCTTTCTCGGATACACAACCTATAAGGCTACCATAGTCTATATAGGATGAAGTGTGGTCATTGTTCTTCCCATGCTGTTGGTTTGGCTGGCGGTTGTTGGTGTTGTTGTTGTTGGTTTGGATAGGTGCTTTTTCAAGATTTTGATTGTTGTGAGGAGGAAAAGCATTTTGATAGATCTATAGGCTTGCATTGGGAGAGGTTTGGGCACCAACAGTGATTTCCTTCCGATCAATGAGGTCCTGAACATAATCTTTCAGTTTCATGCATCTAAGGGTGGTGTGACCTTTTACCCTATGAAATTTGCAGTACTCATTGTCTTTGTACCATGCAACTTTGGATTGGTTTGGGTCAATTTTCTGGGTAGGAGGAAATTTGATGAGGTTTTCCTTGACTAATTTCTCAAAAATGACATCCAATGGCTCACCAAGGGCTGTATAATTTCTAGGTGCAGGTTGGAATCTAGGCTTTTGTCCTGTAGCTACATTGATGGCATTAGCTTGATTGCTAGAACCTTGAAAGTTTGGCCTTGGATTTTGGTTTTGATAGCTTGCTAATTGTTTGGTTGATATGGTGGGTTGGACTAGTTGTGAGAAGGACCAACAATATTCACATGTCTGGTATCAGTGATGCCATCTGTTGCAATGTGCTTGTTTTTTTTCCAATACCTAGACTTGTCATTAGAATGTGATTGATTTTGGTTGGCTTCCTTGTAAATATTGACCACACCATCTTTAATGAGTCCTTGCTCAAGGATCATTCCTTTCTCTTTGATAGCTTTGTAGGTCTGTAAACAGTTCATGGTCATGTGGTGAGCTAAGCTAGGATGGGCATTATCAATAAACATTTTCACCAAATGGCGCTCTAGCAAGGTGCAAGATATGCAGGTGGTAAGGGTTTGCCATCTTTGTAGATATTTGAGAAGGCTTTCTCCACCTTTTTTCTTAGTGTGGACAAGATCAACTACTGATAGCTCTGTTTCAACAAGATGGGCATATTGGGCTACAAATGACTCAGACAATTTAGCAAAATTTTTAATTGTGCCATAGGGGATTCTATAAAAACATTCCAGAGCTGGTCTGGCCAAGCTTTTGGGAAAGAGATGCAAGAGGAAGACATCATTGTATGCCACTTCTTGGTAGTGCATGTAAAATTCTTTGATATGTGTGATAGGGTCTCCTTTTCCTCTAAATTTGTCAAATTTGGGTGTCTCAAAATGCTTGGGAAATGGTGTCATGGTAATGGCTCTATCAAATGGGTAAGGAAACACATTCTCAAACTTGAAGGCTTTTGGATCATTTCCTTCTTGGATGTTCTTCAAAGCTATCTTCATGGCTTCCCATTCTGCATTAACGGGTGATGGCTGGGGTGCCCCCAATGTAGGAGTGCCCTGAGGTAGGTATGTGCTAGATGGGGCAATGGAATATGGATGGCTTTGAGGTATGGGCTGGTAGGGATTGTACATGGCTTGGGGAACTGAATGGTGGATGATGGGTTGCTGAGGTGGAGGTGGCAAATATTGCTGCATGTGTTGTGAGGCTTGCTGTTGATATTGGATTTGAGGTTGGGATTGAGGGATGTAGGCTGGCTATGGGATAAATGGATTGCTTTGTGGAGGTAAGGTATAAGATGGTTGTGAAGCTTGGGGAAAGGATCGAGGAGCTTGTGGAACTTGGCTATGGATTTGAGGAGTTTGACCAATATATGTGGGTTGTGCCCCCATTTGGGAAGGTGTCTGCATGGAAAAGGAGGCCAAGTAATTGGTAGTTGGTGGTGGTGGATTTCCTCCTAGAAGTGGCATAGAAAAATATGGGTAATAGGAGGTAATGGATTAGTTGGTGGTAGAGGTGGTGGGAATTGAAAGCTAAGAAATGGAATTGATGGGGTTTGATAGCTTGGTGGCTGGATTTGAAAGCTTGGTAGAGTGGTGGCAAGAGCTTGGGTCACTTGAGAGCTGGGCAGAACATTGGTAGTAGCTGGTGGGGTTTGATAGCTTTGTGGAGTGAGGGTAGTAGCTTGTGGATTTGTGGCTGATGGCACTGAGCTCCAAGGACCTAGTAGAAATGATGGAATTGTGTTCTGAGCTGAGGTAGACAAGCTGGGGGTGATGAAGGGTTGATTATTTGGCCCCATGGGTGGCATCCCTATTGTATATTGTTGAGGTTGGCCAAAGATGCTAGCACTGATTTGGGAGATGGGTGGATTTGGAAGGTTGGGTTGGAGAGTAGTAGTAGCAATAGTGAAGGGAGTGAATGGTGAGGTGTTTTGGGCAAAGGGGGTTTGGGATGGAGTGGTATGGACCAATGCTAGAGTGGTGGTGGCTGGATTGGCTTGTGGAAGGGAGATTTCAACTTGAGTGGAGGCTGGTATATTTGGGTCTGTTGGATCATATGGGGTGGGTTGAGGCTCTTCTTTTGGCATATATTGAGGATAATTTGAATCATAAGAGCCTATGGGTGGTTGGAGTTGTCCAAAAAATGGGTGAGATGACTCTCATAGGGGAGGAGGTCTTCCAAAGTCGAAGGCTCCAATGTTGTCCCTTCGAAAGTTAGCCATGATTGTTTCCTTATTTTTGTCTATAATGGCATTCAACAATACTGCATTTCCTAGTTGGTTCATGAAAGCTTCAATGTCAGTAGGTGATGGTATGGTGTTCTCTAGGCTAAAAGATGATTGAGTGCTCAAGGGGAGCGATGCTGTTGGATCCAAATGATAGAGCTCCATTGTTTCCTTCTTCTTCTTGCCTAAGCGAGTGACGGGTGGCATGAAAAATGCAGAATGTTTCCTAGGTATGAGATGCAACAATGTTGATGGATGTAAAAGGGGAATGCTTTTCTATACAAATGATCTCCTAGGTTGAGGCAAAGCTATATGAAAAAACCTAAGGAGGATTGGGTTGGGGATTCTAACTTCAAAGATATGTTGCCAGAGCACAAAAGGTCTGCTTTCCTATGTGCAAGCTTGGTGGTGATTGTGTCAACTTAAGGATAGACTGATGATCCTTTAGGAAGAACATGAGATTGACCACTTGTGGATCCAAACCTTTAGCTCAAGGTGATGAGGGATGAAAAGTGAGAAAGCTAGATTACCTTAGACAAAGCTTTGTCAAAGGGATAACCTTGGTGAGATTGATGGATTTGGAAGATTTTAGGAATGGCAAACTTTTGGCAGGGTGACAACAATTTTGAAGGCTTGGATGTGAGCTTTTGATTACTGGCTAGATGGTTTGGTTCTAAATGAAATGAATGAGCTAAAATTCTTAAGGGGATGACTAAGGATGGCTAGCTTACCTACAAAGATGACTCTAATGCAAAAGTGAAGCTTATGCAAGAAGACATGGAGAAACAAGGGGGTCTAATCATAGAAATCATGCCTAGTTGGTAAGGCATAAGCATTGTTAACTCCTGGATGTTGGTTAAATTGGATGGTGCGATCTAACTAGGCATCTTGAAGGGCTTCGTCAGCAGCTTTTTCCTCTGCTTTGTGGATTTTGGCAATTCGAGGGCTTGGTGTTAGTTCCTTTCTCTTGGCTGAAAGTTCTTGGTATGCTTGAGATGGCTTGAGTTTGACTTTGTAAAACTTCTGTTTGGGTTTGGGTTGCTCTGACGTCAATTCCTGAATTTTCTTAGCTTTAAGAGATCTTGGTTGTTTTTCTTCAACTTGTTCAACTTTTGGAATAGGCAGTGACTACGCTAAGTGTGCCCTAAGCTAGGATTGACCAAGTTTGGCAAACATGCATTCAATAAGTAAAAGACCAAGCAATAGATAGAAACAACTAGATAGAAGTTTTGATTCCCAGAATGTGATACTTGCACCAAGGAGTGTGTGTGTTCTACAAATTTTTTGATTAGTCACCTAAAACACATTAACATCCTAGATGGTTGTCTGCAAGGCTGACGGTTGGTTTGGCTAGGGAGTCCTTGATATACCCAAGGTATGTGAGGCCCAAATCCGTAGATGAAACCAAAAATATGTCACATAGCTAAGAGGAGCGGTAACCCACTTCTCCTCTTTCACTTCTTAAGGGTATAAAGTTCCTTGAGGCTTAGCCCGAGTGACAAAATCTTGATCCCAAGAGAGGTGTCTTTCGATTCACCTCGCGATTCTTATACTCCACTAGAATGCTGGAGTTGAGGTCATCCAAGGGTGATGAAATCCCCAAGCAGGCCTCCTAAAAAGAAACAAGGTTTTGGATCCTAATCTTATGCACCCAAGATGGCCTCGAAAGATGACAAGGGGAGAGAAGACTTGGATGACCTTGGGCTAAAAAACATGCTTGTTCTTTTTACCAACTGACTCTAATGTGTGCTGATCTAGACTTTGCAAGCACTCATGTTTAAGAGACAAATGTTCAATTCCAACTTTGAAATGCGCCAACAAAGAAAAATTGATCGAAGAATGAATAAAAGAAGAAGAGTTAGGGTCAACAAAAAAGTAAACCCGCGCGCCCGGAGGCCCTCCACATCAAGTATCGATTAATTTCCTTTAAAACATTCAAGAGTTGGTGTGATTTTGTTTTAAGCTCAAAACAAAGATTTGTGAAACTCAATTATCAAGCACGTGCCCGGAGGCCCTCCACGTCAATAGTTGTTCAATTTTAGTGCCCAAACTTGAAGTGTGATCGATTTAATCTAGAGTTTTGGTCATTTAAGAATTTTTATAAAGTTAAAGAAAATGTTCAAAGACCAAGTAAGTGATTTAGATTGTGGAACATTTAACACCTTTTTCAAGTAGACCCATCCCCATAAATGGTGCTGAGATTACAACCAATGGTTGAATTGATGGGTGATTAGAAAAGAGGTGAGTTCAAGGAACTACTCAAATTGATTTTTGCAAATTTGTATTTAATGTAACGAAGTTTCTTAAATGTCCAAAAATCAAACTTTGCCTAAATTGCATGTGAAAAAGAGATTTGTTTTGTTCAATTTTAAAAGCTCTAAATGAAGTGTTTGATATTGCAATGGTTAATTGATCCTTGGCATTCAAGATTGGATTTGTTGTTTTAATCATGCATTCAAAGAAAATTTGATTTTAATCCATGGCATTCAAGAGTGTGTTTTGAGAAACATTTATTCAATGAAAAATGTGTTTAACCATTCAAGTTCATTCCATGAATAACTTTAAAAACATGATTAAGTTTGTTGCTCCAACCTGCAATAAGACAAAAAAAGAAAAATGATTAGTCACCCAAAATCTTCCAAAAGGAAAGCTTAACTATGGGAATTTTTTTTTAACTTTTTTTGTTGTTTTTCCTATGCGTGAAAATGCTTAGAATGGTCTAAATCCTATAGAACCACTAAAAGTAAAATTTTGATTTATACCTTTTTAAAAAAAAAAAAATTAAAAAAATAAAAAAATAAAAAGTGCAGGAATTGATATGCTAAAACAGAAATACAACATAAATAGGCAGAGATGACAGTTTATTAGGTGGAGATGCCAAATTGCAGAGATGCTAGTCTATGAATATGATAGAGAAAGAGGTGGAGCTGACAGATTAGGTTGGCGGTGGCGGAGATGACAGTTTAGGTTGCGGAGATGACAGTTTGAGTGCTGGCAGCAGTGGAGACGATAGTTTGACTGATGGTAGCAGCAGAGACGATAGAGTGTGTTTTGAATAAGAAAATCAGCCAGGTGGAAATGATGGTTAGAGGCAGAGATGACGAGAAAAGCCAGGCAGAGACGCTGAAACTCGGAGACGTTGATCTGCGCAGATGACAGAATTCACTTCGGAGACGACAGTTCAGGATTCATAGACGATAGTCATCCAATCGGAGACGCCGATCTGCGAAGATGACACTGCACAAAATTGGGTTTAAAAAATGTGAATTTTCTTCAAAAAAAATTTGGAATTTGATTTTTGAAGCTTTTTTTTCTCTACCTAATGCTTCTTTAACCTGCAACAACAAGATTAAATCCTACAACACACTCAAACAATAAGAAACATTAGATTATTAGCAAAAAACAATATATAGATAGAAATAGATGATTAAATGACCCATAGTGGGGTCCCACCGGGTGTGCCAAAATGTATATGAGAAATATGTTAGCAAGTAATACTAATCTATTAAGAGAACAAAAGCATTAACTAGCATAAAAATCATAACATATAAGAGAGACAAAGTGAAACCCTCAAATGAGAATATGAGCCATAGAATGGCTCTCCCAATGAGGATGGTCACTTGATTTAGGGATGAGTCTATTATGTGGATGTGGGATGTATGCTCAAGGCTTCTCAAACTAGATTCAATGGTGTTCTTGATGGATTTTAGCTTGGGTGAATGGATTTGATGTAAAACTTGCTCTCAAAATGGCATTATAACTTTAGCTCAAGGATTGTGTTGATATGGCTTGAGAGGAGATTCAATTAATAGGATAAAGGCTTGAGGGATGGAGGGATAAGATGGAAGGAAAGATGAAATCTTAAGGAGGGCTAGGATGCACTCAAAGGGGAGCACATGGATTGTGCTTGTTTAGCACCAATTAGGGAGTGGCACATGTCACAGGGTGAGTGGATGGAGGAAAGGAGATGGATGAGTCAATAAAAGAGGCTCAAGGCATAATGTCTTCATAAAGACCCTTCATTATGGCTTGTAAGAGCTTGTAAGAGTCTTTATGGCTTTTGTAAGAGCATTCATTGTTGGGTGGTTGGGATATTTTGGAGGGAGTTGAGATTGTTGACTTTCCTTGGCTTAAGAAAGTCTTAAGCTTGCTTAGGGAATGCGACAACATTAGGGGGTGGATTAGGCTTGGGTTTAGGATTAGATTAGGGATGTTAGAGATTTGCAAGTGGATGGCATTCATGAGGGTGGGTGAGTTAGTGGCTAAGCTTGGTTAGTATGGGTGGATGGGGTGGATTAGGCTAAAAAGAGGGTTTAGGGATAAGTTAGGGGCTTATTATATTTGAGGGTTTTATTTATCAAATATATTTATTTAATAAATGAGGATTTTGGAATTAGATAGAAGAATAGGATTAATTGATAAACAATAGGTTATTTGATTTATCAATTTAGGACTATAGATGATTAATTAAATTAATTAGCTAGGGGATGGAAAAGGATTAATTAAATAGGAATTTAATTAATGATGCCTTTAGAGATGGCTAAATTAGATTACCAAAGTAGTATAATCAAATTTAGGTGTCTACACTCACATTCTACACAAAGAAAAGGTCCAAAACCTCCATGTGTTGATCCTCCTATTATCCCCAATTCAACTATTCCTTCATTGTCCCTTCAAGAGCCTATTATGGAGACTCTAGAAATATATTTGAATATAGATTTAGATACTCCCTCATCCTTGGATTTGGTTTCATGTCAAGAGGACTACTTAAATGATGAAGAAACAAGTGTTAATCAAGACCAAGATTCCTTCATCCCCTTTCAAATCTTCCAAAATTTCTTTTGAAGAGAAAAGTGTTCCCTCGCTCTCTTATTCTACCTCACTACATTCAATTCCAAACTATGCTCAAGCTTTAAATACTCCTGTCAAAGGTATTACTCCTATAACAGTTGCTCATAAATCTATTGATGACTTTGGTCATATTTCTCACTCTAAATACATTGATATCCATACTCATGGTTCATTCACATCTTCTAAATCTATCCTTGGTCCCTACCCATCTAAGCTAAAACCTTCAAGTCTTCCATCCATATTGGCACCTTATGTTCCTCTATCTCCTATTGCCACTACTAGCTCATTACACATTCCTCCTAACCTACCCCAAGATCAACAAAGATACACATACTTGAACTCTTCACATCCACCTTTCCATTTGAACCAATCATATTGGCCTCATTCATCCATAAATCCCAAGTCCTTTGGAAGAAATTTGGATGATCAACTCAAACACAAGTGCATGAATCCATCCTCAAAAGTTCACTATGTCTCCCCCAATTGACATGTGAATTTCAAGAAGGAAAATATGCAAAAGAGATTGCAAAGGCCCACTATTCAAAGAGCTCAACCAAATAAAGTATGGGTTCTTAAAGTTGTTATCAAAGAAATGCATTCCAAAGCATCTAATGAAAAATCAAAAGCTATATGGATTTCCAAGTCTCTTTTGAAGGAATTGAATATTGAAAATAAATCAAAGTTGACATTTAAGCTTCCAAAGGCTTCCACTCCATCTTCTTCCCAACGTCTTCCTAAAAAGGCTTCAAAACTTTATACTCCACCTTCCTCCAAAATTATTCTACCACCTCATACATCTAAACCTCAATCTATTTCATCCATATTTCCTCCATCATTCCACTACCCTTCAAGGTGTGTGTCAATGTTGATCTTGCCCACTTTTTCTTCTACCCTTGCACATCCTTTTCAATACCCTATCCACTCCACCTTCTATCCTCCACCTTTTATCCTTCCATCCCATTTCTCTCATCCATAACCAACAACCATATCCTCCATATATCTTTTCTATTATCTCCCTTCCATTAGCTTATCAACATCTTTGAGTGTACCTTGCTATGGCCTTGGCTTATCATAACTTATATTTCTTATAGGCATGCTATCTAACTTGAGAAAAGCTTGAATTCTTTCCAAAAACTCTAAAAATCCAAAAAAAAAAGGAAAAATGAAAAAGTGCCTTGGTGAGAACCACTTCTTGTGGCACCTTGGTAGCAAAAGTAAAGAAAAATAAATCCATCCTATGGTGAAAACCACTTCTTGTGGCACCTTGGATAAGTACCATGATGAAAACCTAGTAAACATGCATCATGCATAATTCTTCCATCCATGACATCCTATCATGATCTTGCTTATCCTTCATATGTCATCATCTCAAGTCACTCACTCATAACCTCCATTAAAAAACTTTTCTATCCTATTCAGTCAACCCTTTGTTCTTGATCAATGAAAGAAGAAAACTCAGTTCTTAGCAATCTCTTGACATGGTCATTTTCTTGGATTACTTACGTGACACCCTTCATTACACCATGAGCTCATATTGTTATATCCTTTTCCCTAGCTTGGGTAATCTTGTGAAGACTTTCCTTGAGGGTAACATTCACCACTTCATACTCCTTGTCTTTCCATCTCTTCTTATCCACTCGCTTGCTACTACATTTCGTCCTACACCTTACTAGACACTAAAAAAAATCAAGGTGATCCTTCTTAAGAGCTAGTAATCTCTGGAAAAAAAAACAAAAAAAACAAAAAAAAAAATTTAAAAAAAACATCTTGCCAAGAAGGTGAAAACCTGGTAAACAGGTGCCTCTTGTTCCCAATGCTCCATCTTGCAGCACATCTTCTAGCTATTTTGTACAGTCGCTTTCATGCTTTCGCTTTCCTCTTTTTTTTCTACTCATGTATCCATGGATTGAGTCTTCTCACAGCTCGGAGGCATTTCCCCTTAGTGTCACTATTTCTGAGATTCTCCTCATAGAATCTCCTTTACGACAGTCACCAGTGGTCCTCACTACATCTGCCTACTATCGCTAGTATCACTCTTTTCAAGATTCTCATCATAGAATCTCCTTCGTGATAGTCACCAGTGGTTCTCACTGCATCTGCCTGATGTTGCTAGCATCACTCTTTTTGAGATTCTCCTCATAGAATCTCCTTCGCAATAGCCACCAGTGGTCCTCACTACATTTGCCTACTATCACCAATGACACTCTCTTCAAGATTCTCCTCATAGAATCTCTTTCACAACAGTCACCAGTTGTTTCAACTGTGTCTGCCTACTGTTGTTTAGGTCATGTCTCCAGATTCCTTTATGGAAGATCTCTCTTGTGTTAGTCACCAGTCATCCTGGCTATGTTTGTTTACTGTTGCTCAATCCTTCTTAGGTTCTTCATCGTGAAGATTCCTCTTTGACCTCATTCACCAGTCATTTTGACTACATCTGCCTACTATTGTCACCTTACTGAAGAGATTTCTTTCAAACATGTTCTACACACTAAAACTTGACATCAATCCAAAAAATGAACTCAAAAATGATATACTTGTTTGGATATGCTGAGCTTTTTCTTTGTTTGATTTTTTTTTCTTTATCATATCTCCTCGAGCAACTCGATGATCTCATCTTTGACTAGAGAAGTAATGACTGGGGGCATGATCTTTTCTTTTCTTTCTTTTTGTGGTTTGGTTCCAATTAGTTGACATATTCCGATAAGAGGGGTGTCCACTATAAGAGCCTCCATCTTGTATCGGATGGCCATGTGTACCTCGACTCCTTTTATAAAAATATGTCAATAATGTTGGTTCTTCTCCTTGTTTGTTGGAGTGAAATCTTCATGCTATAGTAAATACTGATACTTATCTTACTAAGTGAACGTATGGGTCACTGCAAGTATATCTAGCACATTGTTGTCTCAGGTTACAAACGCAAGGGTTGTTGTGGAAAAAATGAATACTGAATACTTAGCATAAGAGGGATCTCCCATGTGTTTGGTGTGCCTGTTATGGAAGCAACATTCAGGTCATCCTAGCATTTATGCTTTGATGCTTATGTTAACTTGCTATATTAAAAGGGACAAATGTTTTGGTCATTCTGGATTCTTGTGCCTCGAATGCTTACATTTAATCCTAACAAACCTGTAACGTATGTTTTATTCATATTCCCATGATTGCAATGTCAGCGGGAATTGTATAACATACAATCTTTTTTCTATATCCAGTGATGATTAAATATTGAGGCTCGGTAACCAAACCTAGGGTTGTATTTAACATAGTCTTGCATTGCATACTTCACTTGCATATGCATGTAATTCAGTTGTGATTCTATTTCTCCCTTGTCTGATGAAGGATTGGGGGCATCTTCAAACACATTAAAATTCTCCATGATTGCACAAATGATCAATTAATCACCCTCTTGGCTACTTTGGTTGCTCTAAACCCATTTTTCAGGATCAAATTCGAAATCTGACACACTTAAGTGGCTCAAAATGCACTTAAATTTTTTTTATGCAATCCAAATTTTTCTGATCCTTTCTGATTCTTGGAATCTTTTCAACTCAAACTTGGTCTTTTGGACCTCAAAATCACTTTGGATCAACTTCCAAATTTCTTTAGATCATTCTGATTTCTTCATATTTCTTTAGATCATTCTAATCTCTCTTTATATTTCTTCTGATCATTCTAATCTCTTCATATTTCTTCAGATCATTCTGATCTCTTTATATTTCTTCAGATCATTCTGATCTCTCTAAATTTCTTTAGATCATTCTGATCTCTTTATATTTCTTCAAAGTGTTCTGATCTCTTCTTTATTCTTCAAATCATTCTGATATCTTCTACATTCTATTGAATCTTAAATTTCTTCTATATCTCATGATATACTGCTTTAAATCATATTTTTGGTGTGTCATCTTTCAATTTCACTCCCGAGGGGGTAGGATGATTACATCATTGAATACTTATTGCTCGGGGCATCTAGTTTTATCTTATGTTCTCATCACTTGGGGCATCTTGTTCCCTTCTATCTGGAAACTTTTCCATCTATCTTATCTTTTCATCAATTGATCAACCTTATAACAACTCTTCTCAGAGTTTGATGGATAGGTATTGGGATAGTCTAAACCCTGACTCCTGAGGATCAAACCTCATTCTGGGGATGATTCTATGACTCATGATTGGACCTTGTTATCTTTTATCAATCTTAGGTATCTAGGTGTTCTATCTAGATCCTTGAAGGTTAATCTGCATTCTGGAGATAATCTTCTCAATGCTTTCAATCTCAGGTATCTAGGTGTTCTATCTGGATCCTTGAAGGTTAAGTTTTGTTCTAGAGATAATCTTCTAACTGCTTTCAATCTCAAGTATCTAGGTGTTCTATCTGGATCCTTGAAGGTTAATTTTCATTCTGGAGATAATCTTCTAAATGCTTTCAATCTCAGGTATCTAGGTGTTCTATTTGGATCTTTGAAGGTTAAGCTCCATTCTAGAGATAATCTTCTAAATACTTTCAATCTAAGGTATCTAGGTGTTCTATCTAGATCCTTGAAGGTTAAGTTATATTCTAGAGATAGTCCTTAAAAGCTTATCAATTGGTCTCCGTGTCATCACCTTCAGAACCAATCTCATCTTCGCATTATGCTTTCTGATTATCTTTGAATTGAACGTGCTGCTCGCACATTCATTCAAAGAGGGGCAAAATGTAATACCTCAAAATTGGTTCATTTCCATGATACCAATTCTGGTCTATTTCTAATCAATTCTAAGTCCTATTCTAATAGGCAATTCTCATTCTGCTATTCACTACTTGACTTAATTGTCAGATGTAGAAGACCCTAATCTGCATTCATCATATTTCTTATTTAATTCCTATAGTACGTACTCATATTAGTCGCATTAGACCTACTTGATTTAATTATAATTTAATTTAAAGTATTTATACTTTAATTAAATTAAATTATATCCTAAGGCTAATGTACTATGGAATTAAATTTATTTAATTTAATAAATGTGCCTATTTTAATTAATTAATCAAAATTATTTAATTAAATGGAGAACTTACTTCTAATTAATTAAACAAAGTTATTTAATTAAATGGGAAACCATTCCTAATTAATTAAATGAAGTTATTTAATTAAATAATAAAAGTGTCTCTAATTAATTAAATAGAATTATTTTATTTAATTGAAAAGTTAATTATTAGAGAATATCTCATTTTATTAAATTAAATATCTCACCAAAATCTCTCTTCAGTTCAAAAAGGGAAATTTTCAGTTCACTGTTGATCAAAAAGGAATTAAATTAGTTAACTCCTTATTCTACTCAAATTAAATCAGTTAACTCCCTCTAATTTAGGAATCTTCCTTTATGACTGAACTTCATCTTCAATCTTAACCGTTGATTGAAATCAATCTCAACCGTCAGAGGTTTTAAGGAAAATCTATATAAGAGACCCTCATCTCTTCATTTTGAAGAGAGGATGAATTTGGAATTTGCATCAAATTGCTGCTAGAATTCATACTCACATTTTCTCACATTTGCTCATATTTTACATACATTTGCATCCTTAGCTTAATTTCATTTAGCATAATATGCATATGATTAATCTAGTTTCCTTTACTTGTTCTTATATTAGAATGCATTTCTCATTCTAGATTAATCTGCACAATCATATAGATTAATTTCATTTCTTAAATCTTTTGTTCTTAGAGGATTTGGTTGCTTAAACACCTCAAATATGAGGATATCTAACAAGCAATTCCCTTTAGATAGAAGGCAATAGGTCACCTTGCCGGCTGATTTTTGGATGAACAATCCAATGTTCATCCCAGGATGAATCCGCAAATAAGGACCATGTTGAAGTGTGTGTGTTATTAGAGGCCGCATATTCACGCATACACCTGCTACACAAATAATTAGAGATAAAGATGCTAGACCAATGGAAAGAAACAAATTGAGAAATGATACATGTTTGCTAAGTATGGAGGAACCAAATTAGTGAGAGATACATTAGAAGATGTGGACTAGAGTAAAGCCATGGAAGAAGAGATTGAACAAATTGAGAAAAACAAAACATGGACTCTAGTTCCTAGACCAGAAGACAAAAATGTGATTAGCACTAAATGGGTATTTAGAAACAAGTTAGATGAAAATGGTGAAGTCATAAGGAACAAGACAAGATTAGTTTGCAAGGGATATGCAAAAGAGGAAGAAATTTACTATGGAGAGACATTTTCCCCTATAGTTAGGTTGGAAGGAGTAAGGGTATTACTTGCTTATTCTGCATATAAAGGTTTCAAAGTTTAACAAATGGATGTTAAATCTACATTTCTAAATGGCATATTAGAGAAAAAAGTTTACATAGAACAACTAGAAGGATTTGTTGATGTTAACAATAAGAACATGGTATGTAGATTACACAAAGCTCTATATGGTTTGAAACAAGCACCAAGAGCATGGTATGAGAGACTTCATAATTATGTTGTGAATATTGAATTTGAAAGGACTGATGATAACAAAAATCTATACATGAAGATAAAGAAAGGCAAAGGTATCTTGTTATCTAAATTTTTTGTTGATGATATCACATTTAGAGGTCAAGATGCTTTATGTAAGGATTTTGCAAATCAAATGAAGCAAGAATTTGAAATGTCTATGTTTGGAGATATCAAATTCTTTGTGGGTTTGCAAGTATATAAGATGAAATATGGTATATATATCACTCAGTCAAAGTATGTCAAGGAAATATTGAAAACTTTTGGATTGGAGGATTGTAAACTAGTAAGTACACCTATGGTGATAGAACACAAGTTTTCAAAGAATGATGATTCAGTTGAGGTGAATCAAACATTATATAGGTTTATGATTGGTAAATTGCAATATGAAGTATATAGAAGACCTGAGATTATATTATCTATAGGGATAATTGCAATATTCTCTGCTAATCCTAGAGAGAACCACTTGTTTGTTGTAAAGAGAATAATAAGATATCTGAAAGGAATAAAGGAGTATGGTCTATACTATAAAATAATGAGAAATTTAAATTAATAGCCTACATTGATGCTGATTGGGCTAGACACATTGATGACAGAAAGAGTACTAGTGGAAGAGAAATTTTCTTAGGCAAGAGACTAGTTACATGGACTAGTAAGAAAAAATGCTCTTCACAATCTACTATTGAAGCTAAATATGTTGTTGCTACTATAAATTGTATAGATCAAACAATTACTCAAAGGTATGAAGGAAGAGATCACAAAACTAGTGACACTTTATTGTGACAATACAAGTGCTATAAACATATCAAAGAATCCTATGATGCACACAAAAATTAAGCACATTGTAATCAAGTATCATTAATTGAGATAATTAGTTCAAGATAAATAGGTGAAGATGGAATATGTTAACACTAAAGAACAAATTGATAATATCTTCACAAAAGCGTTACCTAAGGATTCTCATGAGTATCTAAGAGGTAAACTAGGGGTGATACCCCTATCAAAGGCTATCTAAGTAACAAGAGGAGTGCCTACATCAAACAAGATGATGTTCATATGTTACACATTGATGTAGAGGATCTTACTTTAGGAGCTACCTAAAGTAATCAAAGAGATGACACTTCAAATCAGTCACAAGCAAGGTGATCACGGGAGAAAATTGCAAAAATTGAAGAAGCTTATATCTACATGTTAGGATGACAAGTTTTTGGAATAAGTATTTGGCATTGTTATCAAAGAGGTAAAGATTTGACTGATCAAGAGGGAGATATCAAGAGATGATTGTGAAAGAGATGGAGAGATTCACTAATTAGAAGGAGAAAGGAAAGATGATTTACTAATCTTAGAGGGAGATAATTACTAAAGGAGACAGTTCAGGAGAACAAAGAGGGAGAGAGAATAAAGAGGGAGAAATCCTAACATCTCCCTATTAAGAGGGAGATATAAGAAGGAACTCAAAGGGAGTTATTAGAAAAGAGTTTTGTAACCTATTCAGAAGATGGAAGTTACTTATAGAGGGAGAAATTTCAATACAAGGAATTATTTTCTTTTTGGTATTTCGTTGGTTGAACAAGGTGTTTTCCATTTGGTTTATTAGTTTCATTTTTCATCAATGTCAAATAGTGAGATTATTGAGATTAGATTGAAAAAGATCATTTTTGAGGGAGATTTTTGTGACTAGATTGAAAAAGGGAGAATTGTTGAAGAAGATTGTATGTTTCAATCATTGTTTTTTCACTGATGTCAAACCTACTATTTTCTAGTAAGACAACTAATTATATGATTTAAGTACTACCACTTATTTGATTGATAAAAAGGATTTGATCAAAAGATGCAACAATGGTACCTAGAGGAAAGGTTGAGTTATGGTTATGTAATGAGGTAAAAGAATTAGTTAAGGTAGTGATAACATGATGTATTGATAATATACTTAAGGTTACAAAGGCTGGTTATACTAAGAAAGTTTAGAAGAACAAGTTACACAAAGTTTGTTTGCCAAGCTTGACCTAGTGGATAGTAGGTGCCGAGAAAAGTCAGTGCAAGTCGAGCAAAAAATTAGTTGGAGCCAAGTAAATGCTTATTCTAGTGTATGCCAAGTAGAACAATGGATGATGAGTAAAGTTTAGTAGATGCTAAGCACTAGTTTACTTTAGTTCGTGCTAAGTGATTTTACAGAAGAGGCTGAGCAATATAGTATGTGTCCAGCATTGAAAGCAAGATAATACTGAGCTACTACACTATTTAAAAGATCATGAATTTGATGGATCTGAGCTAACAAGTTTTATTTCTTGGATTATGTGAACAAACTGGAAGATAAGATTGATGATCTAGAGGCACAGAATTCAAGGTAAACCATTTTTATGCAATTTCAAAGAGGATTCTAGGTGTTGGTGTTTATTTTAGATGTTAAAACAGTGCTAAAACTACTAAGCGACAAATGGCTTAATACCTAGATATCAGAACATACACAACCTAAAGAATATCCAATTCTCATTGTCACTTACATATGCAAAGTACTAGGACCCAACTTCAACAAAACCTCAGACGGTTTTCTACTCTTTTGGCTTTGTAAAACCAGGGCGGGTGTACCCGGGGATGGTTCAAAAATGGAACAATTGTATGAGAATTATTCTTAGTTTAATTTTGATTCTCATTTCTAAATCCTCAAACATATATATAACTCTTACCAAATTGGTAAACACATCCCTTGAATAGATATGGCCAAGAAATCTTCTATAGATCTGCAAATGTTTTCAACAGCAATGGCTAAATGAAGCTAAAACATTCCATGCAGGCAAGTGCTGGCCAAATTTGTATATCTTACAGGAAATAAAAGTAAAAATTGATTTTATTATGTATTTTGAAAAAACCAATCATAATATACTTCTCTTTTGGCTGAAATACTTTCGATCAGTGCCTAATCCATTGGGGTTCAGAGTCTATAGTAAATTCTTAGATCTAATTTGTTGCTTTGCAACAAATTCTTATCAGCAATTCTTATCAGAATTTATCATTCAAAAATCCTTTTCAATACCTGAGCAATCTCATCACATTCATCACAGCCCTTATTTAATCCATTGAATTAACAACAATAACAAATGGATGTACAATCCTACTATATTGCAATCAATTGCATAAGCTTTTACTCACACAACATCAAGGTAGCTAAGTATTTAAAAGGAGACAAAATTCAGAAAGAACTGATATGGGGACAGTTCATAATTTGTATTCATTTCTTTTGAAAATGGTATATCCTTTACAATAGACCCAGAAAGACCTTCAGAAAAGAAGGATAGTTCTTTCTACATTCATGTATTCTCAGAAATTTTGACAGAAAAGTATACTACAAACTTGCTTTCCAAAATGTTTGGACCAAAAATAGGACTAAGCACAATACTTAGTAAAAATAGAATTTGGACCATTCTTTAGCCTTGGGATCTCACTTAAATAGTGTGAGATGCAACAAGCTTTAGGCTAAAGAAGGTGACAGGTGTCCTTTCAAAAGAAAGACAAAAACAAAATAACAGAAAGATTAACAACATTTCTTGGCGGGTCCCTTTCTGTTATGCTTCTGAATTGTTGAGACAAGAGCACGATCTGACCTTGCAGTCATTCTTCACTTTCAGAGTACATACCCATGAGGTCTGTAAGTGATGTATCATCTTCTGTTACCTGCAAACTCACTTTAACTTGGGGATTTTCCATGTCATCATTGTTGATTACAAGGGTAACTACTACTTTTGCATCTTCTTCCTCATTGTCTCCTGACATCTGTTCACTAAACTGATTTTTCCATTTATTAAAAGTATCATCATCTAGCCAATCAAAACTTAGGGTTTCTCTTTGTATCTTTATTAAAGAATTTGCATTTTCCTCTAAATCATCAAATTCTTTTCTCATAGCAGTATAATATAATTGTACTTTTACCAGCTCCTCATTTGTCTTTGCCCAAAACTAATGGCCAGTCTCACTGATGATGTTTATTATTCTGTTATCGAATAATTCATCCATTTCCTTTTTCCATTTTTCTTTTTCCTTTACTGTATCAACAGATTCTAAAGCACAAGGAAATAGGGTGAATTGTTCAGCAAGATATTTTGAAAAACAAAGTATCAATCTTCTCTGTAAAGAATCTCTTTCATTCTCAAAATTTTCTAACTTATTCAATAAATCAAAAATCTTTTCAACTTGATGATAAGGCATTTGGACTACAGATATACGTATAATTGTAATATCATTATTTCTCTGTCTCCATTTCTATGCAAGAGAATCTAGTCCATCCTTTTCTTTATTCAACTCGTCCATGAGGGTTACAATCCTTGTCAACTGATCATAAAAAGTTGACCATTGTATTCTATCCCTCAAATATATCACACCCTGCTTCCATTTTTCTTCCTGCTGATTTCTAAATTCTATCTGCCACTCATGTAATTTGGTTTTTTCTGCTTCAAATTCCTTTGCAATATAGAATTGGGGTCTTTCAGGGGTGTCAGGTATTTCAATGATAGGGGTTAATCCAACAGATGACTGTGGAGGATATGCAATTCTCAGTGTACTAGATTCTCCCACTTTCCTTTTTCCAAGTATCTTCTCCAATTGAGATACCCTGTTTTCCAGCTCAATTCTCCTTTTTACCTCTTGATTGTAAGCATCCACCACTATTTCATATTTACTGTGCATATCAATCATTTCCTTCTCTTCTCTTTCTGCAGTGGCCAAGGCAAATTTAGAATAATCCACATTCATGTGGGCTACCTGTACATTTGAAGTATCAGCAACTCTCCTTACAATGATACTCCCTGTTAGTCCTGAATCATTAGGCTGTGATGAAGTAGTCCTGGATCCTCTTCTCAGGGACCACATAACAAGGGCAGCTTGATTATTGCTGAATGCTGTACCCAAGAATTCCTCTTTATTTGGATCCTGTAGTCCTAAATTATTTGATACAGAATTAAAAATTAATGCATCAGCAATATCCCAATTGGGCAATAATAAAATATTTGCATTTTTTACCATCTATCTACCCTCATCAGGGGTTATATTCTAGAACTCTTGCATCATTTGTTCCTTTATTTGATTTTGAATGGAGGCCTCATCCATTTTTGGATGCTCTATTTTCATATTCTTACACCTTTGCTCAAAAATGTGCATGTTTACCCTCCATGCAAACTGATGGAAGGTCCTAGATCTTACAAAATTGTTATCAGACAAAAATTGCTGACTGGCTTGTTCCAAAACAGGGTCCAATTCCCTTCCTCTTAAATCTGCTACAGTTAATTCAAAACTTGGCACAGGAGGTTCCTGGGGGTTCCCTTCATCAATTTCTGCTTGTGTAACAAAAATTTCTCCTTGTGACCCCATTTGTTCAAATTGCTCATTGGTGAGCTGCTCTTCCTCAATTCTCATTGGAGTTTGAGAAGGTGAGTAACCTTCATCAGGGGATTCTTCTTCCCATATTACTTTTCTTCTTTTGGGAGAAGGTTCAGGGGGTCTTTCTTCCAGGACAGTACTGGTAGATTCAACTACCTATTTTTCTTTGTGTACAATGGGCATCTGCTGTCGAACAATAGTATATCCTGCCTTCTTTCGTACCACTAGTGGACCCATTCCAATGTTGGGAGTGAAGCCCAATTTTTTCATAACCTCTCTGGCTTTATTTCGAAAAGAATCAATAAAATGTTGTTTCTTCTCATTCATTACTTCCATTATCTTAGAGAAAGTACTCATGAACTTATTTATCTTATCTGCATTGGTTGCAGCATTACTAAGAGGACTGTAATCTTTTTCGAAACAATTAATAAACTCCAAAACTTTTGAATAGACTCTCCATTTTTCTTTCTTTATTTCTTGCTCATGGAGAGAATATTCATTTCTTATTATATCTTTAGGAAAATAGAATTCATGCTGAACTGGACGAAGCTTGATTCTAAGTCTAAGAGCAGAGTTAAAGAAACCTTCTGTATCACAAAAATGAGCATGAGACACTGCCATCTTATATTGATCCAAAATTTTGTGGAGAAAGATCCACCCTTCTTTAGTTATCACAAATTGGTGGGCTATAGTGCAAGTAGGAAAGATTGATCCTATTCCCCTTTTGTGCAAAAAGGCCTCCTCCACTCCTCCCAACTACCACAAAAATTCAGCTATCCCTACCTTTAAAGGTACCTGATAGGGTAGTACATGAGGTGTTCCTTTGAATCCATAGACCCTAATGACAGTTGAGACTAAATATGGGATAATATCTCCCCAATTATGTGAAACTTTTAGACTATGGGGTTTGTCCATAGGCCTAACAAGATGCATTAGTGCTTTAGGAATTCTAGGATTATCACTCAATATGAGGCATCTTAGTTTGGAGGCAAAGTGCCTATCAAATCTAACAAAGCTAGCATTTTCTGCTTTCCAAGTCATGTCTGCACTCCATAATTGGACTGGCAGTGCCTCCCCCTCTTGTTCCCTATTTAAAACCATTTCTTTACCAAAATAAGTGGCCCCTTTAAAAAGAAACATATGCATCAGTAGGGAGTACTGACCCCAAACCTTTTCCACCTTTCCCTTTGCAATCCCCACCAATCCCTGGTGAATCTCATTAGCCAAGTAAGATGCAAAATCAAAAATTATTTCCAAACCAAAAGAGGAGATTTGGGTGATCATATACATGAAGCTCATCGGAATAAAATCTTCTTCGCCCTCTCCGAAGACTCTGCACAGGGTCCTATATATCTCTACTACCCTGGCATTAAAGCATGATTTCTTGAATTGTTCTTTAGAAGATGATGTTATGGTTAAGAGGCCTCCAATCTGGCCTATGTGGGCTTTCAGTGCACCTTGTCTAACTACATCCCTTTTGGATATATATTCTTTTTCTAACTCTATCAAATTAATGGGCACATGATACATAGTGAGAGGTCCTAGACTGAAAACCTTCCTAATCTCCTTGGGACTGATGGTAACTAAAGCCTCACCATCCATTCTTCTCACTACCTTAGTGGCTTGGTCATAATTTTTCGCTATAGCTTCAAGCAGGTCAAAATCCATAAACACACTAGGGACAACAAGCTTTCCAAGATCAAAATTCCATATATTGGCATGAGGGGCATATAACTTCCTTTCCGCAAATCATTTTTTGAATAAACTCAAACCAGTTTGAGAAGTTTGAGCATCCTGAACCCAATTACCTTTATCATACAATCCATCAGCTATCCTTAGCCTAGGGTTCAGTGAGGTTAACCTCTTAACTTGTACCGTTTCTACAGTAGACTCAGGAAGCAACTCAAGCAAATCATCATGGACATTTCTATCCAAGTAGTTTATTGCACCTGAAAATCCCTTCTTCGGAGGCATCTTGGGCTATCTTTTTAGAACTTAAAAGCTCACGAAGATTATGGTAGTATTACTTGAATTCTAACTCCGTTTTCCTCTGTATTCCTGCAAATTTTCCGCGAACAGACAACTTGACAATTTTTATCAGACCTTGGCACACTTTTCTTTCAGTAATGGCTTCTGCACAAGAATGGCTCCAAATCTTTAATTGCATGAGATGAAATTGATGAAATCTCTCTATATTATACTCTTTTTTACCTCACGGACAAAGCTTTCTTGTCTAATTAATACAGAGAGTGGCACTACATTTTTCATTTAAAACTGCATCGTCGATCTCCAAAGATCCTACGATCATGTGGTGCAGAGAGAACAACTAGTTGTTGTATTTTCCATGTCAGTTATTTTACCCAATGAGAACTTGAGACGTACAGAATTCTTTCTTTGATGGGGCTTATATTTGGACCCACTGACAACTGAGAACACGTGTTAGCATATCGCTACTTCGTTATGCATAAAGAACGAGCACCTTGCCATAACAAAGCGGCGACAATCGTTGATCTGATCCGAAAATGATCAAAAGATATGTTATAGGGCTTCTTAAGAAGGAAGGCGGCGGGCCCAACTCGCTATGTCGCTATAATTATCTCCCTTGCAACTCTTCATAGTGAGGAGATGACAGCCATTGATCACTTACCAAATTAAAGGTGAGGAAAAAGCACAGGATCTCCTGATTTATATTTGTTATGTTGCATGGCTTAACAAGCATGCAACTTGTCATAGCGAGGTAGCGAGCTCCGTTGATCCACTTCAAGTTGACGTTAAGGATTTTTTTGTACATTTAGTCAGATAGGCATTAATGAGAATCGGATCTCTGCATAGTTGGCACATGTCAAAATTTACCATAGTCATTTATCATTCCACATCACCAAAGATCTTGCCGATCTTTTACCATTTTACGGGGCCTCACTAACTCGCTAACGGTGAAGCACCTGAATTTTTTGATAGCGAGGTAGCAAGCTCTAGCACTTAAAAGGATTCCATGTTAGAAAATGCAAGGGTTACCCAGTAATCACTTCTATCAATTAAAACTGATTCTGATAACGGTATTTATGACTGGTCATGCCACCTTGTGTAATTATGATACAAGCAAGATGCAATGTCATCATCTTCAAATTTTCACGTGGCCTCGCTACTTCGCTAATGGCGAAGTGCCTGATTTTTCTAATAGCGAGGTGGCAAAACATCTAGAAAAACCATCATTCCGGTTCTGATGTCAGATATTCTAGTGGGTCCCTATCCTTTTTGGATGGTAACTTGCAAAGTGTACCTGCACAATATATCATTTAATAAGCAAATCTCCGATCGCCGTATCTTCACTTTACGGCCCCACCTCCTAAAATACTCAACACTCGTTACCTCGCCATACTTAATAAGCATGCAACTTTTCATAGCGAGGTAACGACAATGGTAGATCTAGTGGGATCTGACAGTTGGGACAAATAGGAAGAAAGGTAACCCAGGAGAAAGGAAAAGGAATATGACAGCATATTCATCTCTTTTGAAAATTCAAAATTTCGCGCCTGACAATTTATGAATAGAGATGATATAGGGTTTCCATGATGATTATTTCTTATGGATGGATTATCCAAAACCCTATGCTTCACTTAGGAATAGAACATTTGACTTTTCTATGATTTAACAGAAAACTTCTACTACACAAAAAGTTAGACCAACACTAGGAGAAGTTTCTAGAAGAGATATGGAATGTGGGATAGATTCATTGTATCCTTACTAATCCATTCAAACCTTAAAGTGGACAATGGAGAATGAACAACAAAAGATCCTAATTTCCTATTTATAGGAATGGCTAGTCATGAAGCAAGGTTGTCATGTGTATGGACCTAAGGAAGTCAAGGAGAGAAGAGTTTTGCTTCATTAGGTGACCTAAGAGAAGAATCTGCCTTAGCATGTTAAGTAAGAAGGATTAAGGATATGATTGCTTGAAGGGTGAACAAGCTATCAAAGCTGCAATGCATGAAGGCCAAGTAGAATAGAGGAATGAATAGTGATCTGTAATCTACAAATGATGTTGTATGTTATTATTAGATCAAAGCTTTATTTTTATTCTCTAACAATTGTATTAGTCTAGGGTAAATCCTTTGGATTAAGGTTGACCTAACCATCATTTGTTAATCCTTTAACCATGTGACATTTCAAGTGAATTATCTAAAGTCCTCTAACAAGGCTCACTCCTAATAGGGTGATTGAAATCTTTTAACAAAGTCACATTTAATAGTGTGTAGTGTAACCTTTAATAGGTTCAACCTTTCATAGGGCATCACTTTAGAAGAGTGAAAAGAATAGCATGTTATTGGTGGTTTTTCCCAAATTGAGTTTTCACATAAATTATTGTGTCAAGTGTGTTGATGAATCTGTTATGTTTCATGTTTGCATTTCTACAAGTTGATTTGATAGTAACCTACAAGTTTTAAGTGATTGCATAATCTTAGGGATGCATGCATGATGAATAATGTTTTATAGGTTCACTAAGCTGTGAAAAGTTCTATTTATACATCTAGACCTTGGATAACTAATTCACCTCCCCTCTTAGTTATTTTAAAGTATTCCAACAAAAAGATGTTACATAAATGGTATGGAGAGAAGTTATTAGCACTATTGTTTATACTCTCAACCAAATTTAGTTAAAGAAAGGAACAAATAAGACACCTAAACTCTGGTATGGTCATACACCTAATGTGAGATATTTCAAGATATTTGGAAGTAGGTATTACATTCATAAGGATGTAAGGAAGGGTAAATTTTATTCAAAAGGAGATGAAGGTATTTTTGTTGTTTATTCATCTAAGATAAAATCTTATAAATGTTTGAACAAAGCTTCTGACAAAATGGTTGAAACTAAAAATGTGAGAATTGATGAGTTTCTAGACAAGAACAATATGAAAAGAAAAAGGAACCTGAAGATTATAAAATATTTATGTATGTATACAAAAAGGCACTAGACAAACTACTAGAGTTTCAACAAAGAGCTACCAAATATCAAATAGTATTACTCGAGTTATAGATTGCCTTACCTAAGCATCACACAGTTTAATCCAAGGAAGAATTTGAACCCCTACCAAGTGAAGAAAATAATGATAATCAAATATTTGAACCTATACAAGCCAAATATGTGAGAAAGAATCATTCACCTGAATAAATTGTTAGCATGAATGTTGATAATACTACTTTGGGGGAGTATCCTAATAATTGGAGAGTATTGACATATTACATTCATGATTGTGATTGTCATTGATGTCAACATAATGTAGTTTCTATAAAGACTAACCGAGTAGCAAACATAGATCTTAATGGTATAGGAAATGGTTTGATTGTCTAGTGATGCATAGTCATGGATATATTGATAAAGTGGTCGATTCTATGAAGTCTAAGTCAAAGATGTAAAAAAGTTATACCTAATTTATAGAGTGCTATTTAGAGAGAGGGTATTGGGAAAGTAGTTCTTGATTTTTTTTTTCTATCTTACATCTGAGAAGATGTGCAGTCAAGTAGTGATAAAGGATAGTTTTTTTATGACATCCATGAATGTGCAAGCCCTAATATCCCACATGTGAAATTTTGTATAGACTATGAGCCGAAAGTGCTATTGTAATTATAATTAAATAATTGTCTTATTATAATTAATTAGGAAAGCCTTAAGGCTAACTCAAGGAATTACTATGAAGAAATGGTATAAAGAAAAGATGTTTTTCCTTATTTGTAATGAGTGTAGTGATCATTGTATGAAGAGAGAAATGCAAAAATGAGTAGAGTGCTTACTGAATGTGAGTAAGTGATCCAAGGGATTATTGGATGTGATATTTGTGATCTAGTTATAAGATCAAAAGGAGTAGAGGTCTAGTTGATAGGATAGAGTAAGAGAAAGGAAACATATTTAATTTCTATTACTTTGCAAGGAATAATACATAGATCATTTGGACAATGGGTTCATTAGTATTTCCCTTGAAGCTATTTGGGAAGTGGGTCCAACTATCTCCCACAACTCCTATGAGGGTTGGCACAACTCCTAATAGGGTTGGAATCTCTAAATAGGGATTAAAAGTCTCCTAACAGATACTCATATGTTGGAATTCTTTAGAATAATTGAGAGGGGGGTGAATTAGTTATCCAACATTGAGATGTACAATTAAAACTATTCACAACTTAGTGAACCCATATCCATAAAAACAATTTCATTGTGGATGCATCCATTAGATTATGAAATCACTTAAACTTGTAGGTTACTATCAAATACATTTGCAGAAATGTAAATATGAAACATAACAGATTCAATAACACATTTGACACAATGATTTAATGTGGAAGCCCAATTTGGGAAAAACCATTAATATCATGCTACTCATTCTCACTCTTCGAAAGTGATGCCCTGTGAAAGGCCAACCCTATTAAAGGTTACAATACACATTGTTAAATGTGACCTGGTTAAAGGATTTGAATCATCTTATTAGGAGTGAGCCTTGTTAGAGGACTTTAGATTATTCACTTAGAATGTCACCCCATTGAATGATTTACAAATGACCGTTAGGTCAACCTTAATCCAAAGGATTTACCCTAGAATGATACAATGATTAGAAAGTAATAGTAAGGCTTGATCTGATAACAACTTACAAAACACTTGCAGATTAGACATCTCTATTTTAGTCCTCCATTCTACTTGGCTTTCACACACTTCAGCTTTGATACCTTGTTCACCCTTCAAGCATCCATACCCTTAAGCCTTCTTGCTTTGCTTGCCAATGTAGTCTCTTCTCTTAAGTCACTAAATGCAGCAATACCCTAGACGTCTTGTATTCCTTAGGTTCTCTCACATGATAACCCTTGCTTCTGACTAGCCATCTCTATAAATAAAGAATTAAGATCTTTTGTAGTTCATCCTCCATCATCAATTTTAGGGTTAGGTTAGATTAGGTAGGATTCAATGAATCTACCCTTCTTTTCATTTCATCCCCTTCTAGAAACTTCTCCTTCAATTCAACTTGAATTTACCTCAAAATGATTTATCAAAAATTCTATGCCACTAGCTCATAAGCCTTATCTTCCACATAGTTCACACAATCCAAGAAATCAAACTTTTTAGCTCTCGATCTTTCTCATAATACCAACACTTGGCATTAATTGGCTTTAGATGCTTGACACATACTATGTTGCTAGACATCTACTATCAAATCAATTAGCATGAACTAAAGTTTATTGGTTATTGGCATCAACTAAACTTTACACTTCTTGCACTATTTTACTCGGCTTGTACTAAAATTGACTTTGCTTGACTCTAACTAATTTTCTTCTCAAATTACACTAACTATTATTGACACCTACTATGCAAATTTTCAAGCTTGGTAGACAAACTTTGTTTAACTTATTCTTCTGAACTTAATTAGTGTAACCAACCTTTGCAACCTTAAGTAGATTATCAATGCACTATACTATCATTGTCTTAACTGATTCTTGTACTCATTTTCCATACCATAACTCAAACTTTCCTCTAGGTTCTATTGTTACCTCATTTGATCAAATCCTCTTCATTAATCAAATAAATCATAGTACTTAAATCATATAAGAAATTATCTTATTAGCAAGTAGCAAGTTTGATATTAGCGAAAAACAATGATTGAAACACATTTATCATACTTGTATTAATCTATTTTCAACACCATATATATTGAATGTATTCATAGACTCCTAATAGGGTCCATCCTCTAACAAGGATCATTTATATTAGTACATCATCTTGTAGGTACCATCCACACTAGGGTTTTCCCTCTGATCAAGGTTTTCGCTAGTTAACATACCTAGTGTTATTGTGTATGAGTATCTTATTATGGTTTCTGATTATATTGTGTATACGGTTAAAGTTTAATAAGGGTTATTATTGTGATATTATTTGGATAATTGATTCACTCCCCTTCTGCCAACCCCCACTCTTAGTTATATTAGTGGACTACATATTCTAACAATTGGTATCAAAGCATCATGTCCTTGAAGTTTAAGATTAATAGCTTTGGGAGATCAGTGGTGAGTCATTTTAGAATTGATAGTCCTAAATTTGATGGAGGAAATTTTGACACCCAGAAGATGGAGCTTCTTGGTGAGATATCAGAATTGTGCGTAGAATTGAGCATCAAGTTTCCAAATCCAAAATCCTTTTGTTGAATACAAAAGAATAGAAGCACAAGTAAAGATGGATTAAGATATGAAGATGACAAGAAGATCGAGGAAGGTTGTGATCTACTTATGAAAAGAGAGACAGAAGGTATGGAAAAATTTTTTTGTTGGACATGTAAGGAGTTTGGTCATTTTTCATCTAGATGTCCTAAGAGAGTAGGAAAATATAGAAAGAGTTCACTTTGTGATGAAGATGAACAATTTAAAGCAAGTATGGAAATATTCTTAAATGATTTTTATGATAAAGATAATGAGATTGAATTGGTTAAGAAAGGTGAAGTTATAGAAGAGATAGCTTTGGTAACTATCATTGAGCCAAAGGATAACCATGAAAATGTAGAAGTTATCATTAAGACTAAGAATGATTTGTAGAATGAGAATCAAAATGAAGAGTAGAGATCTGAACCTAGAGAAGAGATAAGAGTTGAGATGTCAACTCCTACCTCTAACATGAATCTAACAAAGAATTACCCTCTTGAGTAGATAATTGGAAGCAAAGACAAAGGTTTGATGAAAAAAAAAAGTAAATGAGGAGATATGTTTGATATCTCAAGTTGAACCATAAAGCATAGATGAAACATGTAAAGATGATCATTGGATTCAAGAAATGAAGGAATAGTTATATCAGATGTGCATGAATGATACATGAGAATTATTTTCTAAACCTAAAGAGAAGAATGTGATAGGAACCAAATGGGTATTTAGAAACAAGATGAATGAGCAAGATGAAGTTGTGAGGAAAAAAGCTAGACTTGTATGCAAGGCATATTCATAGCAAGAAGGCATAGACTATGAAAGGACATATGCACCTGTAGCCAAAATGGAAGTAGTAAGGATGTTCTATGCTTATGTAGAAAATAAGAAGTTCAAGGTTTATCATATGGATGTTAAATCAGCCTTTCTAAATGGAGAACTTGAAGAAGAGGAATATATTGAACAGTCTGAAGGTTTTCATTTATCAGAAGAAAAAGACATGGTATGTGGACTAAGGAAGCCCTGAAGCAAGCACCTAGAACCTGGTATGCAAGGTTAAATAGTTATTTGGAAAAGCTTGGATTTGCTAAAGGTATGATAGATAGTAACTTGTATTTGAAAATGCTTACATCATTTTTGGAGGTAATGATGAAGCAAGTGATAAGTTTTCTGAAGAGATGTAGAATGAGTTTGAAATGAGCATGATAGGAGAAATAAAGTTTTTCCTAGGATTGCAGATTGTACAAAATAGTGATGGCATTTTGATTTCACAGGATAAGTACTTGAATGAATTGTTGAAAAGGTTTGGTTTAGATAATTGTAAAGTCATTGGTACACCTATGATAATAAGTCATAAGTTATCCAATAGAGATGAGATACCTATAGTAGAGAAGAAGTACAAATCCATGATTGGAGGTCTGCAGCATGTAACTCACACTAGATGAGATATAGCAAATGCAGTTGGGATTGTAGCTAGATTTCAAGTTGATCCTAAGGAGTATCATTTTGTAGCAGTAAGGAGAATATTCAAATATTTGAAAGGAACATCTAACTATGGAATTTGGTATGATAGATCAAATGATTTCACTCTATGTGCATATACTGATGTGGGTTGGGTAGGAAATATGCATGATAGAAAGAGTACTAGTGATGGAGCATTTTTTTTTGGAGGAAGAGTGGTTTATTGGCTAAGTAAGAAGAAATATTTGATTTCTTCGAGTACAAGTAAGGTAGAGTATGTTGCAGAAATAAATAACTATAATCAAGTTATGTGGATGAAGCAGATGTTGTGTTGGAGTTATTTCTGGTAAAGAACATATCAGGTAGATTTAAACCTGATACCAAGAAACAAAGACTAGGGACAAGCCTAAGGATGAGCTAATTCCTATGTTTAGCAAGGTTAAATCTTAGTTCTGGACCAATTAACAGAGTCATCAGGAGTCACTTCACTTTAGGCTCTACTAAGCCAAGGTTAGCAAACCTAAGGGATTTGTCTAGTTAATCTAGATACTTCTTCTCTGCAAGACTATCCCTTATAGCAGAAATGGTCAATATTCTTCTTCAATTTGCTAATAAGATTCAAGATTATAGTAGCTAATTATAACTCGAAAGTAATAGCAAACAAGCCATGACCCACACTTTCAGTTCATTAATACATAAAATGGGAGATTGATATTCATTAAAGCTTGATCTCTTAGCATAACCCATGTATGTAATAATAGAGAACATGTATCCTTCAAACTAACTAGTCCCTTATCCATTGGGCATCAACTAAACATTAACATGCAGATGGATACCTAAAGTATACTCATATATTCAGGCATATGATCTATCTATTTGACTTGCAAATAGACATCAATCTTCATAACAACTCTCATACTTATGGTGAAATCCTTCTGGTATAACCTATAACCCTGTTAATATAAGCAAGCATTTACTTGGATCTTTCTTCCAACAGCAAGTTCATCCAAACATACAACCTTTCAAAAATTGCAATTGAGTTCAAGCTCTTCATTCTCAAACACAAAAGATTACAAATAACAGAAGAAGGAGACAAAAATCAGAATGAAACTAAGGAAAATGAAACTCTTGCATTAATTTCATTGAAACCAATACATCATCTATATATCAAAACTCTGAAAATACACTAAGAATGACTGTGTAATATGAAATGCATCCAAAGGAATACAATATTGTTGTTCATAATAGAAGAACATTGAGAAAATGGTATCACAACTATGAGAAAATCTTAGAAAATTATAACCAGATTGGTCTCAAAACCCTCCTAAAATCTCCAAAGAATTGGAACCCTTACAATAAGTAGAAAAAGAAGATATATAGGAGAGAAGATATTTCTAGAATTGGAAGCTAAAATTGACATCTATCCCATTGAAAAAATCCTCAATCTGAAGTTGCTAAAATTGAACTTCCTCATCAACCTGCAACCAGAAACCATAAAAGATTCCAAAATATTTGATACATTCCCTTTTGAATTGTAAAATATCTCATGGAGAAAATATTAGAATTCATCACAAACTGTATTGAAGCTCCAAATCCAATCTAAACATGTCACTTCTGCCCTTTGCCATGAAATTCACTTATGTTGTTGCCAAAAAACATAATTGCTTCAACCATCTTCGAAGACATTTAATTCATCCTTCAAATTGCTGGAGAAGTCAAAATAGATAAAATTATGTCTATATCTGATTGCAATTTCATCTGCAGTATTATATTTGCACATTTCACTGTGAAGCCCCCAAAATCAAGAAAACTTCCTATAGCTACTACTGATTGATACCTACTCAAAATCTAACTGCAAAAATGGAAAATTTTCTCTTTTTCAGTTCCAACAATATATCACATTGTACATTTCAGATTAAAAAACCCCCTTGAGACCATTCTAAAAATCAGGCCCTCGGACTGTGCAGAGCATTTAAAAAATGAAAAATTTAAAATGTTCATATGGTTATACTATATAAAGCATTAAAAATCATTCAAATCCTTTAATTTGAAAATCTAAGCGTTGAAATCATTTTGAATTTTGATTTTTTTAAATCATTTCCCATTTTCCTCCAATCCCATAGTGCCAAATGTCGATCGTTGATTCATTAGACAAGCCCCACTTTATATTTCCATTTGAAACATATGAAATTTTAAACATTATGGGTCTACAATAATAGGATGAAATTGTAACATCATAGCCCATTTACTTGGAATTTTTGATCATACGATGAGCATTTGATATACATTTTAATTAATTAAATCTTTAATTAATCCACATCGTAGCATCTGAAGCCATTTTAAATGACCTTCCCAATCATACGTCAAGGAAAATTCATAACATCGTAGGGTTAAAATTTTTGTTTTATGACCTCTCAACCAGGCCCAGCATAAAATCATATATGAGATTTTTGACTCCCATGATCTTATGCCAATCATAAGATTGTAGGCATTTCATTCCTATCCTTCGATCATTCAACGGATCATAGGATCACATCCTTCCTTATTTAGCTCCATGATCTCATGAAAATCTCATGCCAAGACAGTGGGAGTCAAAACACTATTTGACTTTGCACACCAACTGGCCAGATGGGCCCCTCCACACATGGACTGTAAGTCTTGAACTTGGTATTTGTTGAACACACATTGCATTCAACTGTTTGGATATTAAAACAATAAAAGACCCCATCTCCTTTCCAATGTGGGATATTGCTCCCAAAAAACTCCACGCACCTGCACACCAAAATAGATGTGGAAGTCTACATCTCTTCTCTTGCGTGGGGGGAATTCTAGATCTTTTTTCATAAAAATCTCGCCTTAAAACAAAAGGTAGTAGGCCACTATTCCTTTGGTGTGGGAGCCCTACTCAAAATGTGGGCCACTTAGATTTTCTTCGCTAGCTATGACTTATTTTCTTGTGGCATCTCTTTGAATGCTCCTCTATATTCACATGACTACTAAATGTTTGACTATGGTTGCATGGACATATTTCTTTTGAGTCTACTTGCACCTTCTTTGGACGTGATTTTTCTTTGTGGTGGTCTTTCTTTATTCCACTATGCATGTGGACTACTTATTTATGTGAAAACATGGGGCTCCCCTAAAAAAAATTTTTGATTGCTTCTTTGCTTCTTCATGGGTGATCCTCAAAATGTGGGATGCTACTCCTCACTTGCAATGACTTTTTCCCTTTGCTGTGGGCTGTTCCCATGATAAAAAAGTTGCCTCAAACATTAGAGACATTAATTATAAACTCATTGATAAATGATGGGGCCAATGCCTCTTCTCTTGCTCAAAACACTTACTACAAAAAGTAAAGAATATGAAAACTTATTTTCACAAATGGGGCATCAAATTAGAAGTCTTTATATAAGCACAATGATCTAAAACTAGTGCCACATGTCGAAAGAAAGACTCCATTTAAAAAGGGATGCCCTACAGAAAAAATATATGAAACACCCTCATTCCCTTTATTCAAAGTTCATTGTCCACAATAAAAATTCTTCATTGTGCATGTGGATCCACTCATGCCATCCTTGAAAACATCTTCGATTCATACAAAATTAGCATTAATTTGATGGAAACAGTCAGGCCCCAAAGTGGGTCTGGCTAAAAAAAAAATCATTTTTGAACAAATAATTTGGAAAATTGATTCATCGATCACCTTGAACTATTTGGAATCAAAATTGATGAAAAATTGTTCGTTAAAAACTCATTTTACCCTATTCTTTTAAACTGTGATTCGCTGATAGGAAGGACTAATAACCGGCTTTAAAAATTGACATAAACACCTCACCAAGCCCTGAAACTTTGGATTTCTGTTCTCTCTAACATACTCAACAGGCCTAATAAATCTTGTCACATGACAACATCAAGATCAAAAGATATCGACTTCTAAATATGCCTACTTAAAATTGCCTATAGATAAACATGTCAAGAAAATTGGAAATTAAGTCTGGAAATGTTTTCAAAAACTGGGCAAATGGGTACTTGAGGATCTGAAAATGTGGGCAATAGTACATTGTCATGAGGAGAAGATGATCCTATGATCTAGGCTCATGAAAAATCATGGGACGCATTTGGCAAGCATGCAAATTTGGCTACTTGGATTTGTAGGACAATGATCATAAGTAAAAAAAGTGTTTTTGGAAATGGAATAACCCTGGAAAAGTGTGCAGACGAATTTGTCAAGACTTGAAAACTGGCACACTTGTAGTATTTTCAGAGTAGAATGTAGGGGAATAAACCATTTGGTCTTTCTAATCATAGACTCAAAGATATGACATCCCGAATAGGGCTCCCAATCAATTTGCACTTGTGATTATTAGTGAAACTCTAAAAATTACAAATGGAATCACGTTTGAAAATTGATCAAATGGATTCATCATAAGCTCAAATCTAGAGCATATAAAGTATCTGAACCCTAGAATATGATACAAAATGGATTTTCTAATTTGGTTTCGCTATTCAAAAGTTATAGCTTGTCAAACAGGGCTACCTAGAAATATGAACAATATGCAGATTTGCAACAAAGGTGACTGACCAACTTTGAGGGGTTCAAAACCTAGTCAAATGGATTCAAAATAACTTGAAACTTGGAAAATATGCTCTTTGATATTCATATTAAACATTCTCAATGTGGTGAAACATGAATCTTAACTGGGTATGAGATATTCAAATGAAAACCTGCCCTCTGATCACTGTTTGACATAGACAAAAAATGCAAAACAGAAAACCACTCAAAATGGGACTTCACAGAATTGTTTAGAATGTCAATATATCATCATAGAACATATGGTCAGGCTTAATGAAGGGTTTTAGAAACATAAAACACCACTTAGGGATTAATTCTATAGCCAAGTATATAAGCATGAAAAGCGTTCATAAGGGGCTCAAAGTTTGGGATAGGCACTCAAAATGGGAAAGCAATTTTGAGTGCCAAAATGTTGAAGGATATCATAATTGAGTTTGAAATTTTTTTTATCATTTACTATGATAAAAAAATTATAGCGAGTATGTCTAAGAATCTTGTATTGTATTCTAAGACTAAGCATATATTTATTAAGTATCATCTGCTGAGAGTGAAAGCAACATAGAAAGATATTAGATTGGAGTATGTGAGTATTAAAGATTAGATTATAGATATCTTTATGCAACCTTTTCCTAAAGATACATTTGAGTACTTGAGAGATATGCTTGTGGTTATGTCCCTGCTTACTTATGAGTAGATGATGTAGAGAGTGCATTAGTCCAGTGGTATAGAGATATATTTTTAGCTTAGATTGAATGTTGATGCTTTCCATATGGGGGAGTATCTGTGATAAGCAGAGTCATTGAGGACTCTTTGTTTTTGGTTTTGAATGGTGTCTTTGGACACTCAAGATGGTTGAAGCCTTGGAGAAGCATATTAGCAATTGGTATGTTGTAACATTGAGACCTTTGACATTGATGTCAATGGGGGAGAGAGTATAAATGAAAATAAACTCTTAAGTATGGGGGATAGAATAAAACATAAGTATGGGGGAGAAAATATGCATGAAGGAGAGATATCTCTTTAGAGATGTTTAGAAAGATTGATGTAAGGAAGAAGGATTATGCACCTATTGTATTGATACTTTTTAGCATGTGGAAAACTGATGTTGATTAGCAAGAATGGTAGAACACTATTTTGTATTCTTGGAACTTATATGGTTTTTCATCTATATTGCCATCAAAGCCAAAGGGGGAGATTGTTAGCATGAATGTTGATGATACTAATCTGGGAGAGTATCCTAAGCATTGGAGAGTATTGACATGTTTCATTCATGACTATGTTTTTCATTGATATCAACATAGCATGGCTTCTATAGAGATTGATTGAGTAGTAGACAAAGATCTTAATGGTGTGGACAATGGTTTAATTTTTTGGTGATACATGGTTATGGACATGTTCTACACTATGTCCTAATGACATGGTCAAGTGTAAAAAGTATAAGTTGAAAATGTACAAAAGTTGTACATGATTTACAAAGAGTAGTTTAGAGATATAATATTGGGAAAGCACTGTTGGAAATATAAGAGGATTAACTAAGAGGGGAGAGGTGAATCAATTAATACAAAAATAAATCCTAGATCCCTTAGATGTCAATACAAATCAAAACATAAACTATATTCTATTGTTACTTGACAAACACACATGCACTCAATTTACACTAGCAAATGTTGTAACTCGACAAATACTGAAATAATCGATAAATAGTTAACATGAGAATATTAAGATATTATCTATGATTAATCTTACTTAACTTAGTTGCATACATATGAAATAAATAGCATGAACACAAGTGACACCAAGATTTAATGTGGAAGCCCAATTTGGAAAAAAACACCAATTGCAATTGGTTATTGATTTTCTGTAATGCCCTGCTTGGAGATCCTCGGAAAAAGGATTCAATTCAAGATAAGATATTTTTTTAATAAAAAAGGTATGAATTCACATGGCAACATCATACAAGGATCACAAAGATTGTGATGGAAGACTTAACACACAATCCTGACAGCCAACAAATCTCCAAACGCCACTACTAACCAACACAATCGACAACAAAAGATGCATAAATGAATCCAAATCGAAACATTTAAAATTCAAAATGTGGCACCAAAGTATTGAAGAACATCTAAGAGGGTACCCAAAACACTTTCCAAAAAGTTTAGGTCTTATTGAAAAGTGCCCATTGTCCACCCGCACAAGTTTTTCAAAAGCTAGGCAATACTTTAAATTAGCACTGGGTGATATTTTATTGTATCATGTGATATTTCTCAAGAAGGAGGGTAACACTTTCAAGGATTGGGTGATACTTCTCTTAAGGACATATGATACTTTACAAGTATCGTACAATACTTCTTTAATGGGGGTGCAATACTAGAAAGTATCACACAAGAAAACTCCAATGGGCGTGCAACACTTTATTGTATCACACCATGCTGACACATGGTCACCCAGGAAAGAAAGAAAACTACTCTAAGGGTCAAAACAAGAAATAAAATGGGAAAAAAACCTCCACACTAGGGAGTACTAGATCCACATAGATCAAAGAGCGAACACTATAGTACAAAAACAACAAGATGACAAGAACAAGAAAGAGGAACATCTATCCATCTAAACCATAGAAATAAAGGAACTTATTGAAAACAACATCACAATGTACATAAATAACATTAAAAAGTGTAAAACAACCAAACTAAGTACATAGTTCCTCCCAACCATCAATAGCATCATAAGCCCATTATGGATCCTAGCCATCACTGCACGTAATATCCCAAGAGACCAATCAGGTCATTGGTACTATCATAATAGGGACATCACTACTAAAACATGATGCAATATAAGCATAAAGAAATCTAACATGCTAGTAGTAAAGCATAAGATAATCCTACAAGTAGATAACATCACCTCTCACATGCTAATCATCATAATAAAGAAATTTTTCAAATCTAACATCATCTAAACATGATATACAAGCATCCCAATGAAAGCCTAAATCACAAGGATGCATACTCCAAAATTTGAAGTACCAAGTGAAAACATCCAGCAATGGTCACACTAGGATAAAAGACCATCTCTGTACACTGATCTCTATTAGTGGTGTAGGTAGCTATGCCTCCCAACCACATGGCACCCGTAGGTCCACACCCACCGTGCTGATGGAGATAATAATCCAACCACAAACACACAAAAAGAAAAACATCCATTGCTAACACTCACGCTAGACAGTATAATGACTATAACCAAGAACCTAAGATAATGCAAGTGGTACATGTCCTGGTTAGAAAATCATAAGGTTACTAAGTAGGGGCTAACATCATGGAGAGTCACTTGGCATTAACAAGCCCAAGCTAATACTAGTAGCTCTCCACTTCCCAACAAAAGGAGCACATCACAAATCCTTTTTATTATCTTTAAGTTTTATTAACACTCACAAATTTTATTTAGTTATCACTTGATTACAAAGCTTTTGTATGCCAACCCTCAAGAAATAGGCACCAGGCTACAGAGATAGAATCTCCCTCCATATGCTACCCTACCCTACCCATGCTCATCCTATGAAAAGTGCCCTTGGGCATGCATATTCCCAACCCAACTCCAATGATCATAACTTTCAAAAGTACCACAAAAGTCAAGACCCGCAAGTCCTTCGACAAAGGTACATGCACGTAATTGTGTGTGGTGCACCACCATCACAAAGATCATAACACAAGGATTGGATGAGAACACAATGAAAAATATAGAACCCAACCTAAAGCAACTTGGGAGGATGGATTCTACATGAATCCCAAAGTCAATAAAACCATACATCATAAAATCACTCAATCGGCCTCAATTTGGGAGTATTGATTCTACACAAATTCCAATGATGCAACAGGACCAAACATCATGAACTCACTCAACTGACCTCAATTTGAGAGCATAGATTCTACACGAATCCTAGTATCCTCAAAACAAAAGCAAAGTTCCAAAAGAAACCATAACACTAGGTATAAAATCACTCAACCGAGCACAAAGTTGGAAGTACGGATGTGACATGCATCCCAATGCAACATAAAAGTGCAATAGTGGTCTGACTGATATTCAAATAGATCATCTAGGTCCATGACCCAAATTATGCCAAGAAAACCTAAGAAAATAGGGTGGCACAAAAAATGAGGCAAAAACTCCAAAATTTAAAAAAAATCAAAATTAAAACCCATTTGACCTTTGAGTACAACAACCCCAAAAATCCAAAAATAACTGACTTCAGACACCATATACAAAAATGGTCAGCATAAAGGTACAAAACCCCAAACCCTCATCCCAAAAAATAGGGAAATGTTTGTACCTGCCCAACTAGGTAGAATTAGCATACAAAAATGAAGGGGAACACTAGTTCTTAGCCTCCAAACAAACAGCTACCAAAAATAGAGGTAGAAATAGAGCCAAAACAATAAAATGGGAAAGCCCTACCTCATAGCCAAAAGAGAAAAATGAGAATCTGAACTATAAAATAAATAGCCTACAGAAGTAGTTGAAAATATCATCAATCCAAGGTTTCCCCGAGCTAGATCCAACAAGCCCAACCTCATGATGATCCTATGCCCATACCTCCCACAATGAACAAAATAGTATATCCTCATGAAGAGGATTTTGGGATTTAATCTCCAACTTTCTAATTCAAAAGTGAGAAATGAGGAATTAAATTCTTTTTTGGATATTTATTCACTTTTTGAGTGAATAATTGATTAGGAAAAATAACTAGCCAACCTAGTTAAACCCTGATTTGACCCAAATGAAAATAGGCTATTCCTAGTAATAGTAATTCATCTATGGCAAAGCTACCAAAAATAAAATAAATCAATTAAAAAGCTCGAAAACCCAAAAATATAAAAAATTCCTTAACAACTTTTGCGACAATGTGAAACTCTAAATGCATTGACACGCCCACTGGTCTAATCACATAATGCAAATGAGTTTGGATTTAATGATCACCGAAGGGATTAATTAAAAAAATAAAATAAGGATATGTCGACCATATAGGGACAACATTGGTAAAATATGAATGACTGAATCACTAACTCCATGTGCCACTGCCAGGGATATAAATCCTGCACACTAAACAACACGATCAAGTGCAATTGCATATAATATCATAGTCGAAGCAATAAATATATTAAATCACCTAATTTAACCATTTATTTAATTATACTAATATAATCTATTTACATCACTCACATTCACATAAAGCATAACAACACAGAAATGAAGTAAAAAACCATAGCATTAAATCCATTACATAACATAACCAATGATATGTCTAAACACCAGATAACCAGATATCATCATAAAACACATTATCATCTCAAAATGGCATCATCATGAAATATGATTAACTGAACAACATAGTAGTATAACATTTATGATATTGACATCAAGGTATAACATTTGACCTTTAGGTCATCTCAAATGTAAAACATAACATGAGTAATAAAATCTCTTAGATCAAAATATAACAAGGTAAATATCCGCAACACATAACCAAAAAATCCAACATGGACAATCCATTTCTAATTACTTAAGCATTTAATAATGGTAGTTTACACAACATGAAAAGGCACTTAAAATTCATAAGTGAACAAAGTCATAAACATGACTAAACACTACTATATGAACCTAGTCCAATGTGGCATGGTAAAAGTACACGGTGAAATCTCTGCACACATCTCAGGGTAATCACAAAACAACATCATGATAACACATCAATCTAGGTAACCACTGGCATAAAACTTAGTGAACCTTAAATCACATCATAATCTCATAAATCTACCAAAGCATAATCAAAGAAACAGATACAGAAACATAAATCCAACCATCTCAATGGTGTAGATCACTCATGATCATAATCATGATCCATCACAATGAAGATCAACAAGGTTACATCCATCAAGATGACTTACAAAAGTCAAATCGGAGAGACACTACATTTTCACTCTTTTGAAGTGAGCCCTATTAGGAGCCAACCCTATTAAAGGTTATAAAATACACTATTAGGTTTGACCCTCTTAGAGGATCTGATCACCCTCTGAGGAGTGGCCTTGTTAGAATAATTTAGACACTTCAAATAGAAATGCCACATTGTTAGAGGATTTACAAATAGCTATTAAGGCAACTCTATTAAGAGATTTAGATCACTACTACAATAGTTAGATAGTAACAATGAAATGACTTGATTTTTGATGCAACTGAATTGCTAATTACAGATCTCAATTCTACCTTATATACTTGATCCTTCCTGATCAAATGTATTATTGAAACTCAACAAGGATATTCTACTTATCCTTCTAGTTCACTTCCTCTAAGCATCTTTAAATATTATGTTATGTTCCACACATTCAATCCTCAACTTGACCATATATTTATATCTTATACATTCTCAAGTTGGGTTGAATACAACTAAGAATACTTAATATTCATCTCCTCAATCATATAGAACAAAAAATCAAATCAATTGAACTCAATATGCCAAAATAGGGAAATCCTTCATTAGCCAACCCTGCTCAATAGATACTAACTCAAAAATAATTTTCTTGTGTTAACCAAGTGAACTCAGTGAACACTACATATTCACAAAGTTCCTTTGGTAACTGAATGAGCTCAGTTAATACTAATTCCATCTAAAATTTCCTTCATTAACCGAGTGAGCTCAGTTAATACTCAACTTCTACAAACTTTCCTTTAACACTCGAGTGAACTGAGTAGACACTATCTTCTGAGCTTGTCAAACTCTAGAATGCTTGGTAGCTATAGGAAACTATCTTCATTTCCCAAGTGAGCTTGGCATACACTAACTAGAAATATATGACATTTTGTGTAACATCAAAAACAATACACAATTACTTAATTGTTCAAAAATATCCCTCTTTGGCATTGATGGTAACATAACACATCATAATACAATGAAATTTTTAGAGAAAAATAAATTAAGGAAGATATCCTTAGTTTCATTCTAATTCTTTTCCTTGAGAACTCCCTTTATCAATGTGAACTCTCTCTGCCTTCAGTTTCTCCCTCTATCAACAAAACATTGTCTTCAACATCTTTTTCTTATATCAGACCAAGTCTCCCTCTTTGACATCTCATACCAAAGAAAATAATTAGTGAATATCAATGTACCTCATGTACTAATTCATTTACAATGTGCCTATGTCAATATTGTATCAATTGTTTGATCTTCAATATGCTCTAGTTGATGCACTACTAAAGTTTATTTAGTGAGCTTTAGTTAGGGGAATGACCCCTAACTTACCTCTGATACAAAAATGCATCCTTAGGTAATGAATTAGCGAATATGTCAGCAATTTTCTCTTTAGTATTCACATATTCCAATCTTACCTCTTTAACTTGTATTAATTCTCTTAAAAAATTATATTTTATAGCAAAGAGCTTGGTTTTGGTATGCATCATAAGATTCTTTGATATATTAATTGCACTAGTATTATCACAAAAGATAACCACTGGATCCTTGATCTCTACCTTCATACTTGCCAACACTTGCTTGAATCAAATAATATTGGAGAAATTAACTATTTCTGCCACATATTATGCCTTTTTTGTAGACTAAGAAATACAATTATGTTTTTTTCTTGTCCAAGACACTAGTCTTTTACCAATAAAGAATGCTCCACCATTAGTGCTCTTCCTGTCATCAATACTTCCTATCCAATCAACATGTATGAATGCTTTTAAATCCAAATTGCCCCTTTTTTTGTACCATAATCCTTAGTCTTCAGTACCCTTTAGATACCTCATGATTCTCTTGATTGCCATCATGTGATTTTCTTTGGGATTTGTTGAGAATCTTGCCACCATACCAACTTCTAATGCAATATCAAGCCTTGTGTGTGCTACATATTGCAAATTTCCAATCATTGATCTATATGTTGTTTGATCTACCTCTTTGGAATCATCATTTTTGGAAAGATTATGTCTAGTAGACATAGATGTTGCAATTGGTCTTGAATATTCCATTCCAAACTTCTTTAGTATTTATTTGATAGATTTGGATTGAGTAATATAGATGTCATTGTTCTTCTACTAGATCTGCAATCCAACAAAGAATTTTATCTCTCCAAATATGGACATCTCAAATTCTTTACTCATTCCTTTTCAAAATGCCTTGCATAAATCATCACTTCCTATAAATAAAGTGTCATCCACAAAGATTTTTTCCAACACAGTATTCTTGTCTAGTCCTTCTTTGAGATATAGACTGTTGTTGTCATTTGTTCTTTTAAAAATAATCTTTATCAAGTAGTTATGAAGTCTTTCATACCAAGCTCTAGGAGCTTGCTTGAGACCATACTGGTTTGTGTAATTTGTAGACCATATCCCTTTTGCTAGGATCCACAAAACCTTTAGGCTATTCTACGTAGACTTCCTCATCAAGAATTTCGTTCAAGAATGAAAATTTTACATCCATTTGATAAAATTTAAATCCTTTGTGTGTTGCATATAGTAGTAAAGTTATAACACCTTATAATCTTACAACATGAGCAAAATTTTCACCATAATCAATACCTTCAACTTGAGAATAATCTTTACAAACTAACCTTACTTTGTTTCTTGAAACTTTTCCATCTTCATTTATCATATTTATGAAAACCCATTTTGTGCCGATTACATTTTTATCTTTGGGTCTAGGAACAAGAGTCCAAGTCTTATTCCTTTCTATCTTTTCTATTTCTTCATTCATGGCTTCAATCCAAATTTCATTATCCAAAACATCTTTAACATTGTTAGGTTCAAATTCAGCAAGCAAACATGTACCTTTCAATTTGTTTCTTGTCATTGTTCCATCTTATTTGTCTCCAATGATCTGATTAGGTGCATGGTACCTTCTAACATATGTTGCTAACACAAATACTTTGGATTTAAGGGATGTTCCACTAACTTCTTCATGATCCTCTACATCAAGATCTGGTCCCATTGTTAGTGACTCGGGTCCATCAAACTCAATTTTCTTTGGCAATAGCTTGGTAGCTTCTGAGTCTAACTCAAGTTCTTTAGATTGTGACTCAAGTTGCACTAGTTGAAACTCAGTAACTTATGGAGATTTTGGGGACTTGGGAGGTGAGGCCTCTTGAGTTCCAAATAGATTTGGCAATGTATCAAGTTCATAGGAGACAAACCTTCTATAATCTTTAGGTTCTTTGTGTTGGAAATATAAGAGGAGTAACTAAGAGGGGAAAGGTGAATTAGTTACTACTAAAATAAATCCCAGATCCCTTAGATGTCAGTACAAAATAATCTCCAAAAAATTGAACTCTATTGATGCTCAACAAATACACAAAAAATATTGTGGCTCAGTAAATGTTGAATATTCTTGGAAAACACTTATCATGAAAATATGAATCTGTGATTACTTATTACTTTAATTTAGCTACAAACACATTAAAAAAATAGCATGAACACATTTGACACCAAGATTTAATGTAGAAACCCAATTTTGGAAAAACTGCCAACTGCAACTAGTTATTGGATTTTACTCTTCTTAAGTGAGCCTTGTTAGGAGCCAACCTTGTTAAAGGTTACAAAAAATAATGTTAGGTGTGACCCTATTATATGATTTAATCACCCTATTAAGAGTGGCCTTGTTAGAGGTCTTTAGACAAATCAATAGAACTGCCACAATTTTAGAAGATTTACAAATAACTATAAAGCCAACTCTATCAAGAGATTTAAATCACTACTACAATGGTTGGAGAGTAAAAATGACATGACCTAATTTATGATGTAACTAAATCATTGATTATAGATCTCAATTCTTTCTTGTATACTTGATCCTTCTTGATCGAATATATCTTTTCAACTTCACAAGGATAGACTGCTTTATCCTTCTAATTTTCTTCCTTTCAACATCATTAGATCTTCAAAAATATTTCATGTATTCACATACTTCACACTTTCTAAGCCTCAACTTGACCTTTTATATATATATATATGTGTGTGTGTGTGTGTGTGTGTATACACATGTATATATGTATATATATATGTGTATATATATATATATGTATATATATATACATATATATATATACACATATATATATATATATATGTATATGTATGTATGTATATATATATATATATATATATATATTATCAGGTCAACTCAAATACAACTTAGAATAATTAATATTCATCTTCTCAGTTGGCTAGAACCAATAGATAAATCAATTGAACTCAGTATGCCAAAATAAGAAAATCTTTTGTTAGTCAACCCCACTCAATAGACAATAACTTAGATATGATTTTCTTATGTTAACTCAGTCAACATTGCATATATGCAAAGTTCCTTTTCTAACTAAGTGAGCTTAGTTGACATTGGTTTCATCCAAATTTTTTGTCATTAACTAAGTGAGATCGATTAACACTCATCTTCTAAAAAATTTCCTTTGGCACCCAAGTGAACTCAGTAGATACTACCTTCTTAACTAGGAAAACTCTAGAATGCTTGGTAGACACAAAAAAATCTCTTCAATGCTCGAGTGAGATTGACATACACTAACTAGTAATTATATGACATTTTGTGTAACATCAATGACAATACCAAATTAATCAATTATTTCAACAATCTCCCTCTTTGGCATTGATGGCAATATAACATGTCATAACATTATGAAATTTTAGAGAAAGAATAAAGTAAGGAGCATATCCTTAGTTTCATTGTAATTATCTTCCATGAGAACTCCCTCTATTAGTGTGAACTCTTCCTACCTTTAGTTTCTCCCTTTGTCAGAAAGCTTCTAGCAAAACTTAGTTAAATCTCCCTACTTGACATCTCTTCTCTTTACAAAATTTCTATGACAAAAACTTCTCCCTCTTTGATATTTTATATTCCAAAGACAATATTCAGTGAATATCAATGTACCTAAAGTCCTAATTCATTTGAAATATGCCCTTTCCAATTCTGCATCAACTAATTGATCTTCAACATGCTTTGGTTGATGCATCACTAAACTTCATTTAGTGAGCTTTAGATAGGGGAATAACCCCTAGCTTACCTCTTAGATACACAAATGCATTCTTAGGTAATGGCTTGGTGAATATGTCTACAATTTGTTCATTTGTATTTACATATTCCAATCTGACTTCTTTATCTTGCACCAATTCTCTCAAGAAATGATATTTTATGGCAATGTGCTTTTTTTTGGTATGCATCACTAGATTCTTTGATATATTGATTGCACTAGTGTTATCACAATATATAACTACCAGATCCTTAATTTCTATCTTCATACCTACCATCAGTTGTTTGAACCAAACAATATTAGAACAATTAAATGTTGCTACCACATATTTTGCCTCTATTGTGGACTAATAGATACAATTTTGTTTCTTTCTTGTCCAAGACACTAGCCTTTTACCAAGAAAGAATGCTCCACTATTAGTGTTTTTTCTACCATCAATGCTTTCTACCCAATCAGCATTTGTAAATACTTTTGAGTCCAAATTGCCTCCTATTTTGTACCATAAACCATATTCTTCAATACTTTTCAAATATCTCATGATTCTTTTAACTACTATCATGTGATTTTCTTTGGGATTTGCTAAGAATCTTGTCATCATATTGATTGCTAATGCAATATCAAGCCTTGTATGTACTACATACTACAATTTTCCAATCATTGATCTGTACATGGTTTGATCTACCTCTTTGAAATTATCATTTTTGGAAAGCTTGTGTCTAGTAGAGATAGGGATTCCAACTAGTCTTGAGTCTTCCATTATAAATTTCTTTAGTATCTCCTTGATATATTTAGATTGACTTATGTAGATACCATATTTTTGTTGGGATTTACAAGTGGGAAGTATACTTATGAGAGGGGGGGAAGGGGGTGAATTAGAAGTACTATACTTTAACTAATAAAAATTTCAACTTTAAAACAGTCTATGCATAAACATATAGAAATAACATGTAAAGCAAATGCATCCACATAAACACTTGACACTAGATATGATTACCCAGAAACCCTCCAATGAGAAAGTAAAACTATGGTGGGGATGAAACCCACAACTCTTCACTACTGTAGCAATAAAGTTCACCTGTTAAGGTTACATATTTTGACCATTCTCATGATTTTCCCTATGAAAGGCCTGCCTTGTTAAAGGCTTACAAAGGATTGTTAAATCCTACCCTATTAAAGGATTTTAACACCTTGTTAGAAGTGTGAATGGCTAAAGAACTTTAGAACATTCAATTGGAATGTCACCCTATTAAAGGCTTTATATAATGGTTGTTAAACCAACCTAAGTCCATAGGATTTCATTCTATTGTAACAATTGTTAGAAAGTACAGTGGAATGTTTTGATATGATACACTTACAATTTGATATTGCTGATTTCAAATTTCTTGTTCTATCCAATCTGATCCTCACTGATTTGGTATAAAAATGTTTTAACCTTGATCCTTTGTTTTGCTAACCAATTCCACAATTTAGTCCTTCTTCTAAATCACCTTCAACTCTAATCAATTCACCCCTTTCATTTCCTTCAAAACTTCACTGGCATTATCTCCTTGCATGCATTCTCTCTCTTTTTCACTCTTTAATTATGGGGCTTCAACCTCCTTAAAAGGTTTTTGTGACATAGGGTTAGGTATGAATCTATGATTGAGATTCATTCAATTTTCCCACTCAATTCATTCCATTTTTCTCATTAGTTGCATGTAGATTACATAGGGAATCAAATAGATTTGATCTTATCTCTAACCCTTGAGATCTATCCATTAGCTAGCATGCAAAATGGTTTACATCTTACTTTATGAAAGCACAAATTCTTATGTTGATTTTGTGTTACTCGGCACTCAATAAAACTATTGCTCAACACATACTAAATTCTGTCTTACTCAACACTTGAACTTGCTTGACATCTATTGTTCACTCGACACATATACTTGCTTGGCACTATCTATCTACTTGGCATCTGAATGACTCAACACTTGTTGAACTTTTGGCTTGGCATTTATTGCAACTTGGCATCAACTTAGAAAATTTCTTAAGTGTGTTGACACTCAATTATCAAAACCAATATAGGATCAACACTTTCTTCTACTAAATCTATAATTCAACAAAGAATTTTATCTCACCAAACATAGAAATCTTAAATTCTTTATTCATTTCATCTAAAAATCCCTTTCATAAGTCATCATTTCCTATGAATAAAGTATCATCAACAATTTTTTTTCCAACACAATCCTTTTTTCTAGTCCTTCTTTGATGTATAGGCTACTATTATCATTAGTTCTTTGAATACCAATCTATACCAAGTAGTTATGAAGTCTTTCATACCAAGCTTGGGAGCTTTCTTGAGACCATATAATGCCTTGTGTAATTTATAGACCATGTCCTTTTTGCTAGGATCTACAAAACCTTTTGGTTGCTCAATGTGGACTTATTCATCAAGAATTTCATTCAAGAATGTAGATTTTACATCCATTTGATAAAATTTAAATCCTTGTGTGTTGCATATGCTAGTAAAGTTATAACACCTTCTAATATTGCAATAGGAGCAAAAGTTTTACCATAATCAATACCTTATTTTTGAGAATAACCTTTACATATGAACGTTGCTTTGTTTTTGGATGCTTCTCCATCTTCATTCAACTTTTTTGTGAATACCAACTTTGTACCAATTACATTTTTATCCTTGGGCCTATGAACAAGAGTCCAAGTTTTATTCTTCTCTATCTATTCTATTTCTTCATTCATTGCTTCAATCAAAATTTCATTATCCAAAGCATCTTTGACATTTCTAGGTTCAAATTAAATAAGTAAACTTGTACCTTTTAATTTTCTTCTTGTCATTGTTTCATCTGATTTGTCTCCAATAATCTGATCAAGTGCATGATGCCTTCTGACATATTTTTCTAACACAGGTTCTTTGGATTTGGAATGGGTTTCACTGATTTAATCATGAACTTTAGTATCAATCTTAGGTCCCACTATCTATGACTCAGGTCTATCAAACTCAATTTACTCTTGAAGTAGCTTGGTAGCTTCTGACTGCAACTCAGGTCCTTCAAACTATGACTCAGGCTGCACTGCCTGCAACATAGTAGTTTTTGGAGATTTTGGAGACTCGAGAGGTGAAATCTCCTTTATTTTAGATAGATTTGGAAGGGTATTAGGTTCATAGTAAACAAATCTTCTATAATCCTTAGGCTCTTTGCTACTTTCTTCTTCACTCTTTTCTACAAAATCATCAATTCTCATATGTGCACTTTTTATGGTTTTATGAGTAGACAAGTTTAAACATTTGTATGCTTTACTTCTGTAGGAGTATCCTAGGAATATTCTTTCATCACCTTTGACATCAAATTTACCTTTCCTAGATTCTTTCAATATATACATTTGTTGCCAAATACTTTCAAGTAACTTACATTAGGTTTGTAGCCATACCATAGTTCATAAGGAGTTTGATTTGAGTCTTTCTTTAGTTGTACTTTGTTTAAAGTATGAATTGTAGTGTTGATAGCTTCCTTCCAGTATTCGATTGCAACATTCTTTTCTATCATCAATATTCTTGCACAATCCATGATGGATATGTTTCGTCTTTCAGCTATACCATTCTGTTGAGGTGTATCAAGAGTTGATACTTGTCTTTTAATTCCTTTTTCAATGTAGAATTCATTAAATTCATTGGAGATAAATTCACCACCTCTATCTAATCTCAAATATTTTAACTTGTTTTTAGTTTCTTTTTCTACTCTTGCTAGATACCACTTGAATTTTTGAAAAGCTTTAGATTTTTCTTTTAGATATATTATAGTCATCATTCTAGAATAGTTATCAACAAAAAGAATGAAAAAAATTTCTCTACTATAACTCTCTATTCCAATAGGTCCACATAAGTCTATATGCACAAGCTCTAAGATTTCTTCTGAATGATAGTTTCTTCTTTTGAAACTAGTCTTTCCCATCTTACCAATTTGGAAATTCTTGCATAGACCCATATTAGGTTTCATCAAGCTAGAAATACCTATTACTCTTTTATGTTTTCTTATCTTAACTAGATTATCAAAGTTTACATGACATAATCTTTTATGCCATAACCAACTTTCTTCTACTTGAGCAATAAAACATGATCTTTCAGTGAGATAAGATAAAATAGATTGCCTTTCTTTTTTTTTTAGATCCAACCAGATTTCCTTTTCCATCCAGCAATTTGGCCTTCCCATTCATAAATTCTACCTTGAATCCAATGTTATTCAACTATGCCACACTCAATAGATTTTTCTTTAGTCCTTCAACCCAATAAGTATTATCACATATAAGTTCATTGGTTAATGAGATAAAACCTTTTCCTTTTATGCAACAAGGTTCATTATTTCCAAATCTTACACTTCCACCATCATAGTATTCTATGTGCTCAAACTTTGTTTTATCTCCAATTATATGATGTAAGAAAACACTGTTAATAATTTCCATGTATCATTTTTGATAACATGAGGGATAAGTTCCATCTTATCTCCTTTATCATTAGATTAATCATTTACAAAAATATATACCATTTCATCTTCATCGTTATCAAAATATTTAGCCATAAAATAAGATTTCTTACCTTTGTCCTTGTAGTTCTTGAATTCCTTCTTTCCGTTGTACTTTTTAATTTTCTTTTCATCCTTGTTTTCTCTACTTAGACAACTAGCAGAAATATGACCAACTTCTTCAAAAGAAAAATAGATTAGAGGAATCTTTCTTTTGTACTTTCTTCTACCTTTGGAATATTCTTTGGAAGTAGGGCTTCAACAATTTCAAGATCACTATCAGAACTTTCTTCAGTTTCTCCTTCACATCCTGATTGATTGGTCTTTCATTTCTTGCTCTTTTCCTTGGATGAGAGTTTGGATTCAAATGCAAACTCAATATTTTTGGAACTAGGATCATAGTTATCATAGTTATCCAACTCAAAAGATTTCAATCTTCCAACTAGAGAATCCAAAGTTATTTTTCTATTTGGATCACTCATTTCTTGAATAGCTAACACTCTAATTACATAAGTACGAAGAAGAGTTCTAAGTACCTTGCTTACAACTATTTTTTCATCAATATCTCTTCCAGATGCTTTGATTGCACTCACACTTGCTTTGACTCTTTCCATAGATTTTGCAATGTTTTCATCTTCTCTCATTTTCATCTGATCAAATTGTCCTTTGAGACTTTCTGCTTTGGCTCTTCTTACATTGTCATATCCTCCATAAATGTCTTTTAGTTTGGTCCATATTGCATGAGCTATTTTGTAGTCTTTTACTTCATCAAATTCAACATAACTAAGAGTAGATGCAATATCAATCATCATGATGTTATGATTTTTCTTTTTAGCAATATCTTCAACTAATAATGTTCTAGTAGGAATCTTGTATTCAACATCGAGATACTTACAACCTAAATCATTGATGGTCGCTAGATGTAACCTCATAAGTCCTTGCCATGCTACAAAGTTGTCTCTATTCAACTTAGGAATCTCTCTTCTGTAGGACATCCCAATATTTATCTTAGGCCCTTGAAACCTTCTCTGAAAGCACCAAAATCTCTGATATCAATTGTTAAAAATATAAGAGAAGTAACTAAGATGGGAGAGGTGAATTAGTTACTACTAAAATAAATCACAATTCCCTTGGATATCAGTACAAAATAATCTCTAAAAAACTAAATTTTGTTGATGCTTGGAAAATAGACAAAAATGTTGTGACTCAGTAAGCACTGAATATGCTTGGTAAAGACTTATCATGAAAATATTTATCTATGACTACTTATTACTTTACTTTAGTTGCAAACACAAAAGAAATAACATGAACACATTTGACACCAAGATTTAACATAGAAACCCAATTTGGGAAAAACCACCAATTGCAACTAGTTACTATTGTTCACTCTTTTCAAGTGAGCCCTGTTAGGAGCCAACCTTGTTAAAGGTTACAAAAAATATTGTTAGGTGTGACCCTATTAGAGAATTTAATCACCATATTAGGAGTGACCTTGTTAGAAGTCTTTAGACAATTCAATAGAACTACCACCTATTAGAGGATTTACAAATAGTTGTAAATCCAATTCTGTTAAGATATTTAGATCACTACTACAATGGTTAGAGAGTAACAATGACATGACCTAATTTTTGATGCAACTAAATTGTTGATTACAGATCTCAATTCTAACTTTTATACTTGATCCTTTTTTATCAAATATATTTTTTTAGCTTCACCAGGATAGAATTCTTTATCCTTCTAATTCACTTCCTTTCAGCATCATTAGATCTTCAAAAATCTTCCATGCATCACATACTTCACACTTTCTAACACTCTTGACCTTTTATATATATCTTTCATATTGTCAATTAAGCTCAAATACAACTTAAAATAATTAATATTCATTGTCTCATTCGGCTAGAACCAACAGAGAAATCAATTAAACTAAATATATCAAAACAAGAAAATCCTTCATTAGCCAACCTTGCTTGATAGACACTAACTCAAAAATGATTTTCCTATGTTAAATTAGTCAATAATGCATATACACAAAGTTCCTTTAGTAACTGAGTGAGCTTGGTTAACACTCATCTTCTACAAACTTTCCTTTGGCACTTGAGTGAACTTGGTAGATTTCACCTTCTAAACTATGCAAACTCTGGAATGCTTGGTGGACATAGAAAACTATCTTCAATGTCCGAGTGAGCTTGGCAAACTGGTAATGATATGACATTTTTTGTAGTATCAAATACAATATATAATTAATCAATTGTTTCAACACTTTGTTGCTTTCCTCTTCACTCTTCTTTGAAAACTCATCAATTCTTACATGTGCACTTTCTATGATTTTATGAGTGGATAAATCCAAACATTTGTATTCTTTACTCTTTGTAGGAGCATCCTAGGAATATGCTTTCATCACCTTTGACATCAAATTTACCTTTCCTAGATTCTTTCAAGATATAACATTTTTTACCAAATACTTTCAGGTAACTTACATTAGGTTTGTAGCTATACCATAATTTATAAGGAGTCTGATTTCAGTCTTTCTTCAACTATACTGTATTCAAGGTGTGCATTGTAGTACTAATTGTTTCCTTCCAATATTTGATTGCAACATTATTTTTTATCATCTAAGTTCTTGCACAATCCATGATGGGTCTGTTCTCTCTTTCAGCTATACCATTCTTTTGTGGTGTATCAGGGGTTGATACTTGTCTCTTAATTCCTTTTTCAATGCAGAATTTATTGAACTTATTGGAAATGAGTACCTTACTTCCCATTGTTACATCTTCAATTTTTCCTCCAAAGGCTTTGATAGCACTAACACTGGCTTTGATTCTTTCAACATATTTGCAATGTTTTCATCCTCGCTCATTTTTATTGGATCAAACTAACCTCTCAAGCTTTCAACCTTGGCTCTTTTTACATTATCATCACCTCCATATATATCCTTTAGTTTGGTCAGAATTACATGATTAGTAGCACATCCTTTGACTTCATTAAATTTAGTATAGTTTAGGGTTGATGCTATGCCAATCATCATGATATTATCATTTTTTTCCAGCAATTTCTTCTACAATCATTGTACTAGTAGGAGCTATGTACGAAGAGTTTAAGTATTTCAAACATGACTCATTGATGGTTTCTAAATGCAACTTCATGAGATCTTGTCATGTTTCAAAGTTGTCTATGTTCAACTTGTGAATCTCTCTTTTGTAAGACATCTTGATCTTTAGCTTAGGTCCTTGAAACCTTTTCTACAAGAACCAAAGAACTCTGATACCAATTGTTGAAAATATAAGAGGAGTAACTAAGAGGAAAGGGGGGAATCAATTACTATAGAAATAAATCCTAGATCCCTTGGATGTCAAGACAAATCAAAACATAAACAATATTCTATCGTTACTCAGCAAACACACATGCACTTAGCTTACACTAGCAAATGTTGTAACTCAGAAAATACTTAACAAGAGAATCTTAAGATATTATATGTGATTAATCTTACTTAACTTAGTTGCATACACATAAAAGAAATAGCATGAACACAAGCAACACCAAGATTTAACATGGAAATTCAATTTAGGAAAAACCATCAATCGCAACTAGTTACTAATTTTTGCCTTTATGAAGTGAGCCCTATTAGGAGCCAACCCTATTAAAGGTTATAAAATAAACTATTAGGTGTGACCCTATTATAAGATTTGATCTCCCTATGAGGAGTGGCCTTGGTAGAGGTCTTTAGACACTTTGAATAAAAATTAGACTTTGTTAGAGGATTTAAAAATAGTTGTTAAGCCAACTCTGTTAAGAGACTTAGATTACTACTACAATGGTTAAAGAGTACCAATGAAATGACCTAATTTTTGATGCAATGGAATTGCTAATTATAGATCTCAATTATGACTTGTATACTTGATCCTTCCTGATCGAATGTATCCTTGCAACTCAACATGGATATTCTGCTTATCCTTCTAATTCACTTCCTCTAAGCATCTTTAAGTATTCTATTATGTTCCACACATTCAATCCTCAACTTGACCTTATATTTATATCTTATACATTATCAAGTTGGCTTGAATACAACTTAGAATACTTAATATTTATCTCTTCAGTTAGCTAGAACCAACAGCCAAATCAATTGAACTCAATATTCCAAAATAGGAAAATTCTTCGTTAGCCAACCCTACTCGATAGATATTAACTCAGAAATGATTTTCCTATGTTAATTAAGTGAACTTAGTTAATACTGCACATTCACAAAGTTCCTTTTGCAACTAAGTGAGCTTGATTAACACTGGTTCCATCCAACATTTCCTTCATTAACCAAGTAAGCTTAACACTCAACTTCTGTAAAATTTCCTTTGACACCCGAGTGATCTTGATAGACACTATCTTCTAAACTTGGAAAACTATAGAATGCTTGGTAGACATAGGAAACTATCTTCATTTCCCGAGTGAGCTTGGTATACACTAAATGAAAATGAAATGGTATTTTGTGTAACATCAAAAATTATACATAATTAATCAAATTTTTTCAACAAGCAATTCTTGATATTCGTTCACTATCTTACATCCAAGATGTAATGAGAAGATTTGTAGTTAGGAGGTGATAGAGGATAGTTTGTTGATGATGTCAGCAAGTGCACAAGCTCTAGTATCACACATGTGAAGTTTTGTATTTACTATGAGTCGACAGTGCTATTTTAATTATAATTAATTAATTATCTTATTATAATTAATTGAGAAATCCTTAAGGCCAACTCAAGGAATTATTATGAAGATATGATATAAAGGAAAGATGTATTCCTTGTTTGTAATGAGTGTTGTGATCATTATATTACTTTTAAAATGTGTAAAGGAGAAGAGTGCTTAACAAATGTGCATAAGTGATCCAAGGGATTGTTTGATGTGAGATTTGTGATATAGTTACAAGATCATAAGGAGCAGAGGTCTAGTTGATAGGATAAAGGAAGTGAAAGGAAGAAAATTTCATTTTTATTACTCTACAAGGAATAATACATAGATCATTTGGATAGTGGGTACATTAGTCTTGCCCTTGAAGTTGTTTGGGCAGTGGGTCTAGTTGTCTTCCACAAATCCTAATAGGGTGGACACAACTCCTAATAGGGATTCAAAGTCTCCTAATAGGGACTCATATGTACTTTGTGCATCATCTTGTGGGTACCATTCCCACTAGGGTTTTTCCTCTTATTAAGGGTTTCCTTGGTTAACATATCTAGTGTTATTGTGTATGAGTATTTTGTTGTGGTTTCTAATTATATTGCAAATATGTAAAAATTTAATAAGGTTAATAATTGTGATATTAGTTGGATAAATGACTCACCCCCACCCCACTTCTCAGTTATATTGGCAAACTATATATTCTAACAATCATTGTAGACAAAAGTGTTGGAGTGTTGATAGGAAGATAGTTAAGAGACAATACATGTTTGATTGCTGAATTCAAACCTAGTATAATTAAGGATGGAATTGAAAATGAAGATTAAATAAATAATATGAATGAAGAGATTGATCATATAGAGAAGAAAAATACATGGACTCTAGTACCAAGACTTGAAGACAAGAATGCAATTATAACAAAGTGGATTTTCAAAAATAAGATGAATGAAAAAGGAGAAGTAGTGAGAAACAAGGAAAGACTAGTTTGGAAAGGTTATATTCAAGAAGAAAGAATAGATTATGATTAGAATTTTACACCTGTACTAAGGTTAGGAGTAAGAACCTTTTTTTCCTATGCTACCTATAAGAAGTTTAAAGTATATCAAATGGATGTCAATCTTCATTTTTGATTGAAATACTTGAAGAAGAATGCTACATAGAACAACCAAAAGGATTTGTTGAACCTGATCAAAGGAACATGTTTTTTGAATTGAACAAGGAATTGCATGAACTAAAACAAATACCAAGAGCATGGTATGAAAGGTTACATTCTTATTTGATTAAAATTGGATTTTCTAGAACAAGTGAAAAATATAATCTATATATTTAAAATGTGAATATGAAAGTATGTTGTTGATTTTTGAAATATTTATGGATGATATTATATTTGGAGGACATGACATATTGTGTAAGACATTTTCTAATCAAATGAGTAAGGAATTTGAGATGTATATGTTTGGTGAGATTGAATTTTTCATTGGCTTACAAATTCATAAAACAAAGAATGGTATATATGTGACTCAATATAATCATGTAAAGGAAATCTTGAAAATATTTGGAATGGATGTGATGCATGAGCATCCTAGGATTTCTTGCAACCTTGCATGGTTGGAGGTATTTTTGGCTAAGTTTTGTGGATCCAGTCACTAAATAGTGGTGTTTGGTCACTGAAGGGTCTAGTTATGGCTGAGGAGCTTGGTCATTGTTGGTTGCTCGTATAGATTCTCAAAAATGGCTTGCATCTATAGTTTCATCACATTTTCACACTAACTCATCTCATTTTCTCATTTTACTAATTCTAATCTTTTGGCCAACTTGATTGTCATTTGATTATATTTCAAAAATATTCTTCATCATTCATATCCCCTTTTCACATCAATTACAGAACATTTCATAATCTAATCCGCTCAACCAAAAACAATTTCAACATCATCAAAATCCTTTATAATGAACCTAAAATCATCCCTAATCAACCCAAAACTATCCCAAATCAACCATAATCAACCTAAAACATGTCAAATATCTCAAATCAATCATTATCTATCAAACCCCATTGTCATATGCCTCAGTGCCTTGGGAACCTATCACATCTTATCAAACCTATAAAATCTTACCTTAGTACATTCATGTCCCTTAGCACTAGGTCAAACTATCATTCTTATTATCTGATCATTGATATTTCCAAGTCCCTTAGTGTTAGACTATGGCATTATCAAACTAATTGAATAACATTGACAATGTCAGTCGATGTTATTATGATCAACCTTATCAATCAATTTTGATCCTATAGCATTTACAATGTTTGTTTAATGTTAAATGTTCTTAATCCATGTCATATGTCCTTTAAATTCTATTAATCCTAATGTGTCATTCAATTTGATCATCCCTTTAATCATCATCCTAATTGATCTACATAATCACCACATTTCACCAAAGGATATCATTAGATTTTATCTAATCAAATTGGCCAATCATTTACTAATTTTTCCCTATAGGATTAGTTAACCCATAATCTAATCTTATATCAGTCCAATCATTTTCATCACACTTTACTAATCATTCTTCATAACTAACATTCTCAATTACTTAATATTTATTAATTAATTGCTTCATTCTTTGCAAACTATGAGAATTCTCAAATTTCCTAAGTCCTATTTTCCACTTCTAATTTTCATTTTACTAATTTTCATTTGTGTGGATTTATGAATTTTTAATTCAAATATTCCACCTAGCCTTAACACATGGACATGATGCGTCATAGATTATCTCCTCACACTTGGCTAAAATATTTCATATTTAATATATTTTATTCCTTATGCATGTCTATAATAAGCCTTCGTCATCATAGATTATTGGCTATAAGTGGGTTTGAGGTGTCATATGCACGTCATAGATTCTCCTCTACTTTTAGCCATGTTATCATGCATCATAGAATCCTACAAGTGGTTCAAAGATGTCATATGCACATCATAGATTCTCCTCCACTTTTAGCCATGTTGACTTTCATGTGTCATAGAATCTCATATTTGGCATCTCATGTCATATGTGCCATGAATATTCTATTTGTCATGTTTTCCTAAATATGTTTTACTATGAATGTTCCTAGTTTTTATGTGTAAATTAGGGTTTGGTCTCTTTTAAATTGGTTAACCCTAAGAACAACCCTAATTAGCAAAATTGTTCCCAAGCAAGCCCTTTAGGTCATTTTCCTTTACCTTATAATTGAGAAGGAAAGTCATTTTTGAAATAATATATACTTTTATGGGAACCTTTTAAAATATTTTTCATTTTGTTCCATATTTTCCCAAAATAATCCTTACTGTCAGATCCTTTTAAAATCTATAGTAGTCATGTTGTCATTATGAGAATTTGTGTGCATTTTATTTCTAGTGGCATGGTGACCAAGTAAGTATTACATATGAGACCTAGCTTGTGCATGATTTCAAGGTGAATCATCCACACCGTCAGATCTTGTAAGATCTACAGTGGTCATGTTGTCACTATCGAAAGTCACAAGCTTTTACCCTTGGCAACATAGTGACCATTGTAAAAAGAGACATAGTGGGACCAACCCCAAAGACGAGTGCTAGAATATTAATTGTGATTAATGAGCCTTGTTTGCACATTGAAGTGTTAAACATGTCAGAAATAGTTAAAGATGAGAGAATTTTTTTGATTCATGCCTTTAGATTTACTAAGCATCAACAGTGCTCGCTATGTCACCACCAAAAATTGTATGAACTATAACAATCATGACATGGAAACCTCCTATGAAAATAGAGTATGATGGGTCCAAGTTCAAAAGATGATGTCATGAATTCACTTACCATTAGTGAGCCTTGTTAACATGATAGCTTGTCATAAATGGCAAATGTACCTAAAGACACACACTAATAGGAAAGTGCTATTGAGCCACACCATCATATATTTGCAAGATCAATGATGGTCTCCATGTCATTACTAGAAATACCATGTCTTTTAATGATAGTGACATGGAAAACTCTCTAAAAAAGGAAATGTAGTGGACCAAATCTTAAAATGTGGTATTGTAAAGACTACTTGTCATAAATAGCCTTGCCAGCATGTCAAGATTGTATGATGTCATGTGCCACCATGGATTCACACTCAGAAAGAGATACTTATTGATTAGTGCCATTAGATCTTTCCTAGATCGATGGTGTTTACCATGTCATTATAGAAACTTGCTTGATTTTTAGTGCATGTGACATGGTGACCAAAGGAAAGTTAGAAGGACCCACCATAGATGCAATAAACTAATGGTAAAATGTTCATCATCCGATCAAGGCTGCATCAATGGTGGTCACTATGTCACTGTAAGGAATTGCTTGATGTTTATGTCTCACAACATAGAAAAATTGCAACACATGTCTGGAGGCACAAGTGGGTCTAATGTAAAGCACCAGTAGTGAATAGGATAGCTTATGGAGATGAATTCAATTGTTTCGAATGCCAACTTATTTCTAAAATTATAAGGTGGTGCCACACTATTCTCCCTACAATCTATTTATGGAATTTAAGACCCTCGTGTGAAGTAGAACCAAAGATATATGACAAAATTTCATGAATTCTTCTCCACATGAAAAAAATTCAAATTTTCAGAGAGCTAAGAGCCTGCAAAGAATTGTTCCTGCCCAATTGAATTGCACAAGAGTTTTTTGTATCCATTGTTTGATTGCATAGCTATGAAAAGGATAACAAAGAACCAAGTAAATTTCTTAAGCCATCATACAACATAAAAAAAAAATTTGGTATCTTGTAACATTGTTAAATATGCCTCCAAAGAAGGGTTTCTCTAGAAAGGTAGAGTATGCCAATAGGAATAATCATGATGATTTTTTTTAACAGTTACTTGTGTCTATGACTGAATTAGCTCAAGTTAAAAAATTAATCTATGTGAACCCTAGGCTTAAGATTGTAGACAATTTATATGATAAGGTGAATTGGGTTAGGGATGTCATCACCTCAAAAATAGGACTCTAGCTTTTTAGGAAATGATTCTCAGAGAGGAAGTTGTTTGCCCCCCATGGAAATGTTTGGAATTTTGATTCAGGTAAACTAGTTGTCCTTGGGATCTTCATGGACTCAGACCTTCCTACTGCCATAGCAAAAAATTATGACTTCATAACTAGTATAGTAAGGAGAATTTATGGGGAACCTCTGGTAAGTACTAATGTTGAAGAAATTAGAGAGGTTTTTAGTTTGGAGCCACTCACAGACTATCATGTGGATATTGAGATTGGAAAAGGAATATTTATCTGAGAAAGATCAGGCCACGCAAGGTGCACTAAGAGCATCCTTGGCCTTGATTAGAAATTTGACTTTTGTTATAGCATCAACTCAAGAGCCTTTTAAGAAATAATTTCAATACCAGGGCTATGGATATATATGACTTTGTAGGGTTTTTGGTGAGGATGAGTATAATTTTATGCCAATAAAGTTTATGTATATGATGACATAGATTAGTTCTTTTTGTGTGGATATCATTTTGAACTTTCCATCTTATATAGCTAAGGAAATTCATATAGGTTTGAATGGGATTGCAAAGAGTAAGGTGGCGATAACATTTGGTTATTATTCATTGTTGATGCACATGTTTTTGTTTAAAGGAGTGACCTATTTTGAAAAAGAAATGCTTTTGAACAAAGAATATGAAGGAGAAGCTCTATTGGTCTAGTTGTGGAGTGCAAATATGACTTGGGATGTAGCAGAGGCTAGTTTTGTCATATTTGATAGGTATTTTGCATCTAGATTGAGAAGCCTCATATTAAGTGACAATCCCAGAATTCCCAAGGCACTGCTAGATTTTATCAGGCCTATGGATAATCCTTCTAAGTTGAAAGTATCCCACAATTGGGCTAATATTATACCTTACCCAATTTCTATAGTTTTTAGGGTTTATGGTTTCCAAGGGACTACCCATGTACTCCCCTACCAAGTGCCTCTAAAGGTAGGGATAGCTAAAATGATATGGCACATAAGTGCATTGGAGGAAACATAGTTGGCTAGTAGATCTAGAGGTTCACTCTTTTTCACTTGTACTATGGTTCACCAATTTATAATTACTAAGGGTGTTTGGGTATCTTTGTATAAATTCTTGGACTAGTACAAGATGGTTGTTTCCCATCCCCATTTTTGTGATAGTGAGGTATTTGTTAAAATATTCGAAAAGAGGACTAAAATTGGTTCAAAAGATGATGAACCCTACTTCCTTGAAGATATAATAATGAATGAGTTCTCTCTACAAGAGGAAGAGATAAAAAAGGAAAAGTAGAGAGTTTACTCTAGAGTTTTGGAATTCATTAACTATTTTGATCATAAATATAAGCCTCTAGATGATGTAAAAATAGAGGCAGATAAATTGAATAAACTAATGACCTCTTTTCCTAAAATTATGGAGGTCATGAATGAAAAGAAGTTATTCTTTATTCCTAATAAGGCCCAAGAGGTCATGAGAAGATTGCTTTTCACCCCTGTAGTAGGATCAAGGAAATTAGTTGTTCAAAAAAGGTCTGGCAATAGTATAATTCCGAATAAAAGGGCTACATTAGATAAAGGAAAACAAATAATAGGGTCAACTAGTGTCATTCTAGAGGAGTGACTTGATGAGCCCATGCCCAAGAGGTAGAGGATAGAAAAGGGACAGGCACTTCAAATAGAGGAATACTCACCCACCCAATCCCCATTACACATAGGAGATGAATAGTTCACTAGGGAGAAAGTGGAACAATTGGGATCCCAAGGGGGAATTTTTATTACTTCATCAGAATTAGAAGAGGGAAATCCTTAGGAACCTCTAATGCTAAGCCTTGAGCTAACTATTGTAGACTATAGAGGAAGGGAGTTGGACCCTATTGTAGAACAGGCTAGCCATGAATTCATTTATGATGACAATTTTGTCAAGTCCACAACCTTTTATCAATTTTCTTAGAGAACAAACATTGGACTATTTAAAGAAAGATTTAACAAATTAAAAATAGAGCATCTTGAGATGGAAGAGGTAGACATAAAGAACCAAATAAAAGAAGAAATAATGCTAGAATTCAAAAGCTTGACTCTTAAAGAAGGTAGGAAAATGATAAAAGCATCTGGGGTTTTGTTGTTGCCCAATTGGGATATTATAGATGCCATGGTTTTGAATTCTGTTACAAATAAATCAAGTAAGGAGGAAAAAGGGAAGAAGAAAATGAGAGGTGCTAAATTTAGTGAGGATCATGCTGCACTAGTTATATGGTCAATGAGAAAAGGATCCAAGCCTGGCTCTTCCTAGCCTAATGGCACTAGCCTAATGGGAAACTTAACTGTGAAAGGTGTTGAGGAAATTGCAAGTGAAGAGGCCATAGAGCTAGGTGTTGGAACAACCAATTTCACCTTAGCCACCACTCAGAGAGATAAAAAGGAGAGGTTAGAATTGCAAGATAAATATGAAAATGTTTTGGCTACCTATAACAAAGAAGTTCAAAAAATAATTGAACAGGAAAATAAAATGATGGGACACCAAGGGTAGTGTACTAGGCCTAGAACTACATATCCTTACCCACTAGTGGAGCCTTTTAAATCCACTTCTCTCATTAAGATTATAGACACACCACAGAGACCTCAGTACTATACTATAGAGGATTTTGAAGAAGAAAAGAGTAAACTATAGGCATTACATGTGGAGTTGGAGATCCAATATGAGGAAAGGTTAAGGAAAGCCATTATGTATTTAGTAAATAAAATTGATTTTCCATCCTTCTATGAGTAGTTAACAAAGGTATTAAATACATGGGAAGAGCTGAAAGCAAGTGATGATGCTCTTAAGCCAATTGTCAACAAATGGATTAGAAGAAATAAAAATGTTACTCTTCTATGTTTTACTGTTATCAATTTATCTTATGAACATATAGAGAAAACTTATGATTTGACCAATGATATGTCAAAGTTTGATGATAAGAGAGTTGTATTGTAGAGAAGAATCATAAGTTATCTTGATAAGTATAAGAGTGTTAACTTTGGACTATTCCCACATGCCATAGATAAAAAAGATAAATTGAAAAATAAGCAGGAGTGGGCCCAGGAAATAAATGACTTATTGTGCCTTCAAATGAATGAGGTCATAAATGAAAAGGTAAATGCATGGTAGGAAGCGATAATTGAGGAAGTTGTAAAAGTTTAGTTATTCTTTGATTCTTTAAGATAGGATTTTATTGAGATTGATAAATTAGGAGAATATGTGATGAAGAAACAACATGACATTCTAATTTTTAATTGGTCAGATGACATACTTTTTGACAAGTGTATGGAGCAAGATGTAGTACAAATAAGCAACACATCAATATAAGGAGAAGAGGAAAAAGGTGAACAACCCATTATAGTTGCAAGCATAGAAATCCAATCTAGTGACCTAGCAGGGGAAGAATTGGACATAACTATTGTCTTATCAGTTCATGACGATGTAAATGGATAGCCTCAAGTTAGAGTAAGTCTTAAAAAATTAGAGCCAGGTCCATCGCCTGTAGAACCAACTATCACACATTTAGAGGAAGAACAAAAAAAACAAATCCAATCATGAAAATCCTTGAAAACAAAAGAGTGTAGCAGAAAGTAGTCCCCACTAAAGAATATTCATGATGAGAGACATTCTATTGCACAATTTTTTGTCTTTTAGGATAGTAACAATGACAATGTAAATATCTTTTCTATCTTAAGGACAACTATTAGTTTCTTTACGCTTGAATTTTTTTGCATCTCACACTATATAAGTAAGATCCCAAGGCTAGAGAAAGGGTCCAAGTCATTGTAAAATTTTAGATTTACTATGCTTTTTTCACTCTAGTCTTTGATGCAAACTTTATGATGTATTTTCTCTGCAAGCATCTGAGAATACATTAATGTTATGAGATTTTAATGTCTTGTCTTGAGTCATTTTGAGTTCTATTTTAGTTGTTATACAATTTTCAAAGAGAATTAATACAAAGATGAACTGTCCCCATATCTTTTCTTTTTTAATCTTGTCTCCATTTTTATTACCTGGTTATCTTGAGATTGCACAAGTAAAGCTTGTTCGATTGAATGCAATTAGGATAAGTTGTATATCATTTCACTACTACTTTTAATTGAATGAATTAAGTAAATGTTTTAGTGAATATGATAGGATCTCCATGGTAGTAGGGAGGATATGTGTAAGAATGAGTTTCATTAAGAATTGATGATAATAATGATTGTAATACAATCAATTAGGTCAAGAAATTGGATAGACTCTGAATCCCAATGTATGAGGCACTGATCAACTAGTTCAGTTTGCATATGGAGAAATCATAAATAAGCATCAATCATAAAATTAAAATCAATTTTACTTTAATGTTTGAAGAATGTCAAAAATGGTCAATACTTGTTCACACTTAATCTTTGAGTCTTGGTTAGTTGTTATTTCCTAGAATTATATATAGATCTAAGAAGAATTGTGACCAATATGCTATAAGGGATATGTATTATTGTAAAATGTTGTGAAATGAGGGAAATATGTATGTATTATTAGGTTGTAAATATTTTATCCCTCAGGTACACCCACATTCATTTCGCAGAGCCAAAAGAGTATAAGATCTTTCATGATTTTGTTGAAGTTGAGTTGAGATCTGAAGAACATATAACTATTTATTGGAAGTAGCTAATCCTTAGGTTATTGTGATCTTGACTATCTTGGTGTTAAGTATTTTTTTCTTAATAGTGTAAAAACACCAACATATTCTAAGGAATATCATGCCAATTTGCACATTTGCATTGAGAAGTGTCCACCCTCTCATTAAATTCCCTCCTATTGTGTGTTGGCTATAAATTGAGCCACATTGCTCTCATTTCTTAGAGTCTTCAACATATTGATCCTTAAGAGCTATATTCTGAGAGTCTTTGTCTTTAGCAGCCATCAAGCTTGAAATCACTCTTCTAGTATTCTCAATAGCATCATCTCATCAAAAAGATTTTTCTTTCAATTGTGCGCACTATAGGAAATTGGAGCTACATCAAATAGAGAAGAAAGAAGTACGTGGGAGCTACAACTAAAAGAGAAAGTTTTACATATGTTGATTTCTTTATTGTAGTTATCTTTTATGGTAGATTAGAGAGTTTTTAGTGAATTTTTATTTAGTTTTGTGATTTCTCATAGTGTGCTAGATATCAACCCATTTTCTAGTCCTACAATTGGTGAATTTGATATGGAAATCATGTAAGATAATTTGGGTTTCTTGTCTTTTGTGCTTGTAGGTGCAAGGAAGGAGCTCTCTTGAAGGAGTATAATATGTATCTTCTCTTTCTTATTACACCTAGTCTAATTATGGGGCCTAATAACATGTTTTTAGCTTTCATTTATGCATTTTTATAGCTTGTTGTCTTAGGTTGCACTCTTCTCTATTAGGGCACACTTGGGACCTTTAGGAAGATATTTTAGGGGTGTAGGAGTCACTATAACCCTTGTCTTCTATATACACCTAAACAACTACACTCCAAAACCACCAACTATACCCTTTTGGGCCTGAAGTGCACCATGAGTGTACTCTACACTATCTTAACACACTTGGTTGAGTAGGTTTCAAATTTTCAAGTTTTGGGTATTATTTTGGCCTCATTTCGCCACAGTCTACATCCACTCCCCTAATTGTACTTAAAAACTACCAAATATGCTCAAACTAGCCCCAACTACACTAGGGACATAGTTAGCACTATTTGAGTGTACTTGGGGGCCTCTTGAGTCTTTTTGGCCTTTTGGAGAATAGTCTACTTTGTTATAGAGTAGTTGGTTCACACAAAGCACATATTTTAATCATAATATTCATCTAGGGTTTCAATTTCATTCTAAGACCTAGGATAGATGTTTTTCATGTTATTGATGATATTTTTACATCATGTGGTGATCATTGGGAGAAGACATATTAATTATAAACTATTAATGCTTGTTTGTAGATTGTTGTCGAAGACCCGTGTTCTTGTCTAAACCTTTTGTGTGAATTTCTTATATTAGATAACACTTCATTTGGTGGACTAAAAGGAATTGTATTTTTTTTCTAGTGTCCATGCATTATTTAGAGCCCTAGGAGTTACATGGATATATCCTCTCCTTCACCACTCATGGATCTTAGGTGTAAGAGAAATCATGTAACTTCTTTAGAGATGCCTGCCTTGGACCCAAGAATCACCACTTGGTGAGCCCTAGGGGATGACCTCAAAGTGTTAATGTGCCAAAGCTAGGTCAATATTCTAGCCACCATAACAAACATGATATGGTTAATGTTATGTCAATGGTATTTCTTTATGATAGCTCTCCTCTAGTAGCCTTGCAGTTCATCAAACTCAGGTTCTTAGGGCTTGGAGACATTCTATGGAAGTTTATCATTCACTTTCCAAATGGAATTTTGGAACTAAAAATCTTGTCATAAATGCCAAAAACCTTTCTATTCATTGGCTCAAGGGGTCACCCATGCCCGTGAAGACATCCCACATACTCACAATCCTTAGTATATGCAATAGTCCCTTGGGAAGTGATGACCCTTGGGATTTAGATCTTGGTATCCCTAAGAAGTGAGTGCACTAGAAGGGGGAGCATGTGGTGCCAAGATCCTAGGTTTTTCACTCTAGTTAAGCATGGTTAAGCTTTGGTTTAAGTGAGAATTTAGTGGATACAGTCTTAAATCCTAGGTTGTGGGGTGTCTTTTTGGTTTAATAATAACTATTCTTTTTTATGATGTCTCACATGTGCGAATAACATTAATCAAGATAATGCCAAATTTTCAAACATACACAAACACACTTTGAACCTTGGATACTATCAAAATTTGTCAAAAAATTACAACCTTTGTCAACACATTGCAAAATTTTGTCAAAACTAATTGAGACTTGGAATACATGGCACCTTGTCACCTTAGAAATTCTTGGCATGACTTAGATTCCATCCTTCCATAGCATACCATTGCACTTGTCATTCTTTGAACTTCATGCTGGAAAAATCTAAGCCTCAGTATGCACCCTATTAGTCCAAATTTTGCATCCCTCATCTTTCATATTGCATTCCTTAGGTTTCATGTTACATCCCTTGATTTTTTCATTCCATCCCTAAATATGCATCTTGCATCTCCCAAATTGCATTCTTGCATACCCAACCTTCATTTTACACACTTTAACCTTTATTTCATGTGTCCTAACCTTAATTCTTCATCATTGATGTGATCATAGCACTTTCCTTTATCATTTAGCTCTCTAGAACAATAATATGATAGTCACCAAACCCAAAATCACCTTATTTTTAGACCACTTTACCAACTGCACTTTGAAACTACTAACTAGGCTCTAACTAGCCCCAACTACACCATGGGCATAGTTGGCTCTGTCTAAGTGAACTTTTTTTCCAAAACACCTAGTTTAGACTTCTAGATAACATGTCATGAACTTCACACTACATGTCCTAATCTTCATTGTTCTCACTTAGGGCTTCATTCCTCAAGTCATAACCCTCATCCTACATCTCTAATCTAATCATAACATCATCCCCAACCTATTATCTCTTTGGTATAGTAATCTAACAATCACCTAGTCCAAGATCAACAAACTTTAAACCTAGTTTCCCAACTATGCCCAAATTGGCCCCAAGTGCACCATAGGCATAGTTGGTTCTATCAGAGAGAACTTGGTTACTAGCACGACCATTTTAGGCCTCTAGACTATAATTTGGGACCCTAGAACTACCTCTAGAAACCTATGTAGATCCCCATTCTAAACATGACCTAGAACATCATTTTGCACCCCAAAAATCATTTTTCATCCTAGGACCTTTGCATATTTCATATCCAATTAGCATAATCCTCATTTTGAACCTCAAAACTCTTTGAACTTAGTCAAAAATTAGAACAAAGTATGAGTCCTAGAGTATCTCCTTATGTTTATAGATGATGGATCTTGACTAGTCCTTTTTCAATCTTTTTCTTTTATCATTATGTTTGGTCAAACTCTATCTATATCTTGACTTATTTGACCTTGTCATTTTTATCACCTTGATCTTTTTTGTTTTTTTTTTAATTTTGGTCAAGATACAAAGTCCATCTTCACAAGGTTAAACTCTTAGACTAATACTTTCTAAATATTTGATCTTAAGTTCAAAACCTTACATACACCCTTGTCATAGCATTACCATATTCCTAGTCCATCTAAATGTCATTTTTATTAACTCTAGTTGTATAATCACTTCATCTTACATAGTTCAAAAGCCTAGCATCTCTTCCAATATCAAACACCATCAACTTGTCTATCAATCAACTTATCTTCTTGATCTCATATTCCCAAATTTTATGTCCTAAATGTCATTATCAACCTTAACATACCTCCCTTTGTAGACATCAACCTCTAACATCATTCCCAAGTCCAAAGCCCAACCCTAATCCACATTTTGCATATCATAGAGTCATTTTCATACCCTTTAGTCAAAATCCAAAATGTCATTCACATTTGCATTTGCATCATTTCTTTAGGACATTTTCATCTTGCATATCAAAACCCAAGGTCATTTTGCACTTCCTTAGGTTACATAACACTCCTAAAACACTTAAAAATCCAAAAATTACTCATATCTTGCATAACCATTTCTAGATTACCAAGTTTTTCCCTATTTTACCAACTACACCCTTGTTTTACCAACTGCACACTTTAGGTGCACATTTGGTAGTTTCAATGCATAGTTGGTAGTTTTAGAGCACACTTGGTATTTAGGAATTTCACCATAAGTTCAAGAACCTTAAACTACATTTCAACACCTTGCACTACATCCCTAAACCCTAGAAAACACCTAAAAACACTTAGATCATTCACATTGTGCATATTTGTCACCCGAACAAATCTTTCTACCAACTACATACCTTTTGGTTACCAACTACTTATCTTCAAGGCCCCAAGTGCACCAAGTGAAAACTTGGGAATCAAAGTATCCATTTAGGGTTTTCTCAATTATATCTACATCCTTAGGTATCGTGCCAACACTTAGAAGGGTACAACTAGCTTAGAGGCAAGAATATTTATACCAACCCTTGTTTTATGAGGTATAAACACAACCTAAAGCACAACCTAAATCTTGTCCAAGACAAAAGAAGAGCAATAAACCTCAACAAACATTTGACAAGGACCAGACCAAAGCATTACAACCTTTACTTGTGTACCCATTAAGAATGTATCCACAAAACCCTAACAATCAAGAAATGTCACAACTAACCCTAAAAAACACATCTATTATGAGGTTTCCTTTAAACACTTCCCCTAAACATGGAATGGTTTAATGGAGTCCCAATTTTGAACCCATATTTGTACCTATACCACTTGAATGTGGAAGTGTACCTACAACTCCCGAGGATGAAGAAACCCACCCATTCAAATTCAGCAAACCTACCACAAATACCTTCAATCCTCCAAACATAAAAGGTACTTTTCACTTAAGTGATGATTCAAACATATATTATGGCATCATTGATGAAGAAGTGGATAGGGTTTGCCAAGACAAGACTTTCTAAAAGAACTTTAAGCTTTTGGCAGCCCAAGAAATTGTCAAATTTAATCCAAAGATCAAGAAAACCCAACATTTGAAACCATACAACCCATGATCAACTTGGACTTGGACAAGGGAAAAAAAACTTTGGAATTTTCAAGAAAAATGATGACACCTATGAGGTCTCACCTAGGATCAATTGTTGAAATCCTCCAAAGTACTTTTGAACACATTAACATATATCCTTGTTTGACAAAATTCCATCAATCAATGGAAACAAGACTCTTCCAAAATATCCCAAAAGGACATTAGGAATTGACCTCAATCAAATAATGAAAAAATGGGGCATGCCTAAGTTGACTTGCACTCTAAGGATGCCAAACATACCTCCTTTGGAGGAAAATCAACAAAGCACACCCTTGCTCCTAACTCTACCAACTTTTATGACATCAAATGTTATGGATCCCCCTATGAGTATACCATGTGAAACATCAATTGTAAAAACCCCTATTGACATAAAAAGGAAGAGCCTTATTGACATTTCACCCATTCCCCAAAGGAATAGGTCTCATTTCCAAATCAATATGATGTCCCATGATGAAATGTCTAACCAAAAAAAGTATCAAAAAAAAGACCCTAACATGATGTTCACCTCTAAAGGACATAATAAAATTTCAAGATAACATGAATCTCAAGTACACCAAGGACTTAACATCCCTAATGCATGATCAAGTCAAAATCCACTTAACATGCACATAATATATCAACATCAAAAACAATAATAACCTCAATTGGTACAAGGATCCAGCATCCTTAACACACACCCTAGTCTAAATCCACTTGACTTACACCCAATATACCAAAAATAATTCCAACAATAACAAGCCATGTTTTATATATAGTAAGAACAACTAAAACAATAGTTGGAATACCAAAGATGCCTAGAGCAACAAATTTCCTATCAAAAACACTTGTTACAACAACAACAAAATATGCCATAGAAACTTCAAAAAATACCTCTATAATAAAAGTAAAAAATGTGGTCTCACATTCAGCAAAAAAAAGTACCACAACAACTACCAGAACAAGTAGCAAAAAAAGTACCACAACAAGGACCTTTTTGTCTTTGAGGTGCTAACATACCTCCACCACCTAGCAACACATCACCTGAGTCTTTAGCTATAGAAATGTCAAAACCAAGTAGACATAGTTCTCTCCATAGCATGAGATCCACTCATAGACATACAAGACTTGAAGAAAGGACCATCATTAAAAACCCTAATGAGGACTTATTGCATCAGTTCAAACAATTATCCAAACAAGTTGAGGCATTCAGAGTCTAGAAGAAATAAGCTCTATACATAAAAGGGACTTACATCCTAATCCCTTTGACAAATTTATGTTTATGCTTCCAATCTCAAAAAATTTTGAGGCACCAAGTTTTGAAAAATATCAAGGAAAAGGCAACCCATTTGATCACATCAGAGAATTCTATACCTCTTGTACTAAACTCAGTGATGAGCCCAAATACCTCATGTGACTATTCCCTCATTCTCTAGGTGGGCTCCCACTCAAAAGGTACTCCAAACTTCTTGGTAAAATAAAATCTTGGTCTAAATTAACATACAAATTTATCTCCCACTTTTCCTTCAGCATTACAAATGAGGTAATACTTTCTAATTTGTGCTCAGCCAAACAAAAGATGGGAGATCCATTCATTGCATTCTTATTACATTGGAGAAACCTAGTCACTCAATGCTCAGTGAATATACCTAAAGAACAACATGTTAATATGTGTATTGAAAACTTAGTCTCTAATTTAATGTACAAATCTCAAGATCAAAAGTCCTAGCACCATTTCTAAGCTAATGGAAAAGGGATTTGGAATTGAAGATTTCCTCATCCACAAAGGCATCCTCAAGAAAAACAAGGAAAACAAAAATATAAGATCATCTAGTGAGAAGGAAAAATATTTCTTCAAGAACAATAATGTGACCAATGATGGTATTGTGGATACACAAACGATCAGTGCAACATAACCTCAACTGACTCTAAAAGGTGCAAGCCCTACAAATTCACAAACTCCCAATCAAACAACACCTTAACAATAGAAACCTAAGACTTCCACGTGGAACAAACCTTAAAGATGTCCTAGAAACAAAGATAGGACATTCACAGCCTTGGGGATACCTCTTGAGATTGCACTTCAAATATTTCCCAATAATAACTTCTTGTAGTTACCCCTAATCAAAGATGAACCATTTTTTAAAGACTCTTAGTGGGATGACAAAAAATTCTATGATTACTACCACACCAAAGGACACAAGACCTCATCATGTTTTCATCTAAAACATGAAATACAAGACCTTATTGATGACAAGATGATCACTATAGCTCCTTTACTACTAGCATCCAATTTTGATCATATTATTTGTAAATATCCTTTGGGTAATCATGGAAAATGAAAAGTCTCCAATTCAAACTCTGACTCATAGGCTAATTACACATGCACTGGATATGACTACACCATCAAATGTTTCAATGAGTTTGACTCCCACATATCCACATTCACCTTAAAAGTTGAAGACCCTCATTGTGTTGTCACCACCTGCCACATGTAGATTAACTTAGCTGGAGCCCTAGCTCGACCTATGGCCCTTGTTAGATCTTTTGATCCTACTTCTTCAGATTATAGCCTTGTAGACAAGCTTGAAAAAATCTAGTGCAAATATCTATCTTAGATTTTTTGTGTGCATCACCCCAGCATCAAAAGACCCTTGACCAAGATTTTAAAGAGTCCATAGTACCAGATAATATTGATGTTTCTTAATTCTAGGCCATGGTTGGGAAGCTATTTGTATCATAGAATATTACCTTTTCCCCTTGAGATATTCTGAAGGATAGACCCAACCACAATGACCTCCTTCATCTCAAAGGCTTTATCCATAATGCCAAGGTTAGACATGTCTTAATAGATGGAGGAGGGAGACTGAACATTTGTACCCTTAAAGTTGTCAAGGGCCTAGATTACTTTGAAGTATATGTGGATCCCTCTCACAGTATCACAATAAAGGCCTATGATGATGGTGAATGTTTCTATAAGGGTGTTATTATATGACCCATAAGAGTTGGTCTAGCTATCAATAATATATTATTCTAGGTCCTAGATATCGAAATGAACTGCAATATGATACTAGAATGGCCTTGGATCCATGCTATGAAAGCGGTGCCCTCTACATACCACTAGTTCTTAAAATTTTCCTATAGCAATGTAGATACTACCATACCTGGTGATCTAGATATATTCCAATTATATGCTAGTCTTAGAGGAACTACTGCATACCAAGTCCTGACAAACCATGGAGAAAATCCACTTGATTCCTCCAAATATATTGATCCTTCCAAACTCACAACCAGATTCAAAGGAAAACTCAAAATTTAAGACCAAGGTTGTGGTGAGAATTCCATGTTACAAGTCTTTCACATTGGGAAATTACTCCTTTCTCCTAAGTGCTATGGAAAACTACAACTTATGCAGATTCAACCCAAATTCACATTACAAAAGAAACCGTCTATGACTTTTATTAGTGGAGGTGGCCTACATGAAGAGCATGTTTACAAAAATACATCTACATGGATTGAAAAGGCTGAAGCACATAGAACAAGAACCTACTCTTATATCCTTAGAAAAGTATGGGCTTGGATTCACCATCATGTAGACAAAGGGATATGATAGATGTAGTAGCCTGGGACCTCAAAACAAGGCATTATTTGGCCTATTACTACAAAAAGATGACCTCATAGCCTAGGACTTGGTTTCAAACCATTTTTATTGGGTCTCTCTAATACTGAGTCATCTTCATCTAAGAATGTGAATGTTTTGACCAATAAAATAGAATTTGAGAACACCCCACCTAAACCCATAGAAACTACATCTGACTTTGATGACCCTAATAGCTCCTTTGGCCTTGACCATATCTTTGATCCCAATAAACTATGCATACATGATAAGCACATCACTAGAAATTATACTAGCCCCTCGACTTGTATATAATCTTGTGACAAAATATGTTGGGACCCAAGCCCTCTTACCTCTGAACATGGCTCTTATGACCCATATGATAGTGACACTGATATCCTTTCCTTTGACCAAAGCTTATTCAACACTAATGATGACATTTCCCTAGTTTACCCTAAGCTTATTGATTGGGACCAATAAGGACCACCAACCTTTGATCAGTTCAAAAATGATGACATCATCACAGAATTCTTTGACCTTCATGAAGACTTACCATGAGGAGATCACAAGTTAGGATTTTCCATTGACCCAAACATCATCAAATAATTTGGGGAGTCAACTCCATTTTCTAGTCAAAAAATTGGAAAGATATCAAAATAAGACAAATGTAGGTCTCTTGGTGAAAACCAAAGGGAACCATTAGACCATGAAACTAAAAATAAAGAATGTATCCAAGGGTGAAAACCTCTTTGAGGAGTGCAAAGATGGAAGATTGGACATATTCCCATTGAAGGAAATATTAACATTACTTGTGGAAATGGTAGAAGAGATAAATTTGGGGACACCTAACAACCCTAAGATTGTATAGTTTGGAGCCTCACTATCACCAGAGGAAGGAGATTAATTTGTCAGATTCTTTTTGGAAAGGCAGATCAACTTCACTTGGTCTTTATGTAGGCATGCCTAGATTAGATCCTAAATTAGTCCTCCATCACTTTCCATTAAAACTAGGAGTGAAACTAGTAAAGAAAAAGTTGAGAAAGATGCATCCTCAAGTTTTTCTCCTTATCAAAGAAAAATTGAAAAAACTATTGGATGCAGTCTTCATCAAACCCATTGATTATGTAGAGTGGATAGCCAACCTGGTACTAGTAAGAAAACACTCTAGGGGCATCCAAATGTGCATAGACTTTCATGATCTCAATAAAGCATGTCCCAAGGATGATTTCCCATTACCAAATATAGACATTATCATAGACATGAAAAATGGATATGAGATGTTATCAATGATGGATGGCTTCTTTGGATACAATCAAATAAGAATAGCTCCTAATGATCAACAAAAAACAACTTTCACATGCTCTTGGGGAACATATTGTTGGAGTTTCATGCCTTTTGGCCTTAAAAATGTCAAGGCAACATATCAAAGAGCAATAACTACCATCTTCTATGATTTCATGCACATCCTAATGGAAGACTATGTAGGTGACTTACTTTGCAAATCCCCTAGAAGAAGTGATCATTTAGGCATCTTAGATAAAATAGTCAACATAATGGAAATATATAAGCTCCATTTGAATTCTAAAAAGTGTGTATAAAGAGTTGTTTGTGGAAATATCCTAGGGTATATTGTTTCTCAATAAGGCATTCAGGTTGATCTTGAGAAAGTGAAAACAATACTTGAAATGCCTCCTCAACCAAATACAAGAACGTTAAGAATTCTACAAGGGAGAATACAATCTATCTACAAATTCATTGCACAACTTATTATGCAAGGGCATATCATTTAAATAGAACAACCAGTGTGATGAGTCTTTTCAATAGCTTAAAGACTATCTTTTACATCCACCAATTTTAATGGATCTTATTCCAAGAAAAACATTCATTTTGTATATCTTATCCACATAAACAACATTAGGAGCTCTCCTAGAACAATCTAATGAACAAGGAAGAGAGTGAGTCATTTACTACATCATCATAACACTTGTGGGATATAAATTGAACTATTCTCTCATTGAATGTGCTTGCCTTTCTACTATCTTTCCCACCCAAAAGCTAAGGTATTACATGCTCCATCAAAAAATAATGCTTGTCTCTAAGATTTACCCATTAAACTATCTCCTAAGTAATGCTGCTCTCACAAGGAACTTAGCCAAATGGGTTACGATCCTTAGTGAATTTGACATAGAATATGTGGACAAAAAGGTAATCAAAGGACAAATAATAGCTTATCAGCTAGCAAAAGCGCCTATGATAGATGATAATCCCATGTTGAAATACTTTCTAGATGAATCCATCTTTAACATGGATATATCAAATGAATATAAGCTTTACTTTGATGGGTCACATACAAGAAATGGTTTATAAGGAGTGGCCATTATGTTTATCACATTGTAAGGAGACATAATCCCAAAGTCATACCAAATAGCATTTAGTTGGACAAACAACATAGCACAATATGAGGCAATGATCACAAGGTTTGAAGCTAGCTATCTAATGGAACATACAAAATTTACAAGTTTTTGGTAATTCCTAGTTAGTCATCCACCAAGTCAATGATGACTATGAAACCAAAGATGATAAGTTAATGCCTTACAAATAGATGGTAGATTTCCTTGAATCAAAATGTATCACTATCTCTTTTCATTAGCTACCAAGTATACACAATAAGAAAGCTAACACTATGACCACTATCACTTACATGATTGATGTGTCTCATAATGTGGAGCATTGTGAGTTCCTTTTCGAGAAGCTCTTGATTCTAGTATTTGAATTCTATCAATTTGAGTTTGTGTGTAAACTTGTTGGTCCCAATTCTCCTTGGTATGAAGAAATTTATGATTATGTACATGCCTAAATCCTACCCCCTAACTTATCAAAAAAAAAATTTGAGCCTTTATTCACCAAGCTATGAGATATGTCATCATCAGTGACACCCTTTACAAGAGATCCTTTGAGAAAACCCTTCTTAGATGCCTTGACTCACAAGAAGCTAAAACTGCCTTACATGAGGTCCATGAAGGTATATGTAGAGGCCATTTAAATGGTTTGAGCCTAGCAAAGAAACTAGTAAGAGGTGGATATTATTGGCCCACCATGGAACAAGATGCTTATAATTTTTCAAAAACATGTCATAAGTGCCAGATACACATTAATATGATCCATGCACTAGCACAAGAACTAAAACCAATCATTTGATCTTGTTGGAGCTATTTCTCCTCCTTCCTTTGACAACCATAATTTCATCATCACAACAATTGAATACTTTACCAAGTGGGTTGAAGCCATCCCTCTAACTTTCACCATTGGAAAGCATATTTCAAGGTTCATCCCAAACTATATCATATGTCAATATGGAGTCCCCTTGGCTATTATTTCTAATCATGGTAGTTCATTTCACAAAAAAGGTGTTGATAAAATCTACAAGAAATAAAAAATATACCATGGATATTCTAGTATTTACCATCCATAGGGTAATGGCCAAGCATAAGCTTTTAATAAGACCATTGTTAAGATTCTCCAAAAGATTGTCAATGATTTTGGTCGAGACTAGCACTTACAACTAAATCCATCTCTTTTGGCCTATAGAACAAGTGTGCATGCTCCCACTAGTGCAACACCATACTCTCTTGCCTATGGTATTGAGGCCATACTTCTTATTGAAGTTGAAATTCCATCACTGAGAGTATCCCTACAAGATGTTATTGATGATGAAAACTATAGAGTATCCAGACTCAATGAACTTGAAATGCTTGACAAGTAGAGGTGAGCCCCTTTGAAACATCTATAAGCTTACCAAAATTGACTCAAATGAAGCTATAAAAATAAGGTCTAAGGTCATCAATTTGAGATTGGTGATCTAGTCCTAAATATGAACTACAAGACTCAACAACATAGAGAGAAGCCAAACAAATTTGAACCAAATTGGTAAGGACCCTATGTAGTTACTATACCATTTGGTTTAGGAGTATATTAGCTTGTGACTCCATAAGGTGAACCACTTTCCATCCATAAACATCATGCACCTCTACAAGTACTATACTTGATTCCATCCAAAAGTCCTGAAAAAATATCAAAAAATGGATAAAAGTCTTGAAAAAATATCAAAAAATGGCAAAAAGTCCTAAAAATATATCAAAAAAAAGAAAAAGAAAAAGGAAAAAAATTCATGAAAAAATGGATTCCTTGATAAAACCTATTAAATAGGTTTCTTGGCATGAAAATTTTAGTCAATAAAAAAAAATTGTCCAAAAGCAAAAACCTAGCAAATAGGCACCATGTGTAATTAGTTGCAGCTCCTTCATCTATTGGGATTCCATATAGTTTTTCCCCCTTTTGTCATTTCCTAATCATATCTTTTATATTGTAAGATGTCCCTAGTACTTAATCATGGCCACAAACTAGTTAATGTCCATTGCTATCTTACCTATGCATCACTGGTCTATACACACTTTGTCTTTGGCCTTTGTACATAGCTCATGTCTTGTCTAGGGGCATATCACCTATATAATGCATGACTTTGAAATTGAACTGGGGGGATGTCCCTAAGAACATTTTATCCATTGGACTTATTGCATATTGGATTGGAGCTAGCATTTGTGAATCCTTTATGATCTTGAAAAAATCCTAAAAATTCAAATATGATTATGAAAAATCTTTAAAATTCAGATACAATCCTAAACAAATCCATAAACATCATAAAATATCCTTAAAAAATTCATAAAAATCATAAAATGTCCTAAACAAATCCAAATTTTTTATTAAAAGTGCTGAGAAAATCCAAAAAATCATATAACGTCCTGAACAAATTCATAAACATCATAAAATTTCCTTAAAAAATCCATAAAATCATATAATATCCTACACAATCCATAAAAATTGTAAAATATCATGAACAAATTTATAAAAACCATAAAATGTCTTGAAAAAATCACTAAACATCATGAAACATCCTAAACTAAACTCTAGAAATCATAAATGTCCTGAAGAAATGAGTAACACAAAAATGTCACATATCTTCAAAAAACCTAAAAATCATAAAACCCACAACAAAATTTGCAATAAACCTTGTTAATAATCACTTCGAATAATCACCCATTTTGCTTGAACACTTTCACTCTCATAGACTAACACTCAAACCACTGCACTTCAATGAGAATCACACTATTTGAGTGATGTGAACTGACAATCAATCCAATTTGTCACTATCAACCAAACAACAAATAGACCTATCACATTGTCAACCTATCAAACACTCTCCAAAGACCTAAAAACACTAAAAAGAAAGTAATAATGGACAATAATAGTTGTTGGATCATTTTTTTTAGTGAGTTATTTATTTTATGTTTATTTTTCTTTGATCATGATCCTATGCCACTCAATGATATAAAATGATCTATGAGAGTGGTTGGGATGGTTCATGGTCATCTTTTGTTTCATGTCTATTAAACATGTGTCATGCCCTAAATTTAGTAGACAAAACACAACCAACAATTTTCTATTTTTTTCTAATAAGAGAAATAATAGATAATTTTATGACATACTAACATTGTATATGTTGTGGAAAGATGATGACTAGGTAATGTTGAGTTCAAGTTTCAAAGTTGCATGAATAATTTACTAGATGTCTAGGGTTTTAATCAACTCCTCTGAGCCCTTGATGCTAGCATATATAGGGCTTACTAATTATCACAATAAGGCATGAAATTGAACTCAACATCTAGGTCAGGGTTCCATTAACTTGTACACTTACCAAAGATACATGATTTTCACTTTGATTTGGTCATGGTTAGATCAATGAACATATTGTACATTGACTTGATCATTGTTTTATTGTTATTTTTTCAATGTTCAATACAAATTATTTCCCCACTAAAGTCCTAGGTAGTTCTTCGCTTGGCCCTTGAAAATATTAAATCTTATTTTATTCCCAACAATCATGATTCTACCTATATCATTATTCAAGATGACATTTACTCATTTCACATTATGTAATTTGTATGCATATATTATTACCAATATATGTTAAGATTCAAAATAGTTCCATAGTATAAGTGATAATGAATTACTAAGCACATAAATTGAAGGACACCTAATATATTTGAAGGCTAATTCAAAGTACTAACTCAACGATCATGTATTATAAAAATGTTCACGATTTAATATTTTTAATACATCATATATATATATATATATATATATATATATATATATATATATATATATATATATATATATATATATATATATATATATATATATATATATATATATATATATATCTTTTCATACAACTAACATAGCAAAATGTGGTGTCCATAAACGTCTTATCATTATTCAATTCAATACCATATACTATCATTAACACCTTATGAAAGTCTCCTAATTACCTTTAATTTCCATAATATTTAATAAAACTATAGCATAAATTTTTTTAATTTTTTAAATATCTTCATTTTATTGAATGCATTTAATAAACTAAGCACTCTTAGGTGAAGTACAACTACTCTAACTAGATTTAAACATTTATTTAAACTAACATTAAACTCTTTTGTTGAAATTTAAATTATCAAATAAACTAAGGTAGGATCATAACATACTCTTTAAACATAATTATATTACATTATAATATTCCTAGATTATACCACAACTAACTTTCATACTACCTAAATAATTATATTACATGATAAGATTCATAGATTATACCACAACTAACTTTCATACTACCTAAATACTATCCTGCTAACACATCCCTAAATTGTAACTAACTACATAACCTACTAACTAATTGAACTACATTGTTATATTATCTCCTTTACTATGCAAATCTCTTATATCAATATAACAATGACTGACCTCCACTACCCATAAAATAAAATCACTCAAATGGTCAACCATACCACTTTTCTACCACTATTCTATATATATCTCAAGTAATTTAGACAAATTTACTAACTAAAATAAATAAATCAATAATGAAATCCTATTGACTAATTGTCATTACCCAAAAACACTACTCATTAATAATTAAAATGAATAAATCTATTACCCTTCTACTTACTAATACCCCTACTCTATAAAATAACATGATCCCCAAAAAACTACATCACATTCCCATGCCAAAACTTCACATTTCCTATCATCTGAATTTCCTAGAAATCCTAGGGTCATGTGCCCCACCCCCCCAACCTTAACTCCTTGCTAGCAGATGTGACATTTCCCAACTATCTCTTATCTTAGCTTGCCACCTACCCTTCTAATCCCACCTAAGACTTTTCCTTTCTCCAACTTTAATACAAATCTCCATAGCATGTCATACTTACCTTTCCCTCCAATTTGGTGCTAGCTTAAGTGTTTCATCCTAGGACACCTTTTCTCCAAGGCATGGCATGGTTGGGTGGGAGTCTAAACTTATCCCTTGCACCTCTTAAATTTGCTAGGAATGTGTGTGAATTTTCCCCTTTGCTGGTGACACCTTGGAGGAAGTGTTCTGACCAAAGTCAAACCCATACAACAAATCAAAATACTTTTTCCATGTGTAAACCAAGGTGGAAATGCCTAGGGTAGTGGGTCAACATATTTGATAGTTTTATCTCCTTTCCTAGGCATGGGCTGATTTGGGGAAAAACAAGCATGTCCTTGCACTTTTGTTTAAACTTGTTAAGGGCCTATCTTATGTTAGAATAGACAAAAAGACTCCACCATTTTCTTTTTGTATGAGCCCAAGGTGTGGCTAGGACACAATGCCTAGGTGGGATGGGTTCACCATTAGTTGTGATTGGTATAAATTTTATTTATTTATTTATTTATTTATACTTTATTATGATTACATGCATCTTCTCTAGGTGACTTTTCTTGGGAACACCTTATGAGGTCCTATCTTATTTACTTCATATTATAATCTCTAAACCTATAGGCACCCAGTAGGGAATCAATCATATTCCCTTTATTATTTTATTGATCTGTAATCTTGGGGAAAGAATTAATTTCTTTCCCCATACATTTTCTAGAGGCATAATGTACACCTACAGGAATAATTTCTTTTATTCCTACCATGGAATTTTGGTACATATGTTTGGTGGTGTGATGGTGTCACCTAAAATTTTTATTAGAACTTGAAGCTCAAATGACCTAATTTCTTCATACACATGAATGAACTATCAAAATATGTTAACTTTATTCCATCATTTTGTATGCATAACACACACACACACACACACACACACACACACACACACACACACACACACACACACAAACACACACACACACACACACACACACACACACACACACACACACACACACACACACACATATAATACAACCATTTATGCATTGAATTAAATCAACTATATCAAAAGGATGTAACCACTATGAAATATTTACACTAATTGAATTGTAGGGAGAAGTGTTCCATTTACATGATTCTCCATTTTGCATCAATTTACATAATGTGAGACTCACAATGAATGTTTCCTTACAAGTAAACTAAATAAATATTTTTCAATCTTTCCTCACATTTTCAAAAAGATTCAATAATAAGAATATCTATTTTTACATCACAATGAAATGAACATGGAGACTTAACATCCTAGCAAATTTATAATGGCAAGGAGGATTTGTATCTCCACACACACTTTTTTTTCAATATTGCGAAGAATAAACCTTAATATCCCCAAAAAATCCATCTTCACAAAACCTACAAAACAACACAAAACTTGGAACCATGGAGGCTCATCTCCCATCCTAGGCTTCTATGAAGCCACCCACTGAACATACGAAATAAAATTCAAATCAGGTTTCACTCCAATCTTGAAAATACATGAACATCACATTACAACTTGAACAATTCGATCCCAAGTGTATTTCACAATATTTCACCAATGGAACCTTTAACATAGGGTGAAGGTGTGCTTTTGAAAGGAGGTTTTCTATATCATCACATATCTACAATGAAATATTTTCATGCCCTTTTAGGGCTTTCACAAATAAAAAAATTCATGCTTTTTTGGGGCCTTCACAAATCAATAATTTCATGCCCTTTTTGAGCTTTCACAAATATCCTCCAATATACTACCATTAACTATCACATCCATTCTCCATAATCTTCCATTCTACACCATCATTTCCCTTATCACCCCCAAAGAAAGATATGAATGAATATGACATACAATGAAGCCCATACTCCAAGGTCCTCGACTATATTTCAAGCCCAATTAAGCCCTTCACCTAGACTTCTCTTCCATTCCCAAATGGTGAGTGAAGCCCTCACACCCATAACGACACTTGACATTCAAATCAAACCAAAAGGATTAAGAAGAAAAACCAATAAATTTCATGAAACAAAATGCGCATTCATACCACCAAAACACAATATAAAATTTCACAATGGCACAACATAATACCAACATCTACCATTCCACGATTCCCAATACAATGCAAAATCCCATAACAAATGCTCCATGCTTACAGATTTACTATGCAATACTAAAAGAAAGAAAATGCACATGGTTTGAAACACCAACCTTGGTCCAAGCTAAGGAAATGATATTTGTTGTAGGGCTCCCTTCATCCTTCTCCAAACCCTAACTATCTCTAAACTTAGAGAGTGGGTGAACAACCCACTAGTTTTTCCAAGACTCTCTAGTAAGGCCTTCTCACTAACTATTTTTAGCAAATACATCATGTCACTTCCTCCTAGAAACTTGTCTCCCTCTAATTTTTTTATATTTGGCTTAGTGGAAACATGGGAGAAAAAACATCTGACAACCCTAATTTCGAATTGGTGGAAGAATGCATGGGTAAAGGGGCACCCTAGATTGTCTAGGTACTCACATGGTCAAAACTAGATCCCTAACATGATGTACTATCATATGGGTAATTTTTTTTTCACTAAAAGACACTTTGAGACCACCTAATGACCCCTCAAAATCCTATCCAAGTCCAAATTTAAATTTCCTTTGACTATGACCCACCTTACCCCTTGTCAAGTGGGTTTACTTACTCATTAGCAAGGTAATTAGTTTTAGGTTAAAATGCCACCATGACAAAAACCCTAAATGACAAATAAAGGCACATTCCACATCATGATGACATCTTCCTAATGCATTTTTATGATTAAAAATTTCTACATAAAGGAAAGCTTACATTTACAAAATAAAATACATCACAACAAGGCTTTTGGATCTTCCAAATATTCATCTTGGTTAAACTGTGTTCGCATAGGTTTGGATCTTGTTTCTCCCAAAATTTCCATGGTTCCACTTCCTACATATTAAACTTGAGCATCAGTAGTCCAAGGAGGTCACGTAAATATGTATCATAAATGCATATAATTTGAATTGTTACATAATCACATTAACATAATTCAATTAAATTTCCTTTCCTAATCATTTCAAATAAATCATCCAAAATGTTAAAATATCAAGATCTTCTTATCATAAACCATTATAATCAAAACAACATTTATCTACATATCACATTAAACCATTTATCTACATATCACATTAAATCATAAATCATCGTAATCATCATATCATAATCTAATTCTATCATGTCATAAAGTTGCATCTATTTCACAATATCAAGTTCATAATACATATCATAGGTGCATAATACTACTGTAAATGTCAAAATCAATAGATAAAATAAGTCATTGTCCTCCTTAGTCTTTAATAATTTCAAAATATCCAATCCAAAATATTGAAATGCAAGAAACATGCCCCCACTTAAACATTACAATTTCACATTACAAGAATTTCTAAAATTCAGCTTCTACCAATGCACATTGAAAAGGTTAGATCATGAATGAAATCATTAATTATATCATTTAGGTCTTAATGTGCAGACATTAGTGTGGATCATCAAAATGCAAATAACATAACCCTATAGTCTTGAAAGTATGTAAAAACATCAAATTAGAGGTATCATAATGAAAATATGTCATCTATACTATGTTAGGTTAGGTGAGGCCTCATAACATATATCTTTGAGAGTCCAAGGCATGTATATATACCTCAAGAAGGAAAAGGTCATTTTCTATCTACATCATTCTTGTTTATGCAAAAGATTTTCATTTTTGCTCTGGCCCTTTATGCCATGTTGTGTTGCATTCCATTTTCCATATCAAAATAAAGCTCTATAGTGCACTTTATGAAAGAAAAAATCCTCACCATATCCTCATTGGTCCACATTCTAATTTATCCTCACCTTGTCTCTTATTTCTTTTCACCTCCACTTCATCTACCACCATGTTCTTGTACTCTGATATACCAAAAGCATTGTCATCTTACATTCCTACATGTGCCAAAAGTATAGAAAAACCCAAAGAAATACATATATGCATAAACATATAATTAATATAATTTTTTAATTTTCATTCATTCCATATCATTTACATTTATTTCATGAGAAAAACATGTGGCAATAATAAAGAAATCATTTCCTAAGAATAACATGTGATAAACCAATGCATGATGTCATCAAATAAAGTCCAGATAGAAAAGCGTAAATGCATCCATATAAAGCATATAAAACATGTGCATAATCTAGCTCATATAGTCATCATAATATAAGTACATCTCATAAACATCTCAAAAAAGTATCAGAGTACATGGCCATCATTCACATCAATACTAATTGCCCGTAGGAATGAACCATGAGAGTGCATAATAAAAAAATAGAACAGAGAAGCCTTCTATACATGAGCATGTCTATATCACCTTGTGTTTTCCCTAGCCTCATGGCCTCTATCTAGCCTTAATAATAACCCTCCCCTATCTGTCGTGGGCTCATCGATCCCATCTCTATCACCTAGTTTAGTAGCATAAATTGAAAACTAACTATTAAATGAAAGCTTTAACCATACTAAACATGGAAAAAACTTAAGATAGGACCAAAGAAGACAAACTTGAGGAAAGTAGACCAAAGATGGTAAAATCCTCAAGTGCTTCTCATGATGATGAAGCTATATCCCCAATTTAAGGTATGTCTGCTCACAATTTATGCTCAAGATTAGATGGATGGATAGAGTGAATGAGGAAAGGTTTCAACAATGGATTCATGGAGTGATTTCAGCATTATGATGGTATTTTGGTAGTTCTCTCAAAATAGCATTATAACTTTGCATGAAAGGTGGATTTATTTTGTGAAGGGAGGAGGTTCAATTTATAGGCCAAGGGTTGGAGAAATGGAGGGCCAAGATGTCAAGATGATGAGATGGTGAGGGAGGGTTAGGATGCACTCAAAAGGGAGCACACAAATTGTGCTAGTTTAGCATCAATGGGGAGGTGACACTTGTCACAAGGAGGATGATTGTGAGAGGATAGGATAAGGGTTGGTCAAAGGGTTGATGAGGTTGGTTGAGTATGTAAGAGTCATGAGTGAGGATGTAAGAGCCATTAAGAGGAGTGTAAGAGATATTTGAGGGTCATTTATGTTGGAGGGTGAGGGGAAGATATTTGTTGACTTTGGCTTGGGTTAGCAATTCTTAACCCATGTTTATGATTGTGCACATGATTAGAAGAGGTTTGGGATTAGCTTAGAAGGAGGGTTAGGTGGTGAGTGATTTGGCTTTGATGGAATGGGTTAGTTAGGTGGCTAAGTGAGTTTAGTATGGGTGAATGGGTTGGATTAGGGGTTAGGAAGGCTTTTAGAATTTTATTAAATGATTTATTTAATAAAATGTGAAGTATGAAATTAAATTGAATAGATTTAATGATTTATTCAATTTAATAGGGGAAGAGGGATTTAATTGATAAATTGATTTTGGGTGATCATTTGATTTTATCAATTGGACTATATAGTTAATTAAATAAATAAATTAACTAGGGGATGACAATTAATTAATTAAATAGTAAATATTTAATCAATAATGTCCTAAGAGATGACTAAATATGATTATTTATTGATGTAATCAGATTTAGGTGTCTACATTTTGCCCCTCTTTGACATAGTGTTGAAACAACACTATTTCAAAGAAGTTTGAACATAAACAACATGAAGAAGACATTTTAAAGCAACATAGTTGCCCCAGTTTTGAGTAGAAGAGGAGAGAATGGACTTCATGATGCCCCCTCAAGAAGGTGGTGGGGAGAGAAGGCGAGGCCTAATAGCTTCTTGAAAAGCACAAGAAATGAAGGTGAGCAGAAGGACAGAGAGTAAACCATGTGCACAAGGATAACCAAGGGCTAAGAATGGGAGGGTAGGGTTGGGGAGATTATGATTCTAGGATGAAGATCGATGATGATTAAGATTATGATTGATGTAGGAGCTACAATTATGATTGATTTAGGATATATGATTATGATTGATGCTGGAGCTATGATTATGATTTATGCCCAAGCTATGATAATGATTTGATGCAAGAGCTATGATGATGATTTGATGTAAGAGCTATGGTTATGATTGATGCAAGAGCTACAATGATGTTTTGATGCAAGAGCTATGATTATGATTGATGCAAGATTAGATATGATGGGATTGAGAGATTGGTTGGATAATGATGGCATGATTCATTGGATGGGATGCTTGGATGGGATAGGATTCTTGGATAGGGTTGGATTCTTGGGTGAGATGGGAAGCTTGGATAAGGATGAAATGCTTGGATAGAATGGGTTGCACTAATAGGATGGAATTTTTGGATAGGATATGAGGCTTTGATAGGATGGAAGTGTGAAGTAATCCATTTAAGCTTGAGCATGGGGGTGTTCCAAAGGGGAGCACCACCATGTAATTAAGCATTTATTTTGATATAGGAATATTGGGTATATGCCAAGGTTACCAAGAACATCAAGGCCTTTGTACCAATATTTCATAAGACTGACATGAAACAAACATGCAAGGGTTGCCCCAACATCACACATGAATCCTAGAGGAAATAGAGTGGAAATGATACTCGGTAACCCACAAGCAAAGTATATTTCCCAAGTGCACCATGTAACCACAAGCGATTACATGTTTGGACTATGCAAGGGTCATATCCGACTAACTCACAAGCAGAAAAGAAAAAAGAAAATGACCTGATCAAGACCTTGCTCTCAAGTTGCCCCATTCGTAGCACACCATGATATAAAAGATCATGGTGACCTTGAGGAGGGAACAACCCAAATCACTTGGAAGAGATACTTTAAGAATCATGCTTGAAATCTCGAAAATAAAATAAATTGAAAGAAAATGTAAATCCATAAAATGGTTAACTTTTTGCCAAAGAGATCGGTAGGACTAGATACTAATGGACCAAGATCAGACAAGAGGAAGGATGCATCCTACAAGGATCTATCAGTAATATTGAGGACTAGGGTGATCTAGGAAAGCAGAACTCTTTAGGACAACATTTTTATGACAAGGGATCTTGAAAAAGGATTCGCTACAAAACTTAACCAAGAGAACTGCAAGTTACGATCAAGCATGAACTGACACAAAGAGAGGAGAGATATACAATGGGACCAAGATAAGGACTAATGTGCAAGGAATATATAGCTGATAGACCCAAGGATGTACAAGGGGTTACTGTACAAAAGTGTAGCATGATAGGATAGCAGCAAGAAAGATAAAGATGAAGAGATAGTAGATAAAAGGATTGGGATGAGGCGAAAGTGGATGAAAAGCTTGAGATGGGGAGGTAGAGGAAAAAGTGTGGGATAAGGAGATAGAGGGGATGAAAGGCTCAAAAGGAGAAGATGGTTTGTGAAAAGCTTAAGATAGCAGGATTAAAAAGCTCAGGATGAGGAGATAGTGGATAAAAAGCTTAGGATGAGAGGATAGCGAATGGAAGCTTAGGATAAGGGATAGCCAATGGAAGCTCAGGATGAGGGATAGTGAATGGAAGCTCAAGATGAGGGATAGTTGAGGGTTAGATACCAATGACAAGGGATATACCAGGTGATGGAAAGATGGAGGTAATGTTGGGAGATGCAAGGATAGATGAAAAAGAGAACAATGGATAGAGGGAGTTGGGTAGAGGAATGCCAAAAGATAAGGATTGATGGAAAGATGGACATGACACGGTCTCCAAGGAATAGAGTGCCCCCAATTATAATATGCTATTCAAGAGTATTTTTAATGAGGGATGCGGTAGGATTGAATATTTGCCAATAAGAGGATGAGGGAGATAGATGGAAGCTAGGATGTGAAAGGTTAATGAGGTAGAGGATAAGGAGGATGGGTGGATGAGGCCAATCAAGGGATTGGATGGATGAAAGAATGGGTAGATAAAGGATAGGTGCATACAAACTTTGATGGGAAATGGATGTCAAAAGGATGACCAAAAGCATGGATTTAGTGGTGGACTTTATTTCTATCAAGATCCAAAGGAGGATGGTGGGTGAAATGGATAGGATGTGGTTGGAATGGTGGGATCAGATGGGTATGATGGGTGATGGAACGTGCCCCCAAGTGTATAGAGCATTTAGATGGAGGGATTACGCATGGCACTTGTTTTCCAAGTTTTCACCATGTTACTTGTCCAAGGTGCCTGAATTGCCAAGTTTTCACCATTGGACAATTTTTTGTTGTTGTTGTTATTGTTGTTGTCATTTTTTTTTTTTGACCTTTTTGATGCATTTTTACTCATAGATGTTGGTAGGATGGATGGAAAAGGATTGGATTGAACAAGTGGAATGGTGGGTGGGATTTTGACAGATAATGGATGGGGAGACATAAGGCTTGTGGGTAAATGGATGAAAAAAATGGAAAGATCATCATTGACACACAACTTGAGAGGTGATAAAGTAGTGGGAAAGATGGTATTGAGCGAGGTTGAGGAGAAAATGAAGAGAAAGATAAGGACTAAAAGTAGAGTTGGAAGATGGAGGATGTGAAATTTAGGATAATAAGCATATGGACTAAGAGTGGATTGGGGGGATGAAGGATGCATATATGGGAATTTGGATAAAGGATGAATTTATGAGGCTCTTTGAGTAGCATGAATGGATGCCAATTGAGATTTTTCATTGAGATGTATTTCTTTTATGAGAATCTTGGGTATCCACATGATTTTTGACTTTTTTAGCTTGGGCCTTTGTGGCCTCTTGACTTTTTCTTTTATTTGGCTCAAATGTTTCTCTTCTTGAACATGTATTTTAGAAGGGACATGTCGAGACTTGGATTTTTGTGGATTTTTGGATTTATGCTTTTTGATTTTGACATCCAATATGCTTTTATTAGCCATGGTATGGGAACAAGAGCATGGAGGAGATGGAGGAATAATGGATGGAGTGATAGGGTTTAAAGGTTGGAAGGGATTCAAGGGTGAGTGCCTTTGATGATCTAGCTGGTGGATTTGAGGGGATGGAGGGATAGATTGGAACATAGGATATGGATGGATATATTTTCCCAAAATGGATGGAGGGAATGAAGGATATGGGCCTAAAATAGATGGAAATAGGGAAGGTGTAGGTCCCAAAATAGATGGGGGAGATAAAGGATTCATATTAGGTATGTAAGGACCCAAAATGGACGGAAAGGGTGTGGGATTTGGATAAGGGGTATATGGACCCAAAATGGAGGGTTGAAAAGAAGTAGGATAAGGGCCCAAAATAGATGTAGAACAAGATGGATGGAAACTTGGGGTGGAGAGGGAAGGACTTGGGACCATGCAGGGATAGAGGGGGTACCAACATCTAGAGATACACTTTTATTTCTTTCTTTAATATGATGTTCATTATTTGGAACACAAGATGTGAGTCCATTATTAGCTAAAGGAGTTGAAGCTTCATATATGATATTTAGTGCTTCTTCGATGGTTCTATCATCAGGGATTATGGGATTTGTATAAGCATGAAGCAAAGGGGATGGAAGGATATGATCTTGATTTGGATGGAGTGATGAGAATGGATCTTGAGATGGAGTAGGTAAGATGGTAGGATTTAGATATGGAGGGGATGGTAAAAGTGGATCATGTAGGGGAATAAGTGGGATGGTGGGATCTTCTATTGTGTTGAGGGATATTTCAACATGCTTTTGGACAAGATCTTGAAAGGAATGGGTGGGAGTGGATGGTATGATAGGAGAAGTGTGGATAGTCTTTTTAAGTGAGGTAGATGGATGGGTAGGAGTTTCTTCAGTGGGGATGAGTTGATGAGGAATGGACTCATTAGGTTCATTATATGGGAATTGGGCAATGATAGGAGGAGGAGATGTGGATGGGATTTGGAGGGATTTGATGGATGAGAGGTAGGATATGGAATGGTTTTGATAAGTGGGGTGGATGCGATAGGGATGGTAGTGATAGGACGATGTAAGAGGAGTGATGGGTGTGGGAGACAGAGTTGCTTTAGGCTTCCTTGTAAAATTCCTTGGAGACAAGTGTGTTGGACTAGGAGGAGTAAGGGGATTGGGTTGATGCATTGTAGAACTAGGATTGGTTCGAGGATTTGGAAGAGATTGGGATGGTGGATTTGGACTAGGGATGTAGCTACTAGAATTGTTCTAGAATGGTGGAGGTTGGGAGATGAAGGCAGAGGAAGATGGAGATATGACTGATGTATAAGAGGAATATGTGGGCACAATATAGGAAGGAGGTAAGGATGAGGATAGTAATGGATTTCCCTTGCCAAAGGCATGGTAAGGAGTACTAGTGGGTACGTTTGGAGGAAGGATGGAGTAGTTTGGAGGAATGTTTGGATTTTGGAGGATATTTGGAGGAATATCTCTAAGGCTTTCAATATACCCATCATAGTCAACAAGATCATCATCATCTTTGGAATAGGATGAGGTGGGAGAAAAAGGTGGGATGACAAAACTCAGCGTAATAGGATTGTGACATGATGTTTTGGGGATGAAGGATGAATATGGAGGAATATAAAAAATGTAGAATAGGATAAGTTGGGTGAAATGTCCCTTTACTGATTTTTTATGATATTTCCAGCCTCAAATCAGAACTTTAAAATCAAACAACCAATATTACAAAGATCTGCCAATTTCCCAATAAACCCAAATCGGGTATGTCCAAATTAGTGCCAAAAACTTCACAACTTCACAAATTATTAATAAATCTGAAAATGGACATTTTTACAGAAATTTCAGCAGCATAACAGTGTACAAAATGAAATTTCCAGATTTGTATAGCCTTTACACAACAGCTCACAAATGTAGGGCAAAACTATGCTCAATCCGGCTCCCGAAATTAACACAAAAATGCCCGAAAACATCACAAAACACTCATAAACTATCTCATAAGTTTAACCATGACCCAATACATATATTTAGCTCTATTTTAACATCATAAAGTCTGAAATACAGAAGCAAACCAAACTGATATGAAACACTCAACTGAAAACCCAAACTCAAACCAAAAACAACCCTGAAAACACCCAAATCGGCACTATTCAGCACAAAGGCAAACTCTGTATGAGCATGCACATGTAATGGCTTCAAACTCCCATCCTTAGCCTTCCTAGAAACCTTCAAACTCCCATTCTTGGGTCTCCTTCTCAATAGGTTTGGCAGCCTCTGAAGAACAACAAGAAAATTAGCAAGAATCAAGATGTAGAATGAGCCCAAAATGCCTCCAAACCCCTTTTAAAGAGGGCATAAACCTAACTCACATCCAAGAGGGGTTAATAAAATATAATTTAATAATAATTTTTATTTATTAGTCCATTTCTTTCCAAATATTAGCCTCTTTTTCCGAAATTTCACCTTTTTGGAGCCTACCTGCCTTAACAAAGTTTTTTTTTTTTTAATTATTTGAATAGGGGACATAAAAAGTCCTCCCCTCCCAAATATTGCTTGTCCTCAAGCAATGAAGGTTGGAATTCTCAAGAATATGTGCTCTTTCTCAAGTTGCATCCTCTAGTGGTAATCCTTTCCATTTGACCAAATGCTCTATGATGCTCCTATTTCTCAACCTTTTCTCTCTTGTATCCAAAATCTCTTCTGGTATCAAAACTAATTTCTCTTCATCATCAAGAGGTGGTAATTCTGTAGATACTATGATTTTCTAGCCTAGAACCTTCTTTAAGCAAGATACATGAAAAATATTATGTATTTTTCTATTTGGTGGGAGCTCCAATTCATAAGCTACCTCTCCTACCTTCTTGATGATTTTATAAGGCCCATAGAACCTTGGCTTGAGTTTCTCTGCCCCACTTTTCTTCAAGGTGCTTTGCTTATATGGCTGCAACCTAACAAATACCAAATCTTCCACCTCAAAAGATCTTTCAATCCTTTTCCTGTCAGCATATATCTTTTGTTGGTTTTGTGCATGTTGTAGATTATCCTTGAGGGACCTTATTATGTCTTGGCTTTGCTTGATGAAATCACTTGCTGCGGGTACTCTGCTATCGGAAAGTATTAGATCAATAAAGGAAAGGGCATCATAACCATAAAGAGCATGAAAAGGAGGCATACCAATAGACATGTGATGAGATGTATTGTAACAATACTCCCCTAGGTGTAACCATTTCACCCAAGCATGTTGTTGATTTGAAACTTAGTTCCTCAAATATCCTTCTATCCATTTATTAACTATCTCTGTTTGTCCATCTGTTTGAGGGTGATAGCTAGTACTGGGAGTGAGTTTAGTTCCTACCAAATGAAAGAGCTCCTTCCAAAAAGAGCTGAGGAATCTACTGTCCCGGTCACTAACAATGTTTCTAGGCAAACCATGTAATCTAAAAATTTCCTTGAAGAACAATTCGGCCACTTGTGATGCCTTGAAATCAGATGTGATAGGAAAGAAATGTGCATACTTAGTTAGTCTATCTACCACCACATATATGCAATCCTTACCTTGAAACTTGGGCAACCCAGTGATGAAATCCATGGAAATATTTTCCCATTTTTGTTCGGGAATAGGAAGTGGCTGCAACAACCCTGCAGGAAAATTTTGCTCACTCTTGCTTTGTTGGCATACCATACATTCCTTAATGTGTTTAAGGACATCCTCCTTCATACCCTTCCATGAAAACCACTCTCGAATTTGCCTGTATGTCTTGAAGTATCCCTGGTGACCAGCCAAAGGTGTGTCATGAAAGGCCCTCAATATCCTCTCCTTAGTTTTTGACCCTAGCACTAAGAAGATCCTGTTCTTGTAATAAATCAATTCATCAACAACCTTGTACCTGTTATCATCCACTAACTTATCCAAAATCTTGGTGGCAAATGAATCTTTGGCATACTCTAAAATTATGGAGACTTTCCAATCAGCAGAGATAGATGATAAGGAATGCAAAGTGGGCTTTCTTGAGAGAGCATCAGCAACCACATTATTCTTTCCTTTCATGTATTCAATATCAAAATCATAAGCTTGCAATTTGCTTACCCATTTTTGTTGACGATCATTCAAATCCCTTTGGTTCAAGAAGAACCTGAGGCTATTATGGTCTGTCTTTACAATGAATCTCCCACATACCAAATATTGTCTAAACTTATGAAGTGCATGCATGATTGCCAACATTTCCTTATCATAGATGGAGTACCCTTTCTCTGATTGATTTAATTTTCGACTCTAAAATGCTATTGGATGTCCCCTTTGAGTTAGGACAGCCCCTATACCTTCTCCCGAAGCATCACATTCAACAACAAAAGGTAAAGAGAAATCTGGAATTGCAAGCACAGGGCATGAACTCATTACCTCCTTAAGCTTATCAAATGTTTTTTGTGCCTCTTCTGTCCAAACAAAAGCTCCTTTCTTTGTCAAATTAGTCAAGGGGGAAGCAAGCTGGGAAAATCCCTTGGCAAATCTCCTATAGTAGCTACACAACCCGAAGAAACCTCTCAACTGTGTAAGATTAGTGGGTGGAGGCCAATCCAAAATTGCCTGGATTTATTGTTGATCAACCTGTACTCCTTTAGAGCTTATAATATGTCCCAAATATAGGATCTCTGTCAAACCAAACTCACATTTAGATAGCTTAGCATAGAAGGATTGCTGCTCCAAGATTCCCAAAATAGTGTCTATGTGCTTTAGATGCTCTTTCCATGTTTTACTGTATATCAAGATATCATCAAAAAATACCAAAACAAATTTTTGACGATGCTGACTGAATACCTTATTCATACAAGATTGGAATGTTGCAGGTGCATTAGTGAGTCCAAATGGCATAACAAGAAATTCAAAGTGCCCATAGTGACATCTGAAAGTAGTCTTTTCCACATCTTCACTCCTCATTCAGATTTGATGGTAGCCTGATCTTAAGTCAATTTTTGAGAAGTATATAGCACCATGTAACTCATCAATGATTTCATCTATGCGTGGTATGGGATACCTATTTTTTATGGTCTTCTTGTTTAGAGCCCTGTAGTCAATACACATTCTCATTGTACCATCCTTTTTCTTGACAAGTACCACAGATGATGCAAATGGACTAGAGCTAGGCCTTATGAATCCCATGTCCAGGAGTTCTTTAATATTTTTTTCAATTTCTTCCTTATAACCTCTTGGATGGCGGTATGGGGTTGTTATAACTGGTTTGGCACCCTATTCTAACTCTATAACATGCTCAAAACCTCTATCTGGTGGTAATCCTGGAGGAAAATCATTGAAAACTATACTATGCTTATCAAGAATATTTTGAATTTCAAAATGGAAATTACTTTGATTCTTTAGAGAGCTTGTTGGTTGGATTATGACTCCTGCTGCCCATGTTACTTGTCCTCTTCGAAAATTCCTCTCCATCCTCTTTGTAGAGACCGCCTTAGGTGCTCCATTAGATAACCCTCTCAATATGACTTCTTTCCCATTGGAATTAAATTTAAACTCCATAGTTTGATGGTTCATGTAATAGCCTCCGATAGAGTGCAACCATTGAACACCCAATACAAGATCTGTCTCCCCAATACCAACCACATAGAAGTCATCACATAACTCATAATCTCCTAAGGTCATCTTGAGTTGTTTCACCACCCGTGTGCAAGGCATAGTGAATCCATCAGCTACAGTAACATTGAATCCCTCAAAATCTTTTGCTTTAAGCCCTCTTTTCATGAGAAATCCCTCATCAATAAAATTGTGAGTTGCCCCACTATCAAGAAGAACAGTCAAACTTTGCCCTACTAGTACCCCTCGAATTCGGAAGGGATGGTATCTTGGGACTCCTGATAATGCTGCTAAAGTGCCATCCTTGCTGATTTCTTTTACTTTCTCTTCTTCTACCTCCTCCTTAGTATCATGAAATTCCTCATGCTCATCTAAATCAGATTCTAAAGCAACTTCAATATAGTGCACTTGACCTTTCCCCAAACATCTGTGTCCTGGAACCCATGGTTCTCTACAAGTAAAACAAAGCTTTTTCCTTCGTAATTCACTCCTAGTCTCTTCATCTACCTTATTTTTTGCCACATTTGTCACATCTTTTGGTGGTAGTGTTGGGAAAGTCTTTTTCTGAAAATTTTCCTTGTGTTGCCAAAGATTTGGGGGTTTTTGATTAGTGATTGATTTCATAGGCACGCAAGTTTCAAGTTGCAAGCTTCTTTTGATAGCTTCCTGTAAGGTTGAGGGTGAGAAAGCCTTAACCAAACCCTTAACAGAATCTTCTAAACCATCAAAAAAAAGATAAATGATCCTCTTTTCACTCATATCAGGTACCATAACAGCCACTTTTTGAAATTCTTCTATATACTCATTAACTGATTTGGTTTGCTTCAACTTTGACAATTCTTTAAAGTACTCTTCATCATCCTTGAGGTCAAATCTATCTATCACCCTTTGACTGAAATCTTCAAATGTAGTTACCTGATCGTGACCTTGAGTAGTCATTCCATGATACCACCAATCATAGGCTGCATCTTCCAAGTGTAGAATTGCAAATTGAATAGCATCACTCTCTTTCATGGGGTTAAGTGTGAAGAAAGTTTGTAATTTTTGTAGCCATGCTCTAGCTGAAATTTTATTTGTTCCATCAAAAGTAGGTGCTGTAAACTTGCTTATTTTATTTTTGAGCTCTCTTCCACTTGTGTCATGCTCCCTCTTGTTCTCTTTCTTGGGCATCAAAGCGTTCATCATATCCACATATTCTCTAAAAGGAACTGAACTATGAAAGTCATCATCTAAGCCATTGTAAGTAGCTCTTAATGTAATCAAATTACCTGTAACCTCTTCCACTGGATTAATGGCTGGATTTGGTACTGATGGCTCATCTGCAGGCAAGAAAATAGATTTGGTTGATTTAGATGGTGTGGATCTCCCATTTCTTGGCTCCTCTGAAGTGCTCCCTTTTTCATTAATAGATGCAATTCCTTGTAATTTTTCTATCAATATTCGCAAAGCCTCTCTAGTTTCCACCAAACCATCCACTGTTCGCTTCTGAGTATTTTGGATGTCTTGGAAGAATTTCTTTGCCATCTCATCTGGATCAGCCATACTTTTTTCTTCCTTGGATTTTGTACTTTTGCTTTCAACTGGGGGTTTGATCAAAATTTATTTATTCTTTTCTTGCTGCAAATATCTTTTTTTTCTTTCACTTAGTTGCATACAATCATAAAATATGACATGCAAGATCTAGGTAGTTATCAAAACTTGACATGCAAGATCTGGGTAGTTGTTAAAACTGACATGCAACTTCTACAAACCCTCAGGTTGGCAAAATCACGGCTCTGATACCACTGAAATGTCCCTTTACTGATTTTTTATGATATTTCCAACCTCAAATCAGAACTTTAAAATCAAACAACCAATATTACAAAGATCTGCCAATTTTCCAATAAACCCAAATCGGGTCTGTCCAAATTAGCGCCAAAAACTTCACAACTTCACAAATTATTAATAAATTTGAAAATGGACATTTTTACAGAAATTTCAGCAGCATAACAGCCTAAAAAATGAAATTTCCAGATTTGTATAGCCTTTACACAACAGCTCACAAATGTAGGGCAAAACTATGCTCAATCTGGCTCCCGAAGTTAACACAAAAATGCCCGAAAACACCACAAAACACTCATAAACTATCTCAGAAGTTTAACCATGACCCAATACATATATTTAGCTCTATTTTAACATCATAAAGTCTGAAATACAGCAGAAAACCAAACTGATATGAAACACTCAACTGAAAACCCAAACTCAAACCAAAAACAACCCCGAAAACACCCAAATCAGCACTATTCAGCACAAAGGCAAACTCTGTATGAGCATGCACATGGAATGGCTTCAAACTCCCATCCTTAGCCTTCCTGGAAACCTGAAAACTCTCATTCTTGGGTCTCCTTCTCCACAGGTTTGGCAGCCTCTGAAGAACAATAAGAAAATTAGCAAGAATCAAGATGTAGAATGAGCCCAAAATGCCTCCAAACCCCTTTTAAAGAGCGCATAACCCTAAATCACATCCAAGAGGGGTTAATAAAATATAATTTAATAATAATTTTTATTTATTAGTCCATTGCTTTCCAAAGATTAGCCCCTTTTTCCAAAATTTCACCTTTTTGGAGCCTACCTGCCTTAACAAAGTTTATTTTTTTTTAATTATTTGAATAGGGGACATGACATTGGGAAGCAAATATTTGGATTTGGATGATGAGTTGGATAGGGATGGGATGTTGCATAGTTGAGACATGGAGAGAAAAAAGAAGATTTTATGGAAGACCTTAGGAATGATGGATACTAGAGGAAATCTTAGAAGCTTGGATGAATCTTAGATGAGGCAATGACTATGCTAAGTATGCCTTTAATTTGGGTTGAATGATTGACCAATGGTTGGGTTGTTGTGAATGGACTTGCTAACAACCATTTCAAGGGATAGACAAGTGATCTCTTTAGCAAAAAGATTTTATTTTTTTCTAAAACATGGGGAGGATGTTGAACATGCAAGCACATCAAACACACTAATAGCCCTATAAGGTTTGCTAGGATATACAAGATTAGCTAGGGGTGTCCTCGATATACACAAGGTATGTGAGGCCCAAATCTGTAGATGAAACCAAAAAGATGTCACATAGCCGAGAGGAATGGTAACCCACTTCTCCTCTTTCACTTCTCAAGGGTATAAAGTTCCTTGAGGCTTAGCCTGAATGACAAAATCTTGATCCCAAGAGAGGTGTCTTTGGATTCACCTCCTAATATTTATACTCTGTCGGAATGCTAGAGTTGAGGTCATCCCAAGGGCTGATGAAATCCCCAAGCAGAGCTCCTAAAAAGTGAAAAAAAAGACCACATAAGTGATCTTTGGTTTAAAAGATACTCGTTATTTTCCAATTGATGATTTGAATTTTGTAAGCTATGATTGAAGGCACTTGTGATTATGGCATACAATGTTCATTCCAACTTGACAGTGTCATCAACATAATGGAAATCAAGAGGTCATCAACATAAGAAATGTGAGTGTCATTGAAATGTGTCAAAATCATGCAATGTTCATTGATTTTTAGGCATTCAAGATTGAGATAAAGTATTTTATGCCCAAATTGGAAGTGTGAGATATTGCAATGATTATTTGATACTTTGCATTCAAGATTGTGTTTGTTGTTTTAAGCATGCATTCCAATAAAAAGCTTGATTTTAGTCCATGACATTCGAGAGTGATTTGAGGACATTCATGCAAGGAAAGATGTGTTTAAACATGCAAGTTCATTCTAAGAGAAACTTGCAACAAACATGATTAGGTTTGTAAGATGCTCCAACCTACAATGCTACAAAAAAGCAATTTGAGTAGTCACCCAAAATCTTCCAAAATGAAAGCTTAACTATGGGGAATTTTTTAAAACTTTTTTTGTTAATTTTCATAGGCGTAAAAATGATCAGAATTACCCCTATTCTGCATAATCACCAAAGGTTAAAATTTGATTTATACTTCTTCTTCTTTTTGAAAATATGATTATGATTTGATTATGAGCTTAAAGATATGATGATAAAACCTATCGAAAACACGTTAGCATGAAACCTGCAATGAAAAACTATTAGAATTTTGAGCAAAGCCCTTAGCACAGAAAACTCGCAGGTTTAAGAAGCAATCTCGTAGGTGCAGGAACATGATAAAAAGTTGCGGGCATGCGACATAGGATTGGTGAAAAAAGTGTAGGAAATGAGGTCGTAGGTTAAAAGGTTGCAGAGCGATCTCGTGAATCAGCGATCACACAGGTTTATTGAACGCATTCCCACAAATGGAATGTAAGGATAAGCAGTGAGATAGCAATCCCACAAGTTTTGACAGCGTTCCCACTAGTTTAGATAGCATTCTCGAAAGTTTAGATAGCAATCCTACAAAATAGAGAACTGGTTAAAAAAATGCAGAAAGATGGGCACGGGATAAATGACACAGAGTGATCCGGTGAAAGAGCGATCCCGCAGGCAAATTTTTTTAGCATTCTCGTAGGAGAATTCGTTGGTGAGTTTGAGAGGTCAACGATAAGTATAGGTTTGAAAAGTTTGACAAGTCAATAATTACGTTCCTACAAGAAAAAAATTACGAGTTCACGTTTCTGTCGAAGAATAGCCACGTTCCCGCAGTCACAGGATCACGATTTCAGGGTCACGGGATCGCAAAAATAGCACATTTTTCAAGTCTCAAAAATACAAACCAATTATATGGTCAAAGGCATGATTTTGAAAGGGGAACTTTCATACCTACAACAAGATCAACAAACTTATCACAAACACACACAAGCAAATAAGGTTAATTTGGTTAGTTAACACAAAAAACCCAAAAATTGATTAGATTGACCCAAATGTGGGGTCCCACTGGACATGCCAAAATGTATCACCTAGTTTAGTAGTGTAAATTGAAAACTAACTATTAAATGAAAGCTTTAACCATACTAAACATGGAAAACACTTAAGATAGGACCAAAGAAGACAAACTTGAGGAAAGTAGACCAAAGATGGTAAACTCCTCAAGTGCTTCTCATGATGATGAAGCTATGTCCCCGATTTAAGGTATGTGTGCTCACAAGTTATGCTCAAGCTTAGATGGATGGATAGAGTGAATGAGGCAAGGTTTCAACAATGGATTCATGGAGTGATTTCAACATTATGATGGTATTTTGGTAGTTTTTAGGCTCTCAAAAAAGCATTATAACTTTGCATGAAAGGTGGATTTATTTTGTGAAGAGAGGAGGTTCAATTTATAGGCCAAGGGTTGGAGAAATGGAGGGCCAAGATGTCAAGATGATGAGATGGTGAGGGAGGGTCAGGATGCACTCAAAAGGGAGCACAAGGATTGTGCTAGTTTAGCACTAATGGGGAGGTGACACTTGTCACAAGGTGTAGACACCTAAAAATCTTTAGAAAATAAAGTATTTTTATTTTCTGAAAAAATACCTGATGACATCATCATTTATTAATTAATTATTTAATTAATTAATTAATTAATTAATTAATTAATTAATTAATTAATTAATTTTTATGCCATTAAATCCTTTTATCTTAATTAAAAATATTTAATTAAGGAATCCCTCCCAAAAATGTTTAAATCTTATTTAAACATTATTTCCTTATTTATTAATTATTTAATTAATAAATTGACCAAAAATTCTAAAATAAATAAATAAATTATTTTTTGTCCAAAACTTGGCCAATTTCCTTATGACCAATAACCTCTTCCAAAATCTTCTAATCCTTCTTTAATTTTGATTAAAGGCTAATCCCATCATTTCCTACCCCTAATCCCAACTCAAAATATTTAATTAAGATTAAATATTAATCCTCATGTTTATTAAAAAAGTTTTAATAAATATCTCCTCAACCCAAACCCTTGAAATAAATAAAACTTTATTTATTTCCTAAAAATCTAATTTATCCTCATCCTAAGAAGTTCTAGACTCTTCTAGAAAGTCTTCATCCTCATCCTAGGAAATTCTAGACTAGTCTAGAAAGTCTTTATCCTCATCCAAAGTCTAGACTCTTCTAGAAGATTTCTTTAAACCTAATCCTAATCCCCTCCTAACCTTGTCACATTCCCTAAACATGGGTTAAGACTTACTAACCCAAGCCAAAGTTAACAAATATCTCCTCCTTCACCCACCCTCATTAAATGCCACCCACTTGCCTATCCCTAAGCTAATCTTAAACCATCCTAATCCATCCTCTAATCATTTGCACAAGCCTAAGCAAGCTTAAAACCCTCCTAATCAAGTCCAAGTCAAAATTTCTCTCATCACCCTCAAAATATCTCAACCATAAGACTTTATGAAGTCCACTAGGTCATAAATGACTCTTACAAGCCCTTTTATTGCTCTTACAAGTTATTATGAGGGTCTTTATGAAGATTTTATCCCTTGAACCTCTTTTGTTGACTCATCCTTCCCCTTTCCTCCATCCTCTCACCATGTGACATGTGTCACTCCTTGATTGGTTGTAACGAAGCACAATCCATGTGCTCTCCTCTCATGCAATCTAAGCCCTCCATGAGCTTTTTCCCATCCTTGCATCTTAGCCCTCAATCCCTCAAGCCTCTTGCCTATAAATTGGATCCTTCCCCTTTGCAAAATAACACAATCCATGAAGTAAAGTTATAATGCTATTTTGAGAGCCAAATCCATACTAAAGCCATCTATCCACACCAAAAATCCACAATCATCCATTGAAGCCTTTGGAAGCATATTGAGCATACATCCTATCCATTTAGATAAAGCCACTCAACAAGAGAGCTTCTCATTGAGAGAGCCCATTAATGGCTCATATTTTCAATTGAGAGCTCATCTTAGTCTATCTTGAAGTTTATGAATTTTTTTTAGTTTGTAGAAGCTTTATTTAAATTTGGTTTCTATTAGCATACTAACATTGCTCATATACATTTTGGCACGCCCGGTGGGACCCCGCATGGGTCATCTTCATTAGCTTTTTTAGTCTAGTTTTGTATGTCATTTGCTGATTTTGGCTAATTTTTCTTGTTTTTGTGATTGGTAGGATTGTATAAATTGGTTTTGCAGGTCCACATGAGCATGAAGAAGACAAAGGAACTCATAGACTATCTCATAGTATTTGCAGATTTTTCAAGCTTATAGGTGGACAAAGCACTTGGAATTCTTCTTCCTCTTCTTGTCTATATTCTTCTTATTCCATCTACTTCTTCTTCTTCTTCTTGTGGGAGATCTTGGCCATTTTTTTTTTCAAGGAAGCAAAATCATAGACACTTCTTTTTAGTGCTTAAAATGAACCCCCAAATCATACTTAAATCCATTAAAAAATTAAAAAATTGCAAAAAAGAAAAAATCTTTTAACAAGTGAAACTAAACCAATCTAATCATTTGCATCCTTGCAACATCAAGGTTTTAGATGCATTCATGCAAAGTTAGGAACACTTCATTTTTGGAAATTTAAAAAGAACTTCAAGTTTCCATTTCAAAAGGTTCAAAATCAATACTAAGTGCACACTAATATCTAAATAAAACTCAAAGCATCAATCAAGGATAAAATGAACCTCATTTGAAAATATTTTAAATTTCTTTTAAAAATCTCATGAAAACTAAGAGTCCTAAATGGTTGCCAAAATTTTCCTAAAAAGCAATGTTATTTGTTCCAAACAAATGTCTTGTTGCAAAATCTTGAATGTTTCTTAGGTTTTTTATGCATCAAAACAATCTAAGAATATCATTTTTGGGCTTAAAACATGAAAACTAGAACACAAAATCTTGAATGAAAAGAAAAGTCCAAAGAATCATTTTCACTTTTGAGTCCAAAAACAATCTTGAATGATCTAAGGTTAAAACAAAGCACTTCAAAGTTCTTAAAACAACACACAAAATTTCAATCTTGAATGCTCAAAAGAAAACACTTGAATGTTTAATCACTTGTCTTTGAATGCATGTTGCTAAAATCACTCTTGAGTGCCATGGATTAAAATCAAAGTTTGTTTTTTTATGAATGCATGATTAAAACAACAAATCCAATCTTGAATGCCATAGATCAAATAATCATCTTTTGGAGCATAAAAAGAATCTACATTTTTGTAATCTTTTAAGTTATAAAAACAAATAAAAATGCTTTGAGTGAGTTTGTCGTTGGACTCACCCTCTTTAATCACCCATCAATTTAACCATTGGTTGCAATCTCAGTGCCATCTATGGGGATGGGTCCACCTAAGAGGGTGTTAAGTGCTCCACGCAAATCAAACTCCACTCACTTGGGTTTTTAGTGGTTTTTCTAAGTTAGAAAATTCCTTGAATGCACATTAATCTCGCTCACACTTCATTTGGGCATAAAAAATTAGACAAATCTTGACGTGGAGGGCCTCCGGGCACGCACTTGAAATCGAATCTCACACACCTTTGTTTTGGGCTTAAAATAAACTCACACTCAATCTTGAATGCCTTAAAGAAAAATCAATCGATACTTGACGTGGAGGGCCTCCGGGTGCACGGGTTTACCTTCTTATTGACCCTAACTCTTCTTCTTGTTCAGATTCTTCGATCAATTTTATTTTTGTCGATGCTTCAAAGTTGGAATAAACATTGTATCTTAAACATGAGTGCTTGCAAAGTCTAGATCAAAAAACCTAAGCGTCAGTTGGTAAAAGAACAAGCGTGTTTTTTAGCCCAAGATCATCCAAGTCTTCTCTCCCCTTGTCATCTTTCGAGGCCATCTTGGGTGCATAAGATTAGGATCCAAAATCTTGTCTTAGCTTTTTAGGAAGCCTACTTGGGTATTTCATCACCCCTTGGGACGACCTCAACTCTAGCATTTCGGCGGAGTATAAAGATCGGGAGGTGAATCCAAAGACACCTCTCTTGGGATCAAAATTTTGTCACTCAGGCTAAGCCTCATGGAACTTTATACCCTTGAGAAGTGAAAGAGGAGAAGTGGGTTACCGCTCCTCTCGACTGTGTGACATCTTTTTGGTTTCATCTACGGATTTGGGCCTCACGTACCTTGTGTATATCGAAGACTCCCTAGCTAAACCAAATTTCATCCTTGTAGAAAGCTTCCTAAGATGTTGGTGTGTTTGACGTGCTTGCTCAAAACTTTTGTCTGCTTGTTTGTTCATAGCTTTTAAATGAATGTTTTCCAATTTTGGTCGAAATCCCAGAAAAGCAGAAATCTCCCAACTCAAGGCATACTTAGCGTAGTCACTGCCTTATCAGAAAATCATCCAAGCTCCCCCGATGCAACCGAATCTATCTAGTTCTTTGCCGTAGAACAATCCCAAATCCAAAGTCCATCCAAATCATCCCCCTAGCGAGCTAGCAACCCAATCCAAAATCACCCAAGCCTTTAAAGAGTTGTTGTCACTTTGCAAAAATTTGCTATCCAATCAATCTATCCTACCAATCAACCAATCTCACCAAGGTTATCCCTCTGACAGAGCATTGTCTAGGGTAATCTAGCTTTGTCACTTGCATCCCTCATCACCTTGAGCTAAAGGTTGGGATCCACAAGTGGTCAATCTCGTGTCATGCCCATAGGATCATTAGTCTATTCTTAGGTTGACACAATCTCCACCAATCTAGAGCATAGGAAAGAAAAACTCTCACTTTTTGACAGCATGCCCTTGAAGTCTTCCATCCACAGGAAAGCCAAAAATCTCCAGCCAATCCTCCTTAGGTCTGTCATGCAGCTTTGACTCTCCCTAGGAAATCTTTCATCAGCCAATCCAAAATTTGTGCTTAATCCAAATCCAACCATGACCTTCTGTGTTCATCCATATGCAAGACCCCATCCCCATCAAACTCACCATCAAAGCATGAAGTACCAATCCTATCATGGTGTGTTTGGTCGCATTGTCCTTGCTCCCGCCACCTCCTATTCCAATGATGATGAAAATCTTGTTGACTATGACGGGTATATTGAAAGCCTTAGAAACATTCCCCCAAGCATCTCCCAAAATCCAAGAGTTATTCCAAACTATCTAGTCATGCCATCTAATATTCCAGCTTCCCCTCCATCACCCCATCAACCAAGCTTCCAATCTTCTACCCCATCACACTAGCTATTCCGGTCAATCCACCTCCACCTTCGACAGATGAGTCTCCAAGGAAAGTTATAGAGGAACCACAAGTCAATCCATCTCCTCCAGCCAATATGCCATGTCATCTAATCCAACCATGTGAAGTAGTCAATGATGAAGCTTCCCCATCTATAATATCACCTCCATCTCCCATAGCTATCATCCCCATACCATCCATCAAATTGCTTAAAATCCTTCCACTTCTCACAAGCATCAAAATCCCGCCACCTGTCAAATCCCTCCAAATCCTATCCACATCGCCTCCAAGCATTTCCCAAATCTCTCGTAATGACCCTTATGCATCCATCTTCTACTCACCCATCTCCACTACTGAATCTCCCATCTATCCATCCACTGCCTTTGAAGAATCCATCCCTTCACCTCCTATCACACCATCCACTCCAAACCAATCCTATCAAGATCCTACCCAAAAGCATGTTGACATCCCCCAAAGCATAAATGAAGATATCATCGTACCATGTCTTCCATCCATAGTGCAGTCACCATCTCCTCCATCTCCAAAACCTCGAGCCATATCTCCTCCACTACAAGATATCTTGTCATCCCACCAGCTACATCAAGATCCTATCCTTCCATCTCCCCCGCTCCATGCTTCCATCTTACCACCTATCCAAGCTATTCCACCATCTATAATCTACCCTCTTGGTTCACTTACATTCATCCACAGTGGCCCTCTCTTAGCAGAAGAATTAAGAATAGTATCTCCCCATTGCAATACACCTAATAAATCACTTCTACCATTTTCTGCAAGCAAAAAGTTTCCTCAGCTTGTTCAAATGCTCAATCGATGGCATTATCAAGGTCAAGGTTTAGGACAACAAGAGCAAGGAATCAGAGAGCCTATTATTACACAAAAAAATCTAGGATTTCATGGTCTTGGATATGTATCCAAAGGCTCACCATCTAAAGGTGTTGGTACACCACACCCCCAAACCAAGCCTATCTCCAAGCCCACCATGCCAGCCTCCCATCACTCCTTCAAGAAATCTTATGTCATCCCCCCTCCACCATCTTTGCAACCCAAAACAACCTACCATATCCCCCCATCATCTGCTAAATCAATTTTGGGTCCCTATGTCCCAAAATCTACCATCCTCCATCCTCCTATTAGCCATCATAAAAATCCTATTCCATCCATTCCTATGCAAGATCAACAAAGGCACATATCAGGGCACATCATCCATCATCATCCCCCTACATGCTCTTTCATATCCTCTCCATCTCACAAAGCTTCTCCTAACCATCTTCCCAAAGCTTACCACAGCAATGTGAATGCCAACTTCAAAATGCATAAAGCTAAAAATCCACATCCTAGGCAATCATATGTCTATTCTACAAGACACACTCCAAAAAGGAAAAACCCAATCAAAGAATGCAAAACAATGCAAAAGCCAATAAAAAGAAAATCCAAAAACATTTGGATCCCCAAGAAAAAAGTTGAAACCCAATGCATAATGGCATCCACCATTGCTAATCCCCCATCTAGTGACTCATGTCCCCCATCTCCTAACTCCATCTTGGGTGCCTATATCCCCAAGCACGCTTCCACAAATCCTCCATCATGCCTGCATCTACCATCTATTCCCCATATGCTCTTTTCACACCCGTTCCAACATGTGCCAATGTTGCTCTTGCAAGCATCCCCATCTCATGCTCCTTTCCAGCATTTTCATCCCTCTATCTCCTACCATCAATCCCATCTAATCCGATCTATTGCATAAATCACACATCTGGTGTACCAACTAGCAACAAAATTGAACATTCCAATAGCCAGTGAAAAATCCCAAAAAAGCCAAAATAGCTGAAGAAAGCCAAAATCATTCTAGCTAAGTCCAAAGTCAAAAAGTCAACAAAGAAAAGAAAAATAAAGCGTCCATTGGTGAAAACTTGGCAATTCAAGTGCCTTGGACAAGTACCATGATGAAAACTTGGCAAATAAGCATCATGTGTAATCCCGCCATCCCCAGCTTAGCCTATCACCCTCATGCTTTTGGTCATCTCTTGACATCCAACTCCATCTTCCAATCTATACACCTATCCTCCATCCTCCAGCTTCCATCTCACAACATCCACTAATCTTCTGCAGCTTCAACCAATCATCCCAGCTATCATCCATCTCCCTAGCGCCTTCTGCTTTTCCATCCTAGCTTGAATCCTATCACATTGATCATAAGACCTCCTTCCGCATGTTATCTTCTGATTGGGGGCACTATATTCCTTGGAGATCTTGTCTTGTCCATCCTCCCTTGTCATTGGTATCTAGCTCTAGGCTATCCTCATGCAAACCCAATGTCATCTCTTTATATCCATCATAATCCTAGCTATCTACCATCCTATCCAACCATCTCATCTAGTTCCTCTAGCTATCCTTGGTCACAAAATCTCTCATCATCATTGGATGCATTCTGCCAAATCCATATCTTTCGCTATCACCCCACCCTTAGCTTTCGCATCTTGCACAACATTGAACCATCCCGCTATCCTATCATCCTGAGCTTTTGCCTGCTTGTAACTATCTTGGTCAGCTTCAGCTTGTAAATATCTTGGTCCGTCAGCTTGTACATCCTCTTTAGCTTAGTACCATTGTATCTACCCAGCGTTCGTGTTAGTTCATCCTTGATCAGCATCTTGCACCCATCACACATCTTGGTTAGCTATTCCAACGCATCCTTTAGCTAGATTTCCTGTCACCAAAGTGTTATCTTTCTTAGTTCAGCTTGCCAGATGCATCACTCATCCAAATCCACCAGCTTTGGTACTCTCTGATAGGTCCTTGCAGGATATAGCTTTCCTCATGTTTGATCTTGGTCTGTTAGTACCTTGTCCTACCCATCTCGTTGGCAAATGACTCTCTTTTGGATTTTCACTTTCTTTTGATTTGGGATCTTCCCTTTTGGGTCTTGAAGTATCTTTCCTAAGCAATCTCCTTGTTCCCTCCTCAAGGTTGCCACGATCTTCCATATCATGGTATGCTACGAATGGGGCAATTAGAGCGTAAGGTCTTGATCAGGTCTTTCATTTTTATTTTTTTCTGCTTGTGGGTTCTTCAGTATCGTTTCCACGTTGCTTCCTCTAGGATTCATGTGTGATGCTGGGGCAATCCTTGCATGTTTGTTTTGAGTTAGTTTTTCAGTCCTTTGGATGGTTGGTGAAAAGGCCTTGATGTTCTTGGTAACCTTGGCAATTAACCAATAGTCCTATAGCAAATCTAGTGCTCAACTACATGGTGGTACTTCTCTTTGAAGTATCCCTCCGCTCAAAAAGCTTCAATGGTTTTCCTTCATCTCCATTATTCCCCCATCCATATCTAGCATCCGTCTCTCCTACCCCAGCTTATGCATCAGTATCTCTTTGAATCACTCATCACTCTTAGCTTTAGGGATCCACAATCCTAGTCTTAGGGATCCACCAATCCAAATCAATCCACCAAGCCTCATCTTTCAAGATCCACAATCCTAGTCCTAGGGATCTCCGAAACCCATCTTCCGCCAATCTAACTCTTTGAAATCCTGTTGCATCAACTTTATAATCCCCTCATCCATCTCCCTATCCTAGATTCTTTTTTATAGCACTCCGCTCCTTCATCCTCTGCAATCCCTGAGATCTTAAGCTTGCTTCCTCTTGTGCCTCTGATTCGCCCTTTATCATTCTCCCATAGTAAGAGTTTGAGCTAACTAAACCTCTTCTCTTAATCCAATCTGAGTCTCCTTGCTCATCCCAAATTCTTGTATTTTTCAAGAAGCCATCGAGCCTCGCTTTCTCTCCTCGTTGCCTTCTTGAGGGGGCATCTCACAGTCCATTCTCTCCTCTTCTGCTCTAGCCTTGGGCATCTTATTTTCTTATCTTTGATGCCATGCCACTTGTGGCATCATATCAAAGAGGGGCAAAATGTAGACACCTAAAAATCTTTAGAAAATAAAGTATTTTTATTTTCTGAAAAAATACCTGATGACATCATCATTTATTAATTATTTATTTAATTAATTATTTAATTAATTAATTAATTAATTTTTATGCCATTAAATCCCTTTATCTTAATTAAAAATATTTAATTAAGGAATCCCTCCCAAAAATGTTTAAATCTTATTTAAACATTATTTCCTTATTTATTAATTATTTAATTAATAAATTGACCAAAAATTCTAAAATAAATTAAAAAATTATTTTTTGCCCAAAACTTGGCCAATTTCCTTATGACCAATAACCTCTTCCAAAATCTTCTAATCCTTCTTTAATTTTGATTAAAGGCTAATCTCATCATTTCCTACCCCTAATCCCAACTCAAAATATTTAATTAAGATTAAATATTAATCCTCATGTTTATTAAAAAAGTTTTAATAAATATCTCCTCAACCCAAACCCTTGAAATAAATAAAACTTTATTTATTTCCTAAAAATCTAATTTATCCTCATCCTAAGAAGTTCTAGACTCTTCTAGAAAGTCTTCATCCTCATCCTAAGAAATTCTAGACTAGTCTAGAAAGTCTTTATCCTCATCCAAAGTCTAGACTCTTCTAGAAGATGTTTTTAAACCTAATCCTAATCCCCTCCTAACCTTGTCACATTCCCTAAACATGGGTTAAGACTTACTAACCCAAGCCAAAGTTAACAAATATCTCCTCCTTCACCCACCCTCATTAAATGCCACCCACTTGCCTATCCCTAAGCTAATCCTAAACCATCCTAATCCATCCTCTAATCATTTGCACAAGCCTAAGCAAGCTTAAAACCCTCCTAATCAAGTCCAAGTCGAAATTGCTCTCATCACCCTCAAAATATCTCAACCATAAAACTTTATGAAGTCCACTAGGTCATAAATGACTCTTACAAGCCCTTTTATTTCTCTTACAAGTCATTATGAGGGTCTTTATGAAGATTTTATCCCTTGAGCCTCCTTTGTTGACTCATCCTTCCCCTTTCCTCCATCCTCTCACCATGTGACATGTGTCACTCCTTGATTGGTTGTAAGGAAGCACAATCCATGTGCTCTCCTCTCATGCAATCTAAGCCCTCCATGAGCTTTTTCCCATCCTTGCATCTTAGCCCTCAATCCCTCAAGCCTCTTGCCTATAAATTGGATCCTTCCCCTTTGCAAAATAACACAATCCATGAAATAAAGTTATAATTCTATTTTGAGAGCCAAATCCATACTAAAGCCATCTATCCACACCAAAAATCCACAATCATCCATTGAAGCCTTTGGAAGCATATTGAGCATACATCCTATCCATTTAGATAAAGCCACTCAACAAGAGAGCTTCTCATTGAGAGAGCCCATTAATGGCTCATATTTTCAATTGAGAGCTCATCTTAGTCTATCTTGAAGTTTATGAATTTTGTTTAGTTTATAGAAGCTTTATTTAAATTTGGTTTCTATTAGCATACTAACATTGCTCATATACACAAGGAGGATGAGTGTGAGAGGATAGGATAAGGGTTGGTCAAAGGCTTGATGAGGGTGGTTGAGTATGTAAGAGTCATGAGTGAGGATGTAAGATCCATTAAGAGGAGTGTAAGAGATATTTGAGGGTCATTTATGTTGGAGGGTGAGGGGAAGATATTTGTTGACTTTGACTTGGGTTAGCAAGTCTTAACCCATGTTTATGATTGTGCACATGATTAGAAGAGGTTTAGGATTAGCTTAGAAGGAGGGTTAGGTGGTGAGTGATTTGGCTTTGATGGTATGGGTTAGTTAAGTGTCTAAGTGAGTTTAGTATGGGTGAATGGGTTGGATTAGGGGTTAGGATAGGGTTTAGGAAGGCTTTTAGGATTTTATTAAATGGTTTATTTAATAAAATGGGGAGTATGGAATTAAATTGAATAGATTTAATAATTTATTCAATTTAATAGGGGAAGAGGTATTTAATTGATAAATTGATTTTGGGTGATCATTTGATTTTATCAATTGGACTATAGTTAATTAAATTAGTTAATTAACTATGGGATGACAATTAATTAATTAAATAGTAAATATTTAATCAATAATGTCCTAAGAGATGACTAAATATGATTACTTGTTGATGTAAATAGATTTAGGTGTCTACACCATCAACCCTCCATTGCTCTACATCCTCTATGTTTGTTTTGAATGACATCTCAGTGCATGCTAACTCTCTACCTTCTACCTTGGTGGCACTACCATCTCATAGTGATCCCTCTAGTACTGTGTCTTTACATGTACCCTTGTCATCATTGTAATCATCTCTCCAAAGGACAGATCAATAATTCTACTGATAAACTCTTGTGCCTCATGCCCTACCCTCTTTTCCCTACGCACCATTGTATCCCTCTCTTCCATAGCCTAGTCCCTCACCATTACCATTACATCCCTCTATATTGTAACCCAATCTAAATAATCTCTTACCCTTCTAATCAACTCCATCAGCTCCAACTCTTTTTGGCTAGGCCCTCTATTAGGGTATAATTTAGTGGCTAATATTCGTAAATTGGCTAATTTTAAAATTTTTTGGCTAGTATTTTGGCTAATAATTTAAGATTTGATACAACCTAAATCGCTATAGTTTTATAAAATTCAAATCTAGAATATTTAAAATCACTGAATAATTTATTTTATTGAAAAATTTAAACTCAAATATTTGCCACAATATTCATTACATGAATATATTTGAGTAACCTAAATATAATATATTATTGGAGAAATTAAATTGAACTGACCAATAATTATCATAATTATTATTTAATTTAGGGATATATCACCAATATTTATTATTCACTATTGATTTAAAGTATATGTAACGATTCTCATAACATTCCACAAGGTAAAAAAATGTTCAATTTTGATTTGTAATATTCCATGGTGATTAATGAACTTCCTATTATTATTGAGATTCGTCAATAGTTTATACAAAAAAAATTATAATTCAAAAAATAATCACCAAAATTAATCATATTTAGAATAAAAAATTGAGAGTTTCGCCAATATAATAATTTTGTTTTTACAAAATAATGAAATATTTGCCAATATTTTATATCTTATTTTGGAGGTGGTTTTCTTAAAGTTTACCCTGCCCTCTATGTACCAGTAATAGAATTCCCCAGATGTAACCTATTAGATCCTCCTCTACATCCATCATTATTGTATCTACACCTATATCCTCCTCACCATCTCCCCCCTCACCATCATCCTCTCCCCCACCACCATCTCGAACCCACTGTCCTCACCCCCCTCATCATCATCTCCTTCATCATCATCACCATCCCTCATCTCATCATCTCCCTCCTTAGCATCCCCCTTGTCCTCCTCTCCATTGTCCTCCTCCTCATATCCTCTCTCCTCATCATCCCCACCATCCTCCTCCCCATTCCCCTCCTCATCCTCCTCCTCATCCTATCCTACATGTGATCTCACTTGTGGTACTGGCACTGGTGGATCTATCAATGGTCTTGGATGAAGTTGAGAAAACCACCTATCATATGATGCTATTGTACTTGTATCTACCACATCTTCCTTTTCTCTCCATAACCTAGGCTACAACTCCTCCAACTATACATAGGCCACCTACATCCTGATTGGTGCACTCCACTCTCTAATCTTTGCACTAGATCATGTAAATAATGCTAGACCTATAGGCACATACTACCTCTCCCAAATCTATCAGTGTACCCATTGTAGAAGGTACATATCAATCACCAAGTGTCCAATCATAGTATGCCCTATCAGATAGTACTCTTATCTACAGTATGGGAGGTGGACCTCATCATTTTCCTACCCTTAGAAATCCTTGTATAGTCTCCATATGAACTATGTCATGGTGTCCAGCTAATATCTAAAAAATTGGTAGTATCCTAGCGGTCCTCATGCCAATATCCCTCTATAGCCATATGCCTAGGGCATTTCCTCAACCAACTCGCTCTCCACCAATGACCAAATCTAGAAATATACCTCCTATGTTGAATGTCAATCCACCTTTGTATGCCACTTGGTGAAGATAATAGTATAGTATACCAAGCATGCATGACCCCCAAGAAAACATGGTCCCATCCATAACCATTCTCTCCAACTCTCTACCCCATCAGATAGGAAATCCATTCAATCATCTATTAGGTATTAGTAATCCACCCACAACCCAACAAATGAGATGCTCATGTTGCGCTACCAATATATATCATCTGATCTCATACTCTCAAATCCCTAGCTCTACATCTTTGCACTTAAACATCTAGTGAAGTGTCCCTCACCCATTAGTCAGGTCATGCACAGTTAACTCTTTATGTATTAGAATCTTGAGGATGCACCATACATCCTCTAAAATCATAAAAGACTCCCCTATGGGAAGATGGAAGGAACTAGTCTTTGAGTACCACCTCTCCATCAGTGCTATCAGCAAATCTCTATTCCCTCTCACCTCGAGCATAAAGTTAATATGATACAACCCTAATCTTGCTAGGATCTCACAATCACCAAAGGTCATTTGATGTTGTAGCAACAATCCCTAAGGTCTCTATCCCCTCATCCACAATAGGGGTAGATCCTCCTACATAACCAAATGGTCTATATCAACCTTTTGTGGCTCTCTACCAAGTTTAACCTACATTTGATCCAAGTTTACCTAGTTTGACCCCAATTTTTCTAAGTTTGACTTTTTTGAACTTGTTTGACTAAGCTGACCTATATTGTGAACTATTTCTAGGGTTTTGAATATTTCTACCAAGCTTTGGCTTATTTTGAGCTCATTTGCATCATTCTAACCCCCTATCTACCTATCTATTAAATTTTTATCAAATTTAAGCTAGGTTTGACTATGGTTGACTATTTTCTAACATTTGTATCTATGTCTTGAACTTTTCCTAGAGTTTTGAGCATACACACCAAATTTTAGGTCATTCCAAGTTCATCTACACTCTTTTTGACCCTTTGCATCACTCCGTATCAGCATTAGACTAGGTTTGACCTCAATCTAACCCAAGTTTGACTAATTTGACCATATTTGACTAAGTTACCCTATGTTTTTGCATTATCTTAGCGTTTTAGGCATATGCTCCAAGTTTTGGGCTGGTTTGGGCCCATTTGGACCCTTTTCAAAGCCCTTGAGCATCCTAGAGAGAAGTTGGGGTCACCAAATATGCCTAGGACACACTTGGGCATGCCAAGTGTGCTTAGTGCACACCTAGTCATGCCAAGTGTACTTAGTGTGTACTTGGTCATGTTTTGGGCATAGTTGGGCCATTTGGATGCCCTAACTTGCCTTTGTGACACTAAGTGGACCTTTTTTGACCTCTAACTAACATTCAAATGCATTAAAAGAATAAAGTACACAAAGACAACCTATATGTACTCGCCAGTGGTCCTGCATCTACCCTTCATTAGTAGGTATGCACTCATTTGCTACGGTGTTTCTCCCTAGGTAGTCGATCCATCTTCCTTGCTCCAAAGCCTTTTCTTCTAGGTGAGGGTAAAAGTGACCTCAAAGCCCTCTCCAAGCCCTTTTAAATCCCTATTTTTGTCTAGATGAATGTGTAATAGGCATGTTCTATGTTGGTTGTGATGCTTTTTTTCACCCCAGATGCCATAACTTTCACATTTCAGCTCTAATATGTGATTTTTTAGTTACTATGACTTCGTCTTGTCATTGTCAAAAAATTGACCTATAATATGCCTATCCTAGTGAATTTATTGAGGGGGCACCAATATATACCACCCCTACTAGGGCATACTTTTATGGCTTTTTCATCAAAGTTCTTTGACACAATGCTCTAAATCAGATTGTATCAAAGAGTGCAAAAATGTAGATGATAAAAAATGGTTTGATCTATGGTTTCATCACATTTTCACATTAACTCATCTCATTTTCTTATTTTACTAATTCTAATATTTTAGCCTACTTGAATGGCATTTGATTATATTTCAATGATATCCTCCATCATTCATATATCCTTTTCATATCAATTGCAAATCATTTCAAAATCTCATCTGCTCAACCCAAAACCATTTCAGCATCATCAAAATCCTTTCTAACCAACCCAGAATCATTCCTAATCAAATCAAAATTGTTTCATATTGGCCATAATCAACCCTAAACATGTCAAATATCTCAAATCAATCATCATTTATCAAACCCTAGGCATTATCATGTCCCTAAGTGCCTTGGAAACCTATCAAATCTTATCAAACACATCAACTTTTACATTAATACTATCATGTCCCTCAACACTAGGTCAAACTATCATTCTTATCATCTAATCATTGACATTGTTGAGTCCCTTGGTGTTATATTGTGGCATTATCAAACTAATTTAATAACATTGACAATGTCAGTCGATGTTATTATGATCAACCTTATCAATCAATTTCAATCCTAAAGCATTTACAATGTCTGTTAAATGTGTTTTTCTTAATCCATGTCATGTGTCCTTGTCATACTATCAATCCTAATCAGTCAATTTGATCATTGCTTTGATCCACCTATATTATCCTAGTTGATCTACATAATCACTACATTTCATCAAAGGATATCATCACCTTTTATGTAATAAAATTGGCCAATCATTTACTAATTTTTCCTTATAGGATTAGTTAACCCATAATCTAATCTTATGTTAGTCCAATCATTTTCACTATACTTAATGAATCATTCTTCCTAAATAGAATTCTCAAATTAATTAATATTTATTAGTTAATTCATTCCTTCTTCAAAAACTATGGGAATTCTCAAAATTCTTGTCCTATTTTCCACTTCCAATTTTCATTTTACTAATTTTCATTTGTGTGGATATATGAATTTTTAATTCAAATATTCCACCCAGCCTTGATACATGGACATGACACTTCATAGATTCTCTCCTCACACTTGGCTAAAATATTTCATATTTGATATATTTTATTCTGTATATATGTATATAATAATCCTCCATCATCATAGATCTTTGGCTATAAGTGGCTTTGAGGTGTCATATGCACATCATAGATTCTCCTCCACTTTTAGCCATGTTGAATTTCATGTGTCATATAATCTCATATTTGGCATCTTGTGTCATTTTTCATGGATATTCTAAGGAATATCATGCCAAGTTGCACATTTGCATTGAAAAATGTCCACCTTCTCATTCAGTTCTCTCCTCTTGTGTGTTGGATATAAATTGAGCCACATTACTCTCATTTTTTATTCCTTAGAGTCTTCAAGATCTTGAACCTTAAGAGCCATATTCTTAGAGTCTTCTTCTTTAGCTCCCATTAGGCTTGAAATAATTCTTCTAGCATTCTCAATAGCATCATCTAATCAATAGACTTTTTCTTTCAATTTTGTGCACTGTAGGCAATTGGAGCTACATCAAATAAAGAAGAAAGAAGGACATGGAAGCTAAAACTAAAAAAGGGAGTTTTACATATTTTTCTTTATTTATTTTAGTTGGATTTTATGGTAGATTAGAAGGCTTTTAGTATATTTTGATTGAGTTTTGTGTCATAGTGTGCTAGATATTAACCCATTTTCTAGTCCAGTGGCTCGATACCTATTATGCATAACAAGTGTTGGTTTCTTAGCTTGTATTGGTTGCTCCATATTCCTTGCATAGCTCAAAATTGTTGGTGTTTTGGCTGATGCTTGTCTTGGTTTCTCTAATGCTTGGCTTGGTCCCTATTCCTATTGGTGCAAAGATGTTTGTGTGATGACTTTTTGTATTTAATTTATGTTATAGCTGACTTATGGCTAAACATATATTTAATATAAGAGATTTAATTTAATTTGTAATGAACTGGGCCAACTTGTGGCTTAGTTGGGTATAAGTAAGGGGTTTTGTGGAGTCTTTAGGTAGAGTGTGTGATCCACCTTGGAGAAGAGTATGAAAACTTTGAAGGGTTAGTAGTTGTGGCTTGAGAATCAGAGAATATCTTGGTGGACTTGAGGGTATAGGTGAAGATTCTTCTTGGTGTTCTTATCTAGTTGTGGATCTAAACTAGCTAGGATTGGGTTTGTGAGTTGGATCTTGCAAAACTTTTTTTCTAATCTCTATTATATTTGGCCCTAACTCGAAAGGCCTTATACCTAGGCATATTGCATGTAATCAATTATTTTATGAATAAAGAGTAATGATTTGGTGTTGGATCTTTCATTATTGTTGCATTGTTGTGATTTTGATGTGTGTTAATTTGGTAGGGGATTAGATATCTCCTTTGGAAATTCTCCTCCCTTGTATTACATCAGATGGTATTAGAGAAAATATGTTTTTGAGTGTGTAGATAGATCACCAAAGTAGTTTGTACTAGGACTTGAAGTGAAGGTTGATCTAGTGGAGTTGATTGATCTTATAGATTTGTGGATCTATTGGTTAGGTTTTTCAATTTTTTTGGAAGATTCCTCCAAAAAATTATACCCTAGTAAAATTGATGATCTTAGTGATGTTGTGGAAGAAGGATATTAGAGAAGATTTAGAATTCAAATCTAAGATTGCATTGATGAAGAGTGACATGATTGCTTAAATTGTGAGTGCTTTAGGTGGTGTACCTAGGCATGTGGGTACTAATGATGGATATGAGGAATTTGTTGAAGACTTTGAAGTTATTGGATCTAGTGGTGAGGACAAAGATGATCATTTGGAGAGACCTATTGGAACTAGGATTGGTTAGTTTTCTAGCCCTAGATCTCAGTTGAAGTTGAAGCATAAGATGAAGGTTTTTAATTTCTCAGGTACTTTGATTCCTAAATACCTGATTGATTGGATTCAAAAATTTGAAGACTACTTTTAACTTGAGGATATTGATGATCCACTTAGATTGAGGTTGACATAGACTAAGCTAAAAGGACATGCTTCTCTTTGGTGGAAATAACTACAAAGAGTCACAAAGGAGGAAGGTGAAATGAAGATCACTAGATGGAAGTTGATGATGACTAAGTTGAAGGCTAAGTTCATTACTACTGATTATGAACTTGAGTTGTTTAAGAGGTTTCATAATTTGAAATAAAAGGATATGTATGTGAAATATTATACCAAGGATTTCTACAAGTTGACTATTCAGTCTAGTCATAGAGAATTTTTAAAGGAGAAGGTAGCTTGGTACATTAATGGTTTGAGATTCAATATTGAGGATGAGGTTGGTATGCTGAATATTTCTTTAGTATAGGATACTTATAAGTATTCTTTGAAGGTAGAAGATAAGTTGAGGAGGAAAATTCAAGGTAATGCTAGAGGGAAGGAGAAGTAGGATAGCTCAAAAAAATCTAAACCAAGTGTAGAAGGTGAACAAAAACTTGTTGATCAAAAGAGAAGGATAGGTGGATGTAAGATTAGAATTAATTGCTTTAAATGTGATAAGGAATGAAATAGATCTTTTGAATTTCCTCATGGTAGGAAATTTTTTATTATGAATGAGGTTGTGGTCTAGGATAGTCAACCTAAGTAAGGAGAGATTTTACTATCTCGACAAGTACTAGTTGGTTAGAGGACATTGGATTCTTATCAGAGGACTAGTTTGTTCATGAATTTTTGTAAGTATGGTGGTAAAGTTTACAAGGTGATTGTGGATGGTGGTAGTATTGATAACCTTGTTGTTGAGGAGATGGTTTAGAAAATTTTCTTGAAGAGAGTGAGACATCCTTATCCTTATAGGACTAGTTGGTTGCAAGGTGAGCATGCTTTAGAGGTGAAGGAGAAATGCCTTGTTGATTTCTTGATTGGGCAATATAAGTATCAAGTGTTGTGTGATATTGTGGACATGAATAGTTATTATGTGTTTCTTGGTAGACTTTTTTAGTATGATTAGAGGGTTTTGTAAGATTATGTCATAAATGTGTTTACAATTTTGATAGGTGACAAGAAGCATTCCCTAATTCATTTGTAGAATGAAGAGCTTGAAAGGAGGAACTTGAGTGTTGTTAGTTGACTTGAGTTGAAGGATTCTAAGAAGGTTGGAGATCAATATGGAAATAATACCTATAATGTACCTAGGATGGATGTGAGGAAGTAGAAGAAGAACAAGGGAAAGAGCATACAAGTTGAAGACTTGGAGGAAATGTATGTGAAGAACTAGTTTGGGATTTATGTGCTCAATCCAAGAAGATGTTCTTCCATATACTTAGAACATCTTTTCAAACTTGGGGTTTCTAATATAGGATAATTCTAAGATTTCTTGAAATCCTACATGGTTGGATGTATATTTGGCTAAGTGTTGTGGACTTGGTCACCAAATAGTGGTGCTTGATCAATGAAGGGTCTAGTTGTCTACAAGGAGGTCAGTCATTGTTGGTTTCTTGGCACCTATTATGCTTGATAGGTTTTGGTTTTTTGACTTGTATGGGTTGCTCAACATTCTCTATAGAGCTTGGCATTGCTAATGTTTTGGCTAATGTTTAGTTTGGTTTCTCTAATACTTGGCTTGGTCTTGGTTCTTATAGATGTTGAGTTATCTATAAGATGACATTGGGTATTTAACTTTTTTTGTACCTGACTTGTGGCTCAACATATGTTTAATGTAAGGGATTTAATTTAATTTATAATGAACTAGGTTTACTTTTTTCTTAGTTGGGTATAAGTAAGGGTTTTTTTTGAGTCTTTAGGAAGAGTCAATCTTGGAAAAGACGATGTGAACTTGGAAGAGCTAGTAGTTGTTGCTTGAGAACTAGAGAATATTTTTGTGGACCTGAGGGCACAAGTGTGGATTCTTCTTGGTGTTCTTATCTAATTTTGGATTTGGACTAGCTGGGCTTGGGTTTATCAGTTGGATCTTGAGGGATCTTGTATAACTTTTTTGTAATTGTTGTTGTATTTAGACCTAACCAAAAAGGCCTTATAGTCAGACATATTGCATGTAATAAGTTATTTATGAATAAAGAGTTGTGATTTGGTATCATATCTTACATTGTTGTTGCATTATTTTTGTATTTCCACTATGTGGTTATTTTTTGGGGGCTTGGACATCTCCTTTGAGGATTCTCCTTCCTTGTATTGCATCAGGATGACTCAAGTAAACCTATGGTGAACAAAGTGTAATTATCAAAGTATGATACTAATAAAGAGGTAATGAAATGAAATATAGATCAATGATTGGTAAATTATAGTATGTTGTGCATAGTAGACCAAATATTGCACATGTTGCTAGAATTGTTGTAAGGTTTTCATTTAATCCAAAGAAAACACACATGACTACTATGAATAGGATATTCAGATGTCTAAAATGAACTGAAGATTATGGACTATGGTATAAAAAATATATTGACTTTACTCTTGAAGTCTATGTTGGTATTGATTGGGCTGGTAATGTGGATAATAGAAAAGGCACAAGTGGTGGAGCTTTCTTTTTAGGAGAAAGACTAATTACATGGTTGAGAAAGAAAAAAAGTTGCATTTCATAATCTACTACTTAAGTTGAATATGTTGTTGCAATTAATTGTTCAAATATTGTCTAGATTAAGAAACTATTGGAAGATATGTGAGAAGGGATAACCAAGCTTGTTGCTATTTATTTTGATAAAACTAGTGAAATAAATATATCGAAGTGTAGACAATAAAAAATGATTCATGCATAATCTTTCATCACTAGCACATGCTAACCATTTTCATTTCTCTCATTTTACTAACATTGATCTATTGGAATCGACAATCATCCAAATATATTTCACAACATCTCAAAGCATCTTTTGAAGATTCTTTTAGTTATTATGACCTTGCCAAGCTAAATATAGATTGTTTCAAAACTATGTGAATGATCTAAGAATCATTTGTCACTAACCTTTATGTACTTTCCACTAGTCCTAGACAATGACGAGTCCCTCAATGTCTTATCAACATAGCATCATCACCCAACCGATTAACATTATTGAGTCCCTAAATGCCTGAGTAGTATGTCATTATCAACCTATCATAGTCCTCATTTTGATCATTAACATGGTCTAGTCCCTTAGTGTTTGATCATGTCTGATTGGTTTAATCATGTTAATATAGTCTATTAGTGATATCCCAATCAACCTTGTCAACCAATCACAATGAATCTTATGACATTAATAGAGTGCATTAATTTCATAAACAACCTAGACATCACCAACTTGGCATCATTCTAGATCTTTTCCAATCATAGCCAACCTAATTTGAATTAGAGAAAGTCATCATTTAATTCATCATTTGGCCAATGATTTTGTTAATTCATTTGTAGGGATGAATAATACATAGTTGTCCCTATGTCTTATTGGATAAATGAATGTATATTTTTTTATCCCCTTCCTTTTCTAAGTCTCTCACAATTACTTAATTGGCTAATTGTAATTCATAAATTATGGATTTTTCTCAAATTCCTAAATTCTTAATTTCCATGGTGGAAAGGACTAATGAATATTAAAATTCTACCTGTCCTCCACTAACATTTCTAAATTCTTTCCATCTTACAAATTTCCATTTTTTGGAAGGATTTAATGGAAAACAAGATACTAAGAGGGTGGGGTGTGAATTAGGATCTTAAACTTTTTCTTGTAAAAACAAATTATTGATTTCACACCTAATTCATCTCATATCTTAGATCTAACATCAAAACTGTAATGCTAAAATGAAAGTTAAAACATCGCATCCATGAAAAGATTCAACACATAACACAAATGATTTGGTTACCCAAAAACACTTCAATGTGAAGGTAAAACTAGGCTAGAGATGCAACCCACAAATCTTCACTTTTTAAACAATAAAGTTAAACTGTTAGGATTGCAATGTTTGATCATAATATATGATCTACCCTATGAGGGGTTTTCCCTATTAAAAGCTTTAAGACTATTAGGTCTTACCCTATTGAATTATTTCACACTTATAATCAAGTAAGGAATATATTAGGAGAGTTACATAAACCTATGAGGATCACTTGGTTAAGCAATTTACCTTGATTCAATTTGTTGAAACTAATTTAGTACTCAACCCTCAAATTTTTTTTTCTTCTGAAAGTTGATTTTAGATCTCCTATGTTCAATGTCTTACTTTGATCTCTTAATATGATATCTCCATTATGTCCTTCACTACTTTGATTTCTCTATCTAATCTCCTTTTAGACTTAGCCTTTCTTTCTCTATTCTATCCTTGTTCTCTCCTTCACTTGCACATTCACCCATTCATTACTCATTCATTCACACACACTTGATCCCAGGGTTATAACCCTCTTTAAATAGATGGTCTTCAAAAGTTCTCAATCATAATCAATAGTTCACAATTCATCTCTTTTTTCATTTCCCTTCTATTTTTTGATTGGTTGATTTATTTTCCTTAGGATTAATACCTCTTGTAAAGACTTGTAAACTTCATCTTAATTGTCTCTACAATCATTAAATGCTATATAAAAGTTTTCCAAAATGGTTTACATAGGTGTCTGTGTTAGGAATAAGGTATCTCAACCTTGGATAGTTCTTATTCTTATTATTTATTTTGTAAATGTATTTTTTACAAATAATGTAATTAAGTGTGAGTGTGCATGTCTAGTTGGCATGGTAATGTGTCACTCCACTTGTATGTGTCAGTATCTTAAATTGTGTGTAAGGAGATCATGACTGAAATGGTTATGACAAATTCCTATGATGCGTAAGAGCTATCTTTGGAAGATTTGATGATGGGTGAAGATGTGAAGACATGTGGAAATTGATCAATGACTATTGTACATTTGAGTGCCCTAAAAAAAATTTGTTTTCCTATTTCCTTAGAGAATTGTAAAACCCCAATATGGTTGTTCTTTGGAAGTTTCCCTAAAAATGGAAAGCATATGATATAAGAATTTTTAGGGTTGCAGATAAGTGAGAGAGAAATTGTATTGTTGGTATGGTATGTTTCTACTGGATTGGTCTTCTATGTCCTGAAAGAACTTGCACTGCAAGTGTATTGTAACCTTTGAGTTGAAGGTAATACATTATGCAGGTTTTAGAGGGGTGGGGTTGTTTTCTTGAAAGGTTTTTCCCCACTAGCATATCTTTTTGTTTATGTGTTTTTTCTTTCTCTATCTGTTTTCTATATTCATGGTTGACTACAATATTATTGTTTACATAACAAAAAATCTGAAATTATAAGGATTTAATAGGAATTTACACCATACTTTCCTTAAGGGATAAGTGTACAAAGTTGTTTCTGCACCTGAGTTTCCTTACAATTTGTGTGATTAAAAACTCATAAGACAAAAATGATTTTCTCAACATCTGAATGTTCTAATGCTCGATCATTACTAAAATTCATGTTTGCACTCAACTTATACATACTTGATCTTTTCTATTTACTTGGCAAAATTTGTCTTAAAATTTACTTTGTCTCAACTATATAAGCTTGGCTTATATATGCACTCGGTCTCAATTGGGGTACTCAGAAATCTCTAAATTTCTTGGCATCTAATGAAAAATAAACATGTCCTTATGTACTCAGCCTTTACTAGATGACTCAATTGTAGTGATGACCATCTATCCTTGCCTAATATATGACTATATTGGACACTAATAGGAACCTTAGATGTGGAGATCAACAATCTCCCCCTTTGACATTAGTGGAAAAAACACTTTGTCATGAATAATCATTTTATTCAATAATGCTCCCCCTGAGACTATAATTTAGATCTGCAATCTGAATTATCTGATAATGTTCCATCTGATGTCTCTAATATTTGTGGCATATCTTTAGTATATTTCACCTTGTTATATTTCTACTTATTTTTCCTTTATTGTACTATACATTTATTTCCCCCTTTTTTTGTCACTTTGTTATATTCATTTACATACACTTGATCCTAGGGTTAGAACCCTCTTTAAATAAATGGTCTTCAAAAGTTCTGGATCATAATCAACGTTTCACAATTCATCTCCTTTTCCATTTCCCTTCTATTTTTTGATTGGTTGATTTTCTTTCCTCGAGATTAATACCTCATTTAAAGATGCGTAAACTTCATCTTAATTGTCTCTATAATCATTAAATGTTAGATAAAAGTGAACCAAAATGGTTTACATAGGTGTCTCTGTAGTTAAAAACTCATATGAAAAAACTATTTTTCTTGACATTTGAATGTTATGACACTCCATCATTACTAACATTCATGTCGGCACTCAGCTTCTACATACTTGATCTTTTTTGTTTACTAAGAAAAAATTGTCTTACAATTTGCTCTATCTCAATTGTATAAGCCCGACTTATATATGCACTTGGTCTCAATTGGGGTACTCATAAATCTTTGACTTGCTCAACATATAATGAAAAATAAACAAGTCCTTATGTACTTGACCATTACTAGATGACTCAGTTGTAGTGATGACCATTTATCCTTGCCTAGAAAATGACTAATATTTTGACACTAATAGGAAACTTAGATGTGGAGATCAATAATCTCCACCTTTGACATTAGTGGAAAAGGCAATTTGTCATGAATACTCATTTCATTCAATAATACTCCCCCTAAGACTATAATTCAGATCTGCAATCTGAATTAACTAATAATGTTCCATCTAATGTCTCTAATTTTTGTGACATATCTTTAGTATATTTCTCATTATATTTCTACTTATTTTTCCTTTATTGTACTATACATTCATGTCCCCCTTTTTTTTCACTTATGGATTGGGGTTAGTTAGGGCTATCTTATACTTCTAAAAAAATGATTTGTGGCTTGTCAAAATTTCTACAAAACCTTTATTCCATTGGTCCTTTACATTCTGCAAAACTTGAATTTGAATTTCTAGCTTGACAACTAGATCAATTAGGCTTTCAATATTTGAGAAATGTGTGTCTTTCTTCATGATATTTTTTAGATTTCAGTACAAAATAAATCCTAGATCCCTTAGATGTCAATACAAAATAAACTAAAAACTAAATTTTGTTGATGCTAGGAAAACAAAGAAATGTTGTAACTTGATAAATACTGAGAATGATCAGTAACTACTTAACATGCAAATCTTAAGATGTTATTTTTTATTATCATTACTTTAACTTAGTTGCAAGCACAAAAAGGAAAAACATGAACACATTTGACACCAAGATTTAACATGAAAACCCAATTTGAGAAAAACCACCAATTGCAACTTGTTACTATTTTCACTCTTCTCAAGTGAGCCCTATTAGGAGCCAACCCTGTTAAAGGTTGTAAAACACACTGTCAGTGTGACCCTATTAAAGAATTTAATCACCCTATTAGGAGTGGCCTTGTTAGAGGTCTTTAAACAAATTAATAGAACTGTCACCTTGTTTGAAGATTTACAAATAGTTGTTAAGCCAACTCTATTAAGAGATCTAGATCACTACTACAATGGTTAGAGAGTAATTATGAGATGACCTAATTTCTCATGTATCTGAATTGTTGATTATAGATCTCAATTGTGACTTATACTTGATCTTTCCTGATCAAATATATCTTTTCTACTCTACAAGGATATTCTACATATCCTTCTAATTTGCTTCCTCTTAGCATCATCAAATCACACATACACTTCTCATACTTTCAAATCTCAACTTGACCTTATATTATCAAGTCAGATCAAATACAACATAAAATAATTAATGTTAATATTCTTCATTAGCTAGAACCAATAGATAAATCAATTAAACTCAATATGCCAAAACAAGAAAATCATTCATTGGTTGACCCTACTCGATAGACACTAACTCAAAATGTTTTTCCTATGTTAACCAACTAAAGCTCGGTCAACACTGTATACATGCAAAGTTCCTTTCATAAATGAGTGGACTTGGTTAGCACTAGTTCCATTCAATATTTCCTTCATTAACCAAGTGATCTTAGTTATCACTCATCTTCTATAGACTTTTGTTTAGCACTTGAGTGAACTCAATAGACACTGTCTTCTAAATTAAGAATTCTCTAGAATGCTTAGTAGCCACAGAAAAGTATCTTCAATGCTCGAGTGAGCTAGGCATACACTAACTGGTAATAATATGACATTTGTGTAACATCAAAGATAATACATAATTAATCAATTACATCCAACAATGTCACTAACTTGAGTTGTGAGCTTGGCTAACTTTTGTTGTCCAAATACTAGCTTATTGTATGAGGGTGAGGTCAAACTTGCAGTCTTTCCCAATAAAATTGCGCATTCCCTCATGTCAATGTGTATTAAATCTATAGATTATTGGTTCTTCAATGTGAAGAATTCAACATCACAAAGCTTCATATACTAATTATGAATAGTTTTCAAAATTTATTCTAATTATGTGACTAAATTAGAAATCTCTACTTGTCTATGTACAATATCTTTAGAGACTTTCTCCAAAACTTTGTGCTCAAATTTCCTCTCAAACCATTTCATCAATTTTTCATTGGTCTCAATATCTTATGATTTAACTTTATCAATTGTGTGCACTAACTAATCCAAAATTTGATGTTGATTTTTCAAGTCAATTATTCCAAATGCATCAACAAAAACATCTTTAACAATATCTAGTACCTATTCCTTTTTGTGCTCTCTCCTTAGTTGTTTTTGCTTTGCCTTGTAGCTCAACAAATTTTGCAATTCTTGCATTTTCTCTAATGTCAAATTGTTTAAGTTATACATGGGTAAAATAATTACCTTATCTAGACTTACTGACTCATCTATTATCTCTTCTTATTGAGTCATAATCTGAGATCATGGGGTTGTATGACTAAGTAGCGATATTTTCAATTATTTACCATTTTCAATTGATCTAGATACTTTCTATTGCTCCTATTGAGTAGGTGTCACCTACTGCTAAGGTGTTTCAGTCAATGGTTCTGATGGTTTTGCACTCAAAAATTGTATAAGAGCCTATGTAGCATCTTTCTCTTTTGATTTCTCATTCTCTTATATTGACTCTTTTTGCGTGACCTTTACAATCTTCACTTTAGTCTGAAGTATAGGCATATAAGTAAATTGTGTAAACACAATTATAGGCTTGTCTTTTTCTCATCACTTATATCCTCAATAATTGATGTAGCTTTAGAACTATCAATCTTTGCACTTTCAATCCTTGAGTAATCTATGATTTATAAAAAAAACTAGATTAGTGCTTGGGACATATGTATCAGGTTTAATATTTTGTAGGTCCTCTTCTATTAACACATTTTTGATCATGTGATGATGAATAAGGAATGTCTTCAATTGTGACATCTTTTTGTTCACACCCTTCTACAAGTTTCTTGATTTCCTTAGCAAGTTTTACAAATTCTACTACATCATCCTTGTAAGAATTTGATATAGCTATGATACCATGTAAGAATTTTCCTAAGGCAATGATTCAACACCAAGATCAAGAAGCTCAATAGATAGCACAAGAGAGACTAATAATGATCAAATGAGAGTCTCAATAATGATCAAAATGATAATGGATATCTGATGATTGGATATTAGATAATTGAATATGAGATATGAGATGAATACACACTAGAAGTGCCTTGTATATAAAGACAACTAGAATGACTAAGAGTCAATAAAGAGATAAGGATTACAACTCAGCACATGTCCACCAAAGGTGGATTATCCTCCATTTAGAATAGGAGTTTGTGTGATGATGAGAGGATAAGATTACATAGGTGTATCTCATAAAGAGATGTTTTAGACACCATGTGCTCTAATAAGTTGCTAACTCATGTGTTGTCAACAAGACAACTCATATGTCTATGCATATTCCTAAGTGTCTACATGACAACTAACATAAAAATGCATTATCTGAAGTAAAATTAAGTAAAGTGTAATAATAATTAATTATTTACACTAACACCCCCCTTAAGTGCAACTTAGGGGAATGCAATTAAGCTTAAAAATCTAAATAAAAGATGCAATGTGGGTCCCAGCTACTAGGCCATGTTAGGCACCCATGTAAAAATGCAAAGAAATAAATACAATATGATGCAATGTAATGCAATCTCTCTAAAAATGGAGAAAGAGGGAAAACCTCATGGGAAAAACCTCCTCCAAAAAGAGATGAAGTAGTACAAGATGGATGCAAGGATGGAGTAATAAATACCCCCTAGTATGACATACATCATGCATGAATCAACATATATCCCCCATAATAATAAAAAATACATGATGGTATCCCCCCATATTGAATAATCTCCTGCAAGGATGTCATGAAGACAAAAAAGTATCCAATGCCTACAAATGACATTTATCCCTTTAGGAAGAAGATACACCAAGTATATTTTCAAGTATACTTCCCATTGAGGATAGGAAGATGGATGAGGAATCAATATGTAGTATGCTATGGATGCTACCTCTAAAGTATGCTCATATGTTGACAAGTCCTTGATGAATGTAGATGCCACAAGCCAATATGGTGGATGTCCAAAAGAAGGTGGCAACCAAGGTCACATGTCCATGTATGAAAGTGGATCAAACTCCAAAGGTAAGGAATCATCCTTACAGGAAGATATGGGAAGAGAAGCAATGTAGCCTCCTCTCAATGATGAATGCACACCCATGTAAGAAGCTCATTGATGATTGAAGAAGCTACACCATGAAAATTGAATGATGTTCCTCCTTATAGGAGGAAATCGTGCCATAGGTGTAGTAGAGAATGCTCTCCAACTACTAGGAAGAATCCTCAAAAGACATGATGTCTGAAGAAACTAGAATAAAATATCCAAAGACTGATATGTCTCCTTTGAAGTAAAAGAGTCCTCCTCCAACTGCTGAAAAGAAGTGTCCACAATCATGTTAGTCTCAAAAGAAAGATCAAGTGGTTGAGGGTCAAAGTGTTCCCTCATTAAAAATGAAGAAGAATTCTCCTCAACAAAGAGAATATGGATGTCATCAATAATGTCTCCCATGTCTTCAATGTAAGACTCCACAAGTAGCACTACAATGTTTGGAAAGAAGTCATCCCATGAAGCTGAAATAGGAAGACATGGTGTTTCATGTTGCACTAAATTATGAGCATTTTTGGTTGGAACTAGATCAGTAGAAGCAAAGGAGAATCAAGAGGCATGATCTCAACTAGAGTTGTAGGTACCATAACTGGAGTGACTGGAGGTAGAATGTTCTCTAGTAATGGAGGGACTCATGCATCTCCATATGCTTCCAAAAGACACATCCAAACATCATGAGGACTACTTGCCTTACTAAGAGGAGCAAAATATTCCTTACTCATACTATTATACATAAAGCAAAGAAGAAGAAAAAGATGTCCCCAATTAGTATTAGGTGGAAATATCTTCAAATATAGATAAGAAAACACTTCATTATGTTCTCTTAGATGATTAATCATCAAAGCACTCCATTTCTTATAGTTCCTTTTTGTCAATTTGAATCTTAAACCAAAGTGACACTTTTGACATGTCTACATGAGATCAAATAATGTATGCAGCCCCAAAATGCAAAAAAATGAAAGAAACCCCACCTTAATGCATGATTTGGCACTTTATATTTAGCATGATTACAATGGCCACTTGCCAATTTAGGGCCTAAGTGGACTTCTAATTTTGTTGGTTACAACAACAAATATGAAGCTCTATCAGACTCAAAAAGATAAGACACAAGACCTCTCAAGGATCTAATTAATTGCAAGTGCCAATAGGCAAAAATAAGACCAAATTTTTAAAGTACTATGTCTACTCAAAGTTACTCCAAACTAATACTAGATCTGCAAAGTAGATTAAAAAATCATGCACTTTCAAAAAAATAGCAGCTGAACATGTGTCCATATAAGCTTAAAATAAACCTTTGAAGTTTCAAAAATTGGGATTTGAAATTTGTAGAAAAATTCAAGAACAACAATCTTAAAAATCATGAACCAATGTGTAGATCATCAAATTCTACCCCAAAACAAAAAAAATTGCTCAAAAAAAGGAGTCCATATAAGGTAGATATTATTGTTTGAAAATTGCCTCTATAATTATTTTCTTGAATCACCATCGTCACACCTCAAAAAATCAAATGACTCTAGATTTTGTCTCAAATGTCCATTTTTATGAAACAAAAGTTGATTTGGGTGTTTTTTGACCTTTTGAATATGATGCCAATATCTGATTTGCACCAGCAAGCTCCAATCTTGACCTACAAAAAAAAGTCTCTCCAATGGCTATACAATGAAGCTCTCGTGGCTCTGATACCATGTAAGAATTTAATATAGTTTTGATACCATGTAATAATTTTCCTAAGGAAATAATTCAACACCAAGATCAAGAAGCTCAATAGATAGCACAAGAGAGACTAATGATGATCAAATGAGAATCTCAATAATGATCAAAATAATAATGGATATATGATGATTGGATTTTAGATAATTTGAAATGAGATATGAGATGAATACACACTAGAAGTGCCTTGTATATAAAGGCAACTAGAATGACTAGGAGTTAGCAAAGAGTTAAGGATTACAACATAGCACACGTCCACCAAAGTTGGATTATCCTCCATTGAGCATAGGAGTTTGTGTAATGATGAGATGATAAGTTTACATAGTTTTATCTCATAAAGAGATGTTGTAGACACCATGTGCTCTAATAAGTTTCTAACTCCCATGTTGTCAACAAGACAAATCATATGTCTATGCATATTCTTAAGTGTCTACATGACAACTAATATAAAAATGCATTATCCTAAGTAAACTTAAGTAAAGTGTAATAATAATTAATTATTTACACTAAAAATCCTCTTCTTCTTTGACTTCTCCACCTTCTTCCTCTACCTCTTCATCTCCTTTATTGACTAATGGATTGAGAAAAAAATATGCTTCTTTCCATACATTGATACTATCTTTGTCAACTTCATGAGATTTATTCATCAAAATTTGTATGCCCTTTCTTTTGGCATAAACTTATTCACAAAATCTTTTAGGGAAATAGGCATATGAATCTTCCCTAAGTATGCCATTTTCTATGCTAAGGTGGTCTCCTTGATCTATCTCTCAACAGATAATTCCCATTTCCAATTAACATCGATCTTATTATATAATTTTTTTGGAATTCCTTTTCCCAACTCTATAGGTGTAGTCTTAAATTGTATCATCATTTCTATAAAAAAAAATTCAAGTTTTTATTGATCTTCTTTATTTAAGGAGTCAAAATTGATGTCTTTGAATCCTGTCAAGATCACAAGTTTAGTAATTTCTTGGCATAACTTGTCTACAAATGTAGGAGATGGTCTCAACATAATCTATAATTTTCTCAGATCACCAGACTTGGTTTGTTCATCATCTTCTATTAGAAATAGATAATACTTAGGGGTGTGAATCAATATTCTAAATTTTTTTTCCCACAATTGTATATTGTTAATTACTTTATAACTTGCATAAAAAATTAAACTGACAATATTGAATAGTAAATAAAACTATAGACATAGAGAACTCATAACACCATTATTTGTTAACTAGGGAAAAGTTGGCCAAGGGAAAACCTTGGTGGGGATAATACCCACAAGATTATTGACTAAAAAATATAATCTTGTGGTTATTGACCCTGTTAAGAGCTTATCAAATACATATAGTGTCTCGAGTCCTTGTTAGAGAACTAGGCCCTATTATAAGCCTCAAACCTGTTAGGAGTTGGTAGAACAAATATAATGTGTGTAAGAAGATCTCACTTCCCTAATATGTAATATACAAATAAGTTTCTTCACAAGAAAAGATATACATACAATTTTTTCTTACTATTGTAATTTGTGAATCCTTTGATCATACACTAGATCTTGCATCATACAAAGCTTTCATATCATGTAAAATTCCTTCATAGTAGTTCTCATCATATCTACACTTCTCATTAGTTGTGCAAGATATGATCTTTACTTATACCTTGCAATCTAACAAGAACTCTTGATCATTTGACCTTACAGCTTCTAGATGCTTAAATAATTATAAAATGAATTTAGGGTTAACATGTATGATGTCAAACCATCACGATTATGTAATTATTTTGTTACCAAAATAATTCCTTAAGTTGTACAATTCAATTTACTGTCAGGCTCTGTTAGTTACCTGTACTGGTAGTTCCTCTATAATTAATATCATACTATCTATAAAAACCTATGCATTGACATATGTCATCATGAAACTATCATCAATCATTCCTCAATTGTGCATGAGCTAACTTGATCTCTATCATCTGTACATACAAAAAGTATCTCTATGCTGCTACAAACTGGCAATTACTTGGACAATTTTCTATCACTAATTACATAATGAAATAACAAAACATATATGTTTCTATAGATGAAAACACTACCACATCTACCTAGACATGTTACCAACAATCCCCCCCTTTTAATTGATGATAACATTTGATAAAATTGTCTAAGTCCCAAAATGATGTCATACAAAACAACAATTCATAAATAACTACTAAAACTTTGGCCTTGAAAACTTCAAAATTTTATTCATGTTTTGATGGATCATTAAATTCCTTATCACTCCTTTACAAATATTTCCTACATACATAGCTAAGCTCCCCCTTACATGTATGTGTATCTTCTATAAGAATTTCCTTTGCAATATTTTCCCCCTTTGACATCAAAGACAAAGGTGACAAAATAATAAGACAAAAATGTGTTACCTTCCACTAATCAACTTGAAATTCTAGATATACAATCTACAAAACCAAGTTTTAGCCTTTCAAGCTCCTTCTTCTAGTTCTCTTTAATAGTATCTAAAATACTGATCAATGTGCAAACTACATAAGATGCCACTTCAACTATGCTCAGGTCAGTATAGGAAATTTTTTCATAGGATACCTTAGCTAAGGACTCCTCCAATTTCCTCTAAGGATAGAAAATTTCCTTATTACCTTCTCCTTATCACATTCAATGCCTCTAATAGCATTATGAATTTTCTCCATCTTTGTTCGACTATCTTTAGTACTTGCTTCTGATTGTTGTAATTTGATAGTGAGTGTTTGAAGCTCACTTATTTGTCCTTTGATTTGTACATAAAATTATATCAAGTAATTGTATGATAATGCACACTGACCATACAATTTCTTCCCTTCATCTATGCTCTTCCTTAGCTCTTTTATGTAAACACTCAAAGTTTGCAAATCATTCCTGACATTAGTGCATACTATGTCAAATAGTGATAAATCATGCTTGGTAGGTGCTTGTACTAAAGCAATATTAGAGAAGGTGGTGAACTCTACATTAAATGATCTTATTATTTCTTTTTTCTTCTTCTATAAATCAGGTTTTGTAACAGTGGTCTGCACTATCTTCTGAATCCTTTCCAAAAATTTTGCTAGTGTTCTCTGATAGGCTAACACTAGGGCAAATAATTAAGAAATAATTAACAATTTATGATAAAATTTAGCTTGGTCTATTCATGTCAATCTGAGAGTGTAAGCTTACGAAAGGTGTCCGAGAAATATGCCATTAAGGGATGTTGCTTATGATATGAGGGATTATGAATGCATCTAGAACACACAAGAATAAATTTGCAGCAAACTAAAGTGATTTTGGTGATAGGAACTGTCACTTCATGGTGACAGGAACTATAATTTTCTAGCAATAATAGCATTAATAGATCTAATAATCTAAAAAGAAAACTCTCAAATACAAACCAAACTTATCTACAAACCATAAATGTGCATAATATATGGATGGTTATTCTGACAACATAATTTCTTAATGCACAATTATTTCTCTTCTAATTCTGTGAGTAAAATTCTATAGAAACTACAATACAGGAATGTGATATGAACTATAATATAGAAGTTAAGTAAAATTATAATAGAAATCAAATTTGAAAGCCATATCAACTAGATCTAAAACATTGAAATAAAAATAGATTATTAACACTCATTGAATATAGAAATATAATATTAACTAACAAAAATTATTAAACTATCAAACATAACAATATAAAACATAATAAACAAATTCCAAACACTCTAGAATAAATTATTTATAGTTTATCAGTTGCTGGAGAGTGGGCACCCTTCCTCCCAACAAATCAATTGAAGAAAATTCTCAAAGAACTCTTAAATCAGCTCAGCACAATAATATATTTCTGATATTATAATTCATGCATTCTTCTCCTCCTCTATTGAATATGTGATGGCTTATATAGCCTTTTACATATAAAACAAACAATTCCATTTTTATCATGGAAGTTCAGTCTTTATGGCTGAAACTTATTGTTTTATTTTTAATAAAGAGTGTTAAATATATGACCACTCTCTCTATAACACAATAAACTAATTTCTTAACAATATACTAATTATTTGCAAACTAATTTTCTAATAATATAACAAATAAACAATATGAAAATCTAGTTAAAATGATAAATCTAAAATTTTGGCTTTTAGAAAACCACTCATAACTCCTTTTTCGTTCACTTTCTAAAGATTTTGTACTATGAGAACCAAATTGACTCTATTCTGGACAAAACCCATATCTCAGATTTTTCAGATTCTTCTTCATTTTCTCAGAAACTACCACGCAATATTGACTATAGAAAATGTTTGCATTGTGATTTCTTGCAAAATTCTAATAATATCATTATATTTTCTACAACATATTCCTTAGACAATATTGTTGGAATAGAAAACACTCCAAATAAATATCAATAAGAGTCTTGCGTAGAAGGTGAAAAAGGCGATAGGAAGTTGCAGTCCCAACTGGCAGGTGATAGGAGGTTGTTAAATAATAGGAAGATCTACAACAATGAATCAACATGCTACAGTAGTAAAGATTAGTAAAACATAATCAATAATGAATTTTCCATATTTTAATCCCAAAAAAATATTAAATACTACTTAATTATATTAAACTATATGCAACATTATAATGGTAAAATGGAATGAAATGGGATACAAATGGAATAGAGAAGTATGTAGCAAAGTGCATAAGATAGATTAAAATAGAGTATTAAATAGGTTATAATTGGCTCTCATCATTCCCCCCAACTTAGCATATTGCATGCCCTCGTGCAATTAATAATATCAAGGGGTTTCTGGTTTGAACTAGAAGTACTTTGAATTTATCATTTTGGCTTTGTCTCTATGCCAAACCATGATAATCCATATACAAACACAAATCCCTTTCTTTGCTTCACATGACAAGTTTTTTTTAAATTTTTCCTTTTTCAAATAGGGATATCTCTTTTAACTTTTCATAAATTGTTTCTCTTTTCTCTCTTTTTTTTCTTTTCTTTTTACTTTTTATAGCATCATGGTTCAAAAGGTTACATATAGGGGAAATTTATCTCAATTTGCACAAGAGGAGTTTAAATGGGTGAAATAGAAGAGATGAGATAAAGGTTATTTAATGATGGATATAATGGATAGCATGATGGAATTATTAAGGGAGATGGATGGAAGATAATAGGATGACATTCCTCCCCCCAACTTAAAGGTTGATTGTCCATGGGAAACAAGGAGAGGGTATGTAGGTGTGTTGCATAGTGATCAATATAATAAGCAATACAAATAAAGTTAAGAGATAAAATAAGGAAAACAAAAACAAAATCAATTGTTTTACCAACATGCATGGGTAGAGAGACCAAGGTGGGAAGATGGAGTAACTCAACAATTGTCACCACCAAAAGTGATGAATCAACCAAAAATGAATGAAGAAAGGCACCCAAAACTATATTGCAACACCATAGAAGACCACCATCTAACTAAAACTAGCAAAGATAAGACTACTAGAAGAAATCATAAAACATGGGACAAAGAGGGCAATCTGTGGGACCACCATTATCAAATGAAGCACTGGAGATCATACAACAGGTACCAAAATCCACTAAAACACCTCAATAGATCATGCAACATGTACTAGGGGTGATCAAAGATGTGAGTATCATGTTGAAGAGGAGTAGAGTTGTAGAAGTGAGTGACAAGAGGTGAAAAGAACCACTAAAACCAATGAGTGTTCTTGAAAAGAATGATTAGTGGAAAAACCAAGAACACCAAATTTTTTTTTTTCTTTTTTCTTTTTTTTTTCTTGAATAAATTTTGATAATGACAAGTGACTGCTGGCAAGCCAGTTTTCAATCACTCACTGCTTAATGGCACTGTAGAAATAGTTTTCACCATTAAGGATTTATTTTGTAGGTAACATCCACTAGAAACTGATTTTTAGATATTAACTAGCCAACAAAGCCTGAAGGTTTTTATTGTTGGGTCTTTTATTGTTTTTTTCTTTTTCTTTTTTTAATTTTTTAATTTTTTAATTTTTTTTTCAATTTTTCAATAACTGCATAGAATGACCAAAGAAATGAAATCTTGACATGGATGATGAAAACTGATACCATCCAAATCTTGATTTTTGACCATGATCACATAGAAGGCATTGTTGAAACTTGATTGCATAATGAACTTGAAATGATCACCAAGAATAACCTCGTCAGAACTGGAACCACAAACCACTACACTAGAAACATTTTAAATCTATGTATCTCTCACCACTAAATCTGAAACTGATTGTAGAGCTTCAAAGCATACTGGGACACTTGGATAAGAGTATTACTCACAAGGATGATGATTCCCATATTTTTCTATGCTGACTAAATAAGAAGACATCTCTTGAAGATATAAAATCCAATTCTTGTGAAGCTTGTGAAATATCCATGGTAGAAAAATTTAATGTTGCAAGTAACACTCCTTCATTACCAAATATATGAATATGGAGTGAAAACCAATAGTAGTCACCAATGTATCCATAGAACTCCAGAGAGACACAACTCGAGGAAGGAGTGTAGTAGCTAGCATTGTATTCAAAGTATTGTAAGATGTGTTGTTGAATAATCATGAACCTCATAGACCATGTTTTATACTTTCCTCCATTGAATTAATCACCAAAGAAAGGAAGTCTTGTCTCAAAGTGGTGAACACCCTATGCCAAAATTTGCATGTGATCTTGTATAGTGAAGCACTAGTGAAATGGATATGCACTAGATAGCTAGCAAGCCCACACAATGTGAACAAAGCCAACATAGTGTGTTATGCAATGCATGTGTAGAGAAGTATCATCAACTAGTATTGATTCTAAGATTATCATACCACAGAAAGAGACCTGTAACCACATTCTCTAAACCAAGCATATCAAGTATAGTAAATAAATATCATCCATTCAATAACTCTATCATTATGTAGGTTATTTAGTTTTACAAATGATAGATAGAGTTATTACTATGAATAGATACTTGATAGAATGGGTAAATACAAATAAGATCTTGTGTTCATATAATAGCAATGCACATACCTTGAATTGTGGAGACATCACATGTCGAGGTTTGCTAAAAAGACCAACAAAACAATCAATGAAGCTTGATTTGAAATTATCCAAGAACCACAAGATTTGAGGGATTCCCATGAAATCACTAGGATAACCAAAGACATTAGGTAACCAGAAGAGAGTAACACATCTTTAGAATTTTGTGATCCTTATTGAAGGATAGATAAATCAAATATTTCAATAATTTGATGGATGGATTCCCAAATAAACTATAGGTTATAAAAGCAGAGGGAAGTCACCTCATCTAAGGAATCAAGAAATTAGCATGTATAATCAATGAATGATCATTATAAGATACAAGAACCAAGAATAAAGAAAATATGGATATTAATATTGATATTTGTTAAATAAATGAATCATCCATAGTTTATTTGGTCTTCTTAGGAAAATGGGAAAAATCAACAATGAGGGTTAACAATCATCTAGGTTTTAACATTTTGGCCATTAATGCATAGAATCCCTTATGATAATACTTAATCAATTATTGGTCCCAAATCAACAAGTATTTGAGGAATGCATAGTTTAATCATCAGCCTCCAAATATTAATATGTGTGAGTACAAAAGTAATAGAATATAGATCTTGGAGGATCTAGCAACACATTTGTGGAATATGGAATACATATGGTTTAATATTACTTAATGTGTGATTGATATTAACACACCTACTCATGAGTCCATTAATTAAAATTGATGCAATTTGAAGTATGGGCTCATTTTTAGGTATTTGGAATTCACTAAGTAGAAAAGAAGAACAAAATTGATTATATTTCAATAAATAATAATATTATTCTTCTAATTTAATTAAACCAAAATCTCATTCCTTAAGTCCATAAATATATTCCAATGTTGATTTATCAATTTCAAGCACATCATTATATGGTAAAGGGGTCCATGAAAGTTTATTAACCACCTTATTATGAAGTCTTGTATGAGGCAATATAGTTTCATTTGGTGGATATGGTGGAGTGGATAGAATATGATATGAATGAGATAATGAATATGGTAAGAAGTTTGAAGGAGGTAAGGTAGATGGGAATAAGAAGGATGGTTGAAATGTAGATGGTAAGGATGGATATGGTGGAATATAAGAGGGATATACGGGTTTTTGTGAGCATGCATGATTACATTCATTGTGCATGCTAGGTGGAGAAGTACATTTTGAAGAAATATGTTGAATTTGTAATGAATTAGAGTGACAATAAATCTTACCAACATAATGCATACCTTGATCTTCTTGGGTTGGTGCTTGAGATTGTTCATCCATTATAAGGAATACTTGGTCACTTCCACCCTTATCATGGCAAGGATCAGAAATAGCTTGTACCTCATTCACCATGTTCTCATGATTGTTTGAGCATATACATTGGGCATCTTTCCTATAGTAGTTAGAACAAAAAGTGGTTAGATTTTCATCATTAAAATCATATTGTTCTAAGAATTCATCAATGATATTTTCTTGGTCATATATAAAGATACCATTTGTACATACCTATGATAATGGAAGATCAAGAACATTTAAGTTGCATTCATTAGGTAGAGAGGGTTTTAAAATCTCACCTTTGATCAATGTGATTTCCCCACCAATTTCTTTTTTTGTTTTTAGATTTGAAGGCATGGGTCTAGGGGTGGCAACCACCAATGGCATCAAGGGGCAACGCCTTGTGGCAGTGCCCAAGCACATTTTTCCTCTTGTGTTCCCTTTAAATTTTGCATTTTTAAAACATTTTGCACCTAAAATTGATGTACTTGAACAACCTTGAAAATGCATCATTTTTAACAATTTTTTCTTCAAAATAGCTTCTTCTCTTTACCAACAATAACTCACAACAACTAGTGATAATGTTAAATTTAAATTCACTTCTAAAACCTACTTGCAAACTCTAAAACAATGCATCTATATGATCTAAGCAATGCAAATTAAGATCAGTTACTTAAGCAAGGCTAGCAATTGCAAAAGCTTTCATCCTAAAACATTATTCCTAACTCAACTCATCAAGCTAACATGCCTTTCACACCTTTCCCTGACAATGGCACTAAAATGATAGGCCAACACTGGGGAAACTAATTAAGAAATAATTAACAATTTATGATAAAATTCAACTTGGTCTATTTGTGTCAATCTGAGAGCGTAAGCTTGCAAAAGGTGTCCGAGCAATATGCCATTAAGGGATGTTGTTTATGATATGAGGGATTATGAATGCATATAGAACACACAAGAATAAATATGTAGCAAACTAAATTGATTTTGGTGATAGGAACTATCACTTCCTAGTGACAGGAACTATAATTTTTTGGCAATAACAACTTCAATAGATCTAACAATCTTTTTAAAAAACTCTCAAATACAAACCAAACTGATCTATAAACCATAAATGTGCATAAGATATGGATGGTTAATCTGATAACATAATTTCTTAATGCACAATTATTTCTCTTCTTATTTTGTGATTAAAATTCTATAGAAACTACAATACAAGAATGTGACAGGAACTGCAATATAAAAATTAAGACAAACTATAATAGAAATCAAATCTGAAAGCCATATGAACTAGATCTACAGCATTGAAATAAAAATAGATTATTAACACTCATTGAATATAGAAATATAATATTAACTAACAAAAATTATTAAACTATCAAACATAACACTATAAAGCATAATCAATGAATGCCAAACACTCTAGAATAAATTATTTACTATCTATCAGCTCTTGGAGAGTGGGTACCCTTCCTCCTAACAAACCAATTGAAGAAAATGCTCAAAGAACTCTTAAATCAGCTCAACACAATAATATATTTCTAATATTATGATTCATACATTCTTCTCATCTCTTGAATATGTGATGGCTTATATAGCCTTTTACATATAAAACAAACAGTTCCATTTTTATCATGGAAGTTCAGTCTTAATGGCTGAAACTTATTGTTTTATTTTTAATAAAGAGTGCTAAATATATGACCACTCTTTCTATAGCACAATAAACTAATTTCTTAACAATGTACTAATTATTTGCAAACTAATTTTCTAATAATATAACAATTAAACAATATGAAAATCTAGTTGAAATGGTAAATCTGAAAATTTGGCTTTTAGAAAACCACTCATAACTCCTTTTTCATTCACTTTAAGAAGTTTTTTTAATGCGAGAATCGAATTGGCTCTATTCTAGACAAAACCCATATCTCAGATTTTTCAGATTCTTCTTCATTTTCTCAAAAACTGCCACACAATATTGACTATAGAAAATGTTTGAATTGTGATTTCTTGCAAAATTCTAATAATATCATTATATTTTCTTCAACATATTCCTTAGTCAATATTGTTGGAATAGAAAATACTCCAAATAAATACCAATAAGAGTCCTGCATAGAAGGTGAAAAAGGCGACAGGAAGTTGCAGTCCTGACTGGCAGGTCACAGGAGGTTGTTAAATAATAGGAAGATCTACAACAATGAATCAACATGCTGCAATAGTAAATATTAGTAAAACATAATCAATAATGAATTTTCCATATTTTAATCCCAAAAAAATATTAAATACTACTTAATTATATTAAACTATATGCAACATTATAATGGTAAAATGGAATGAAATGGGATACAAATGGAATAGAAAAGTACGTAGGAAAGTGCATAAGATAGATTAAAATAGAGAATTAAATAGGTTATAATTGTCTCTCATCATTCTCTCCAAAGTCTTCACTGACTTTTTCTTCTGTAGTAATTGCCTCAAAGAACTGATTAGATCCTTTTAATCATCATCTTCATTAGATGCTCCTAGTGCTGGGATAGCTGTTACAATAAGTGGAACTGCCTTTGATTCAATACTTTTCTTCTCTCCCTCTTGCCTCTTCTTCTTCTTTTCTTCTTCTCTTAATATTTCTTCCTTATCTTTATTTCTCTCTTCTTCTATTCTTTTCTCATCTTCAATTCTTTTCATTTCTTTATATTTCCTTCTTAGATCCTCCTTTTTCTTTTCTTCTTCATTTCTTTCCATTTCTTCTTCTACTTTCCTCTTCTCATCTTCAATCCTTTTTGCTTCTTTTTCTTGTTCTACTCTTTGCTTCTCTTTCTCTTCTGATTTCCTTTTGTTTTCTTCCCCATTCTCCTCATCATTAGAGCTGGAATAGGTAGTAATATTTCCAACAATGTTCGTCCCATATCCTACAAAAGGATTCTCTTTAGCATCAAAAGTTATATAAGTACTATCTACTTGCATGGATTCAGTAACAATAACAAAGTGAGGAGGTGAGTTTTTTTTGTTGAGTTTTCTCAACCTCTTCTTCATCATCAATAGGTGTATTGTCCTCAACATACATTGGACTTGCTATCTCTAACTGCACACTTTCCTCAGTGGCCTTAGGCATGGAAGTCATATATTTAACTATGGCTTCTTCTACTTCCTTCTTTACCTCTTCATATTTATCTCCCATAAGAAGAATTCTCTTCTTTTATTATGCAACAAAGTGATGTAGGGTGCTCCCCTTAAAACCATAAACTCATAACAGAAACAAAGAAACAACATCCAATGCGAGAACAAAATATGGACAAATTATAGAATTCTCAAGTACAATATGCTAACTCACATGGGCGCCTTCATTACAATAATCTAAAAGACAAGCTGTGAACTATCACCTAGAGTTGTCCTAGACAATGTTTGAGCCTTTCTTAAATAAGAAATTTTATGCTGCTTAGGAAGGTTCTATTCATTGAAACTTAATACCTAGGGCCAACAAACCCTAACAATACATATGGAGTTAGCCAGATACATCTTTGACATTTATTTTAGATATTTCAAGTAGCCCAACTTTGAAAGGCCATAACTCATGAACCGTTGCTCTAATTAGCTATCATAACCACTTTTTGTAAATGCCAACTCCTAATCTACAAGCTTAGAACCACACTAGTGCCCTTCTATCAAGTTTTTAGACCTTATTCAAGAGCTCGAAGGCCTCCAAGGGTGAGCTTGAAGATTTTTCTACAAATTATTCCACCAAAAATCTGCAATAACTTCTTCGATACTTATGCTTGAGCAATGAGATTTTTATGGTAGGCTTACAACTCTAAAATGAACTTTCTTATAGAAAATGAGAACATTTTAAGCTTGTATGAAAAAATTAATAATAATAATAAGTTCTCATAAATAGTAACCACCCTATCTACTAGTCCTTATCAAAATAGAAAAGACTAAAATTAAAATATTTTTGGGTGATGCAAGATTGCCCTTGCACCGAGGATGCTCCTGCATCAGACACCCAAGGTAATTTGGAGAAGTGACCCTGTCACATCTTAGGTGTTCAAAGGAAAACCAAGATGGTTAACCTCCTCCTTTTCTAGCCATGATGAATCTTCAACTAGTCTCCCTTTTCATTTGACTAGATATTCCTCATAACTTCTATTTCTTGTACTTTTTCCAACACGATTGTCTAGTATCTCCTCAATCTGCTTTGTAGTCAAACTAGTTGTTGGAATTCTCCATTGTGCTTCTACAACTTCATCTCCATCACCTCCTTTGTAATACTCTATCAAATTTGAAATGTTAAATACTGATGAAATATTCAATTCAGCAGGCAACTCCACTTCATATGCATTGCTAGAATCATGCCTCTTCACTATCGTGCATGATCCAAACTTATTCATCTTCAACTTATTACATGTACCCACTAGAAAACACTCCTTTCTCAAATAAACCATGACTTCATCTCGAATCTAGAATTTCTTATATCTCATTTTCACATTTTCCTTAGTCTTATACTATGTATTTGTCTGTATGATGTGCTTCCTCACCTCCTCATGGATGTTCTTCAAATTTTTAGCAAAATCTTCTACTTCAACACTACTTATCTCTCTTTTATCCAACTGCCTTAGTTTAGAAGCATTTTTGGGACTACTCCCATATATAATCTGGAATGGTAATTTACTAGTACTCCCATTGACAGAATTATTTGATGTAAATTTTTCCTATGGTAAAATTGTATCCCATCCTTTAGGTTTATCTCCAACCAAGCATCTCAACAAATTTCCCAAATTGTGATTCACAACTTCTATTTTTCCATTAGTTTGTGGATGATGTGATGAATTGAACTTCAAATCTATTTTCAACTTCTTCCACAATGTATGCCAGAAAACCCCAACAAATTTGGTATCTCAATCTAAAACTATACGCTTTGGCAAACCATGTAATCTCACCACTTCTCTAAAAAACAACTTTGCTACATGAACAACATCACTAGTCTTCTTGCAAGGAATAAAATGTGCCATCTTTAAAAATTGTCAAGCACTACAAAAATAGAATCACGCCCATGCTATGTCCTTTGCAATCCAAGAACAAATTCCATGCTAATATCCTCCCACAATTTCTCTGGTATAGGTAATGGTTGATACAATCCTGTATTTTGCTTCAATCCTTTTGCCATCTAACATACTCTAAAACTTTGTACAAACTTCATCACATCTTGTTGCAACTATGGCTAGCAGTAATTTTTAGCAACCAAAGCTATGGTTTTATCTCTACCAAAATGTCTAGCCAATCCTCCACTATGCACAATTGGGAATGCACAACTGACTTCCTTTGAACAACATATTATCCTAGATCATGAAATCCAACCACTTTTTCCTATCAAGTGTAACAAGTTCTGTACAAGGCTTCCATGCATCACCAAAATTAGGATCATCTAGATACAAAGTACTGAGTTCTTTGAACCCAATCACCTCTATCTGCATTTCTATTAGAAAATTTTTTCTTCTACTAAGAGCATCTGCAACTTTGTTAGACTTCCCACTCCTATGTTTCAAAAAAAATGTATAACTCTGCAAAAACTCAACCCACTTAAAATTTCTTTGGTTCAATTTTCTTTGACTATTCAAATATTGCAAAGCTTGCTGATCAATATACAAAACAAACTCCTTAGGAAGAAGATAGTGTCTCCACTTCTTCAATTCTTGAACTATAGCATAAAATTCCTCATCATAAATAGAATATTTCCTTTTTGTATCATTCAACTTCTCACTAAAATAAGAAACTAGTTTACCTTCCTAGATCAAAACAACTCCTCTTGTAGTACCACTAGCATCACAATCTACTTAAAACACCTTTTAAAATCACAAAGTGCTAAAATAGGTTGCTCAGTAACTTTCTATTTCAACATATTTAAACTCTTATCCACTCCTACAGCCCACTTAAACTCTTTTCCATCCCCTCTCATTATTTTAGTCAAGGGTCCACAAATATTGCTAAATGTTCTTATGAACTTTTTGTAAAATGTAGCCAGTCCATGAAAAAATCTTACCTCTGTTGTACTCCTTGGAGTAGGCGATTCAAGGATAGCCTTCACTTTCTTTGGGTCCATTTTTAGACCTTCTCCTAAGACTACAAATCCCAAGTAAACTAACTCTTTCTTTACAAAGCTACACTTCTTCAGGTTTATCAGCAACTTTTCTTCCCTCAACTTATCAAACACCCTGTGAATATGAATCAAATGCTCCTCCAATGTCTTACTAAAGATCAATATATCATCTAGATAAACAATGAAAAACTTACCAAAAACTCCTTCAGTACCTCATTCATGAGCCTCATGAAAGTGCTTGGTGCATTGGTTATCCCAAAAGGCATGACTATCAACTCATATAGGCCTTCCCTTGTCTTGGAAGTAGTCTTCCACTCATCACCTTCTCTGATATGAATCTGATGGTACCCACTCGTCAGATCTATCTTTGTGAAATACTTAGCTCCACTCAAATAGTCCATAATATCATCCATCCTTGGCAATGGAAATCTATACTTTATTCTGATCTTGTTGATAGTGTGATGATCTATGCACACCCTCCATTCTCCATTCTTCTTTAGTGCTAATACTGCTTGCACAACACATGGACTCAGACTATCTTGAATCAACCCCTTCTGCAACAACTTATGAACTTTCCTATTCAACTCTTCACCATCTGTTGGTGTCATTCTATGTGCTGCCTTGTTTGGAAAACTGGCTCTAGGAACCAAATCCATCTGTTGACTAATCTTCCTCATTGGGGGCAATCCATCAGGTACATTATCTAATACAATATTAGAAAACTCTCCCAACATATCTGAAACTTTTGTAGGTACCTCCTCTACTTCTTCTTTACTATCTTTAGGAATTATAGAAAACACATATGCTCATCCTTCATACCTTTAATAAACTCTTATCTATCAACAAAACATATTCTAGAAGAACTACATACCTTTTCTTCTTTATCCTTCAACAACTTCAACTTATGTTTCACTCCATCCTTGGCCAAAGTGTAGGTATTTGCTCACCCATCATGTACAACATTCCTATCAAACTACCATGGCCTACCTAGCAACATATGACATATGTCCATAGGTATGATATCACATAGTACCTCATCCTGGTAGCTTCGAATCTTGAACTTCATTGAGTGATGCTCATTGACCATAGCCTTGTGGTCACCTTGCACCCAAGCAATATGATATGGATGCAAGTGTTTCTATCTCTTTAGCTTCAACTTGGTGACCATAATTTATGACACCAAATTGTTAGTACTTCCACCATCAATGATCACATCACAACACTTATCTTCACATTTGCACCTTGTGTGAAACAAACTCCTTCTTTGATCAGGTTCATTCTCACCACTCACCATGACTCTTCTGTTAACTAGGACTTCTCCTCTTTTAGCATCTTTAGAATGTGAGGATTTGGCATCTTCATTAACATGTGCAACTCTATCCTAGCCTTCTACTCTTTGATCTATCCTTCCTTTCCCTTTCTATTTCACTCCAACTGAATCTCTTGCCACAAGATCTTTTCATATCCCTTCAATTTTGCCTTCGCAAACTTGACCCTATTTGGATCCTTAATATCTTCATAATCAAAGCACTCCTCTAGTTCATTGATTTAATTGATCAACTCTTTTGGGTTAACATTTCCTGAAAATGTGGGAACCTCAAACTTAGGTCTTTTCCAATCTTGGAGATGGCCCTAAAAAGCATCTCTTCCTCTAGATTTAGAACTGCCTCTACTTTGACATTTTCTTCTACTTTTTCCTCATCCTCACTTTCATCTTTTATAGGAAGGTTTATTCCTCTTCACATTTGTTCTTCCAATGCTCTCATTTTCCTTTGGAGGGCTTGGAAACCCTTAGGTGTAACACCTACAACTCTTCTACCATGCTCTCTTCGTGGAGACATTTTCATACTTATGTTGAAACCCAAGTGGAAACTACCTCACAATTGGCAATCTATCTACATGCTCAGCCCAAACCATGGTCTTGGTGTGAACTGCCTCACAGTCGGTGATCTATCCACACACTCAAGAACTCTTTCTCTGATACCACTTGATGCAGGGTGCTCCTCTTAAAACCATAAACTCATAATAGAAACAAAGAAACAACAACCAATGCTAGAACAAAATATGGACTTCTTATTTACATCGCAAATGCAAAATTATAGAATTCTCAAGTAAAATATACTAACTCACATGGGTGCCTTCATTACAATAATCGACAAGATAAGTTATGAACTATCACCCAGAGCTATCCTAAACAATGTTTGAGCCTTTCTTAAATAGGCAATTTTATGCCACCTAGGAAGGTTCTAGATATTGAAACTTAATACCTAGGGCCGATAGACCCTAACAATACATATAGAGTTGGCCAAATACATCTTTGACATTTACTTTAGATATTTTAGGTAGCCCAACTTTGAAAGGCCATAATTCATGAACTATTGCTCCAATTGGCTATTATAACTACTTTTCAAAAATGCCAATTCATGATCTACAAACTCAAAACCACTCTAGCACCCTTCTGTCAAGTTTTTGCACCTCATCTAGGCACTTTAAGGCATCCAATATTGAGCTTGAAGATTTTTCTATAAATATTTCCACCGAAAATCCATAATAACTTCTCTGATACTTATGTTTGTGCAATGATATTTTTATGGTAGGCTTACAACTCTAAAATTAACCTTCTTGTAGAAAACAAGAACATTTTGAGCTCATATGAAAAATTTAAAAAAAATAGTAAGTTCCCATAAACAGTCACCACCCTATCTACTAGCCCTTATTAAAATAGAAAAGACTAAAAATAAAATATTTTTGGGTGATGAAGATTTCCCTTGCACCCAGGATGCTCCTACATCACAAAGGTTCAATATATTTCAAATTTCTTTCAGTATCCTCATCAGTGTTGACTTCACACAATTTCTTAATCATAATTTCTTTGAGTTTTCTATCTTCTTCTACTACTCTTTTCTTTTTGTTTATTAGCCTATTATACAAATATTTTGGTATCTGATTTTGATCACTGTCAAACCTCTTATTTCTTAAAATCATGTTCCTTGCTATAGCACTTTCTAATATTCTTCTATCCATATTACTATACAAACTATAATACTTATTCAATTGAACAAATTTTTCATTATTAATAATATGCATGTTCAGATTCTCAACCTTGGGTTTCTAGGATTTCTTACTAGTTGAAGTTCTTCCTTTTCCTATTACCTATTCTAGTTCTTTTTCTCCAGTCTATTCATTTGACTCTTCAGAATCACTAATTTATAGTGTTTTTCTTCTCTTTCCTAGTCCACTAGTGGTTTTCTTTATCCTCTTCTTAGGAGATGGTGTAGATTCTTTCTTAACCTTCACTAATCTTTTGGACTTCCTCTACACAAATGTTGTAACCACATCTTCATTAGTTTTCCTCTTTTGCTAGCCCTTACTTGTTGAACTTGTGCAACTATTACATAAGGTCTAGTAGCTATCTATGAAATAGATCCTACCATTGTCACTTCTACAAATGGTGTTGTAATGGCAACAAGAGTAGCTTCTAATACCTCTATTTTCCCACTGGCCTTCATTTCCAAAGCTATACCTTTGATCTCATCAAACTCTTGTCATGCTAGATTCCTTTAAAATGAATTCTATCATTTTCTCCACATTTTTCTTGATTTCTTTTCTATGACTCATTGTGATCATACAAATATTGCACATTTTACCATAGCTTCCTCACTATGTCTTCTTCTTTCTATTGACTACACAACTTCTAATTCTCTTTCTACCATCATTTTTGATCAACTGATGCTCTACTTCTACTAGAAATGCTTAATTCAAATAAGATGAGTCACAAACAACTATTGACTTTGATCTTCAATCAGGTGAATTGAGATGCTACTCTTCTAAAACTATATAAGATCTTTTTGGATTATTAGCTTTGATAAATGCTTCCTTGAATTCATCAACATGCTCTTTAAGTACTTCCTTCTTATTGGTATCACTGCCACTATTATTTCTTCTATCATTTTTGTTATTTTTCCTTCTATCTAATATAAAATCTTGGTGTGTGTGTCCAACTTTATTGCATAACTGACATATAGGTGCTTTCCTTCTCTGATTGGTTCTATTCAAACTAATACATGCTCAGGAATTCATTGCAATATGTTCAAGATTGTTACATTTGTAACATACAACTTGTTTCCTTTCACCATTAGATTTCTCTCCATCATTAGATCTACTTGATGATCTCCTTATCTCATTTCTTGTAGGGTTAGTATCCCTAAACATTCTACTATTTGCTTTATTACTATCAAAATTAGGTTTATTACAATTTATTTCTTGATGTCCATAACCTTGAAAATTATAAAAATGAAAATTAGTAATGCGTTTAAAAGACTTATCTAAGAAATCTCTCTTCATATGACCAACTTCAGTGGATATAAAACATCTACCTCTGAATTAATATCTAGCTTCCTTAGGTGCATCAACTTGCTATGTTGTCTTAGGTTCATCATGTTTCTCAGACATATTAACTTGTCCAACTTCTTTAGGTACTTTAATAGGTGTGCTTGACTCAATCTTACTAAGATTAGTTTCTATAGGGGACTCAACAACTAGATCAAGTTCTTTCCTAACTTCAATTTTCTTATCTGAATTTTCTCCAATAAGATATCCAAGGTCTGTCTTATCATAAGAAGATCTTTGGTAAAATAATTGTTCATCAGTTTTCTCACTACTGGAATAAAGTTTCTCTAATTTTTTTTAGCTTGTGTCAATTCTTCTTTCACAATAGTGTTGTTAATTTATAATTCAATATTTTATATCTTAATAGAATCTAGTTAAGATGTTACTTCACTCAATTGGGATCTTAGATCTACATTTTCAGATTTTAGATCAGGTTCAATTTTTCTATCATCTTTCTTAAGACTCAACTTCAGTTTAACAATTTTCAACTCATGTTTTAGGATCTCTTTTTCTTTCTTGAGTGTTTCTACTTAATCATTCTCACTAGTTTTCTCTTTCAATTCCTTTCTAGATCTTAGATCATGAATCATTTCTTTCAATTTTCCAATGTAAACTTTTTCATCCTCATACCCATCTTTCAAGTTATCTCTTTCTTAAGTAAGAAGATCACTTTTCTCGAGAGCTTCTTCAAGATTTCTCTTCAATTGTTCCATATCCATAGGGATCTTACTCAAGCTATTAAGCCTCTTCTAAGTAAATGTGATTTGATACCAATTGTTAGAAATATATAATACTAAGAGGGGGGTGAATCAGTATTCTACAAACTTTTGCCCACAATTGGATATTGTTAATTACTTCATAAATTTCATAAGAAAGTAAACCAATAATATTAAATAGTAATAAAACCATTACTTGTTAACTAGGGAAACCTTTTCCAAGGGAAACCTCAGTGAGGATGATACCCACGAGATGATCCACTAAATAAAATAATATTTCTAAGGATATTGATCCTAGTAAGAGTCTACCAAATACATATAGTGTCTTGAGTTCTTGTTAGAAGACCATGCCCTATTAGAAGCCTCAACCCTATTAAGAATTGCTTTAACCTATTAGGAGTTGGTGGAATGAATACAATGTATACAAGAAGAGCCCATTTCCCTAACATGCAATATACAAATAGGTTTCTTTATAAGAATAGATATACATAAAATACCATCTCACTATTGTACTTTGTGAATCCTTTGACCATACATTGGATCTTGTGTCATACAAAGATCACATATCATATAAACTTCCTTTACAATAGTTTGCATCACATTCACACTTCTTGTTAGCGGCAAAAGATATGATCTTTACTTATACCTTGCAATATAAAAAAAAATCTTGATCAATCAACTTTACAACTTCCACATGCTTAGCTAATTATAAAATGGCTTCAAGGTAAATATCTAGGATATCATCCCATCATGATTTAGAAATTATTTTATTTCCAAAATAATTCCTTAAGTCATACAATTCAATTTATTGGCATGCTCTGTTAATTATCTATATTGGTAGTTCCTCTGTAACTAATGTTGTACTTGTTGGTATTATGTTATATTTGTCATTAGTGACAACACTTATTCAACTCTATATGGTTATCAATCTCATCACTCAATCTACAATTTATATTGAGCATTTAGTGGTTGCCAAGTAAGTTACTGAGCATTCCAAAAGCTATTGAGTGAATATAGACAGTGTGCAGTCCAACAATTATCACCAAGTAGATAGTGGTCACTGAGCTTCATAGTGTCTATCAAGTAATCTATTTCTGTGACATGAAGCTAGTGTCTATTGAGTGATGAATGAGTAGTGTTTACCAAGTGCAGGCAAGGTAAACATAGAAATCAGTTTCCATCAACTGACACTATATCTACTAAGTCTCCAATGGTCACTAAGTTCAAAGCTACATTATTTGATTAGTATGGAATGAGCTTCTACTTCTACCAAGTGCATGACAATGTTGAGTAATATAGTGGATGACAAGTATCTGAAGGTCACCAAGTCAACTTACTAAACCCGAGTTTCTACTATTTGGCCGACTCATCAATATTTTGTTTACTTGTGTTTTACCCAACCTTGTAATTGTAAATATTAGAATGGTATATATGTAATGTATTATATCATTTGCACAATATATGGATGTGTGAATATGTAATGTTTTGAGAAGAGATAATGCAAATTAGCAGCAGAGTAGAGTATTCAGCAAGGTCTACAAGGAGTAATAAAGTCATGTCTATCACAAGAGGTGATATGTAATTCAAGGATCTAATCAGCAATCAAGTTGTAAGTCAGATCTACTATTTCATCCTAATAGGTGAATTAGTTTCTAAATCCTTTAATAGGGTAGACTTAATAGTCTTTCTTCAAATCTCTTAACAGAGTGCATACTTCATTGTATGTTTGTAAAACCTCTAACAAGGTGGATCTAGTAGTCCAAATTGTTTTTAATAGGGTAGATCATTAGAAGTGGTCAATGTAAGCCTTAACAGGTCAACTTTATACTGTAGTAGTGAAGTTTTGTGGGTTTCATCTGCACCCCAATTTTACTTTCTATTTGGAAGGTTTTTGGGTAACCAAATTCTGTGTTCATGTGTCATGAATGTTTATCTTTCATTTTTTGATGCATGCAGTAGATTTAATGAATTAATGGTGAATGGAATATGCTAATTAAGTGCTACATTAGTTTAAAGCTTTCAAGGTTACTAATTCACCCCTCCCCTCTCAATAACCTAGCTAGTCTTGATTATTTCCAATAATTGGTATCAGAGCTTTGTGGTTCTTAGGATAAAGTTTAATAGCTTGAGCCAAGATCAAGGACAATGAAGATTTTTAGACTTGACAAAGCTATTGAAAATGAGAAGCTAGATCTGGAGATTGTCATAGCTCATCTCAAAGAAGTAAAGGAGCATCTTTCCCAATCTCTAAAAAAGAAGGAAGGAACTTTTAAAATAGATGAATGACCACTAGTGTGTTGAAGAAAGGATTGAAGACTTCTTCCCTTCAAGTAGTTCAAATGAAGCAAATGAGGCAATCAAAGAACTCCTAAAAAAGAATAGCTCTTTACAAGAAGAGGTAAGAAAATTGAAAAGAGAACAAGAAGTTCAGTCAATAAGAATGTGTGAAATCTTGGAACAAAGGAATAAGGTTAGTGAAGAGTTGGAGGCAAGGAACAATGCAAATCAAAATCAATCTCTTTAGCAAGAAATCTTATCAATCAGCTCTCCAATGCAAATGAGGAAATCATAAGTCTAAGATCTGAAAATGAAAGTTTAAGAAATGACTTAATCACTGAAAGACAAATCAATGAAAGATTGAAAGTTGATCTAAACTCTAAGAAGAAACTCAATGAAAGGATAATGAAATCCCAAGTAGACATGGATCAATTAAATCAGCTAAGAGAGCAAAATCTTTATAGGAAAAAAGGTAAAGTACGACTTGGATACAAAGAAGAAGGTGAATCTTCTGAACAAGGTGCTCAAAGGAATCAAAGACCTACTTGCAATCACTATGGTAAGATAGGTCATACATAAAACAAATGTTGGAGTAGTGGAAAGGAAAAATTCAATGGAAAATGCTACAATTGTAGTCAACATGGTCATAGAGCTAATGAATGCAAGGAGAAACCAAAGTTTGAAGGTAAATGTCACAAATGCAAGAAACAAGGACACAAGGCATCTGAATGTAGATCAAAACCATTCAATCTAGCTAAACAACTTGTAAAAGCAATATTTGGTTGGGACTACAATACTTGGTGTAAATGTCATTATTGTGGAGAATATGGACACATTGGCATAAATTGTGCAAGGCATCACTTGAGAAAGAATGATACAACATGCGTTGAACTTGGTCATATAGCTAAGAATTGCATGAATATAAGAAAGGTTGAAGATGAAAAGAAAGCTAAAGTTGATAACATCAGGAAGTAGATGAGATATTATTGGATTCCCAAATCTACTGTGCAAGCCAATCCTAATGATAGTCATGTCACTCAAGAAGCGAGTGACTCCAACATTTCCAATAAGATTCTTAAAGGAAGAATTAGAATTGTGACTTCAAAACATATCTCAAGCAGTTCCAAATGAAAGGAAGCAGAAGATCCAAATTAGTATTTTAGATATAGATTGATCACAAGAAATCAAGTGATACTAAGCAAGGTTGGTCATAGACTCCACCGAGCTAAGTCAAGAGTAATAAAAGTTTTGTTCAATGAATGAGTCACAAGCTTCTACTAAGCATAGTGAGTGGATGACAGTCTATCATGCACTAAGTCATTATGGTACCAAGCATTAATGGAAAATTTTCATCAAAAGGGGTAGAATTTGTTTTCATTTTTAATCATGACTTCAATATATCTATAGCAGAGTGATTTCTAGTGCATCCAAGAAATCTCAAGCAAATTTGCAACAAGATTTTTCAAAGAAGTTTTTTTCTCATTTACCAAGCAACCATGCAATCTGGAAGTAGCATCAACAAGGCAAAAAGAGATTCTCAGATGTTGGTAAAAGGTGTGGAATGGAAAGCACCCAATTTCAAGTTAGTTCCAACAGTTGCGGAGTCACTAGATCTGAATGGATCTCAATCACAAATTCCTCTAAAGATACTCCTAATTAATGATATTTGCACTCACTTTAAGTGTTCTATTCAAGAAATTGGAACCCTAAAGATGGATAGTGCCCTAGGAGAAATGTGTGTTGATGGATCATTGAAACTCGAGCATAAGAATCTAGAGGTCAAAGGATTAACCCATATCCCACATATGCCAAGGAATTTCCAAGTGAAGTGGATTAGGTATATTTTGAGCTGTGTTCATAATGGTCGGTTATGGTTAGAGTAGCTTGTGTTGATCATGAAGAAAATGATTCATAAGGTTATTGGTCTACTTATGCTCAACAAGGCCAAAACAACTAAAACCCTAGGTTGGGAAGAACTTCAAAAGAAAACCCTAGCTGAGTGGGATGACAGAGGTCTAAAGATTAGTAATGTATTAAATGTGGAACTAAGGTTTGGTATTCACATCATAACACATAAGATATATAGCTCCAGTCATTTGAATAGTGTTGTGATGTCCCCTTCTAGCTAGAGACATCACTTTAGCTGGTGATTAGCCTATCAGAGACCCTCATAGGCTAATAAGATTGGATAGAGGGTCACCTTGGTGTGGAGATCCTCCAAGGACCAGAGTAGAGTACTCTTCTAGGTTGCAAGAGTTTGTTTATGATGAGTTTTTCTTTGAGTTTGGCTTGGTTAGGCTATTTTTAGCAGTTTTGGAGTTATAAAGATAGACCTCTGCTATTTTTAGAAAAGGGGTATGGTCATATGCAGTTCTATCATGTTAGCTCCCAGTCCAAATGACATTCAAAAATGTTGAGTAATAATGGAGATATTAATGTTTATTTAGTTAAAATAAACATTATTGGTTTTGAGCCTATATTGTTAAGTTATAATATACAACTTAAGTGAGGGTCATGATAACATAAAAGGGGCCATTGTTTCAATTAATTGTGGGTCCAAGCTTATGGAAAAATTAAAAGGGATTTTCTAAGTTTTAATGTAATAACATTTTTTATGTTATTAATATATCTTTTATCCCACATTGAGCGTGGAGACTCATTCTAGAGTTGAGGAATCCTTATAAACAAACCTTGTCTTCCTTCAAGAGGGAGTTATGAGAATTTCTTAAAAATTTTGCCTTGTGAAATTTCTTGAAGTTGTGGCAACAAGGGTTTCTACAAATTTGAGAAGAATTCAGACTGTGGAGAATGTAGTATCTTCAGAGTTGATGCAATTTGAGGGTGTGAAATATCACTTGAATTTTTCCTGTGAGTTGACTTCATTCTGGAGTCAATATTGTGTTTTAGTAGGAAAGAATTGGATGAATATGTTTACAGGTTGGAAGGGGTTATAACAGCAGCTATAGTGCTATGAACAGTACAGCGCTACAGTGAATTAAAAATTAGAAATTTAATATTGTGGTTTTTGATAGGCGCTACCTAAGGAGGAAGCAACCAGCAGCGTGGTTGCATATTGGAGACAAAAATTAGGTTTTTTTCAACTAATAATGATGATGTTTTTAATGTATTCTTCCATAAATAAGTATTGTACATACATTAGGGGCCATTTGAATAAATGAATTTGATTAGCATTATAATTAGATTTGAGTTATAATTTTAGGTAAGATTAGTTTTCAATATTTTTATTTTCTTTTCATCAACTCAAAAACCCAAAAACAGCTTGAAACATTCAAAAACAAACCAAAAACAATCATTACACCTAGGGAAACAAACAGTGATCAACGTAGAGCCTATTTGGGGTTCTTACAAGTGTGTCATGTGAGGCCATAGATTTGGCATGCAAGGTTGTGAAGAAAAACCTAGAATTTGATCTATCAGATTTATTGTTGAAACAACTAAATAAGAACATGGACAACATCAAGACATCAAAGAACAACCCCTATAAATTTGGTTCTTTTTTGACTTGTCTTTTCTTTTATGTTCAAAAATTTTCTCCATCAAAAGGTTCGGTTGTATGGAGGAAAGATACTCCAATTTTGTATTAGATTAATGAATTCATTAAAAAAGTGGGTGAAATTTTTGAAAGTATAATGGATAATTATTTTGAAGTGTTCAAGGAGAAAATGAACAACAGGTTTAGGATTCCACCCAAACTAGTTGAAGATTATAAGGATGATGTATATTTTATGGTTGATTGTAATAAATTTTATATCCAAGTAGTCAAGCCTAGAGTTGCATGGGTGAAACATCTTCCATATGAGGTTAACATTGATGAAACAAAAGACATCATTGAAGCCCTAATCAATGAGCTAGTAGATTGAAAGCTACCTATCTTTGGAACATACAATGAGGCAAAGGCCAGAATAGAGCTTAAAATCAAGCTACCTTAGGCAATAAGCAAAACTAAGAGGAAGGCAGCCAAGTTGAAAACTACAAGTGCTCCTCTCATGCTTACTAAGGGTAAAGGAGAAGACATTGAAGAATTAGAAGAAGAAGAGCAGGAATTTGAAAAGGAGGAAGAGCCAGTGAAAAAGAAGGGTGGGGTAATTATTACCAAGCCACCCAAAGCTTCCGCAATTGTATTTACAAGAAGATCAAAGAAGAAAGGTGGTAGTGAAGTTGTATTGAGTAAGCCCCCACTCACCTTCCAAGGGTTAAAACAAATGGAAGAAGGTGTAGGCATCACAAACTTCAAGGCATTAAAGTTTGAAATTAGAGTAGATGCTAAGAAAATGCAAATTGAGGAGCTAGTGCTCAATAAGATGGGAAAATGGAAATATTCCCCTAATCAAATTACCTCTCAAATTTCAAATGAATTATTGGAAAAATTGGAACCAAGATGGGAATCAACTATATAGACAAAAAAAGATATATATGAGAAATATTTGAAAAAGTTAGTACCTAATCTTATAGATGCAGAGGCTAAGGCAACAATGAAAAAAAATGAAGGTAAAGTGATGATAATATTTCATACCTATTTGATTATGATCAAAGACATTGAGCATGTTGTTATTGTATATGCAAAATGTGTCCTCAGAGTTCACACACACACTTCAACATGGTCCTTGTATGAAGATTCATCCTGGAATGAACATGAGATTGTTCATCCAAGAGGAGTCCTACAAGATGACATATTTCCTTCTATCTAGGTGGATTTTCCCTGCTTATGCTCTTAGATTTGAGGTACAGATAATTAGACCATCTAGAACAAAGGTTTTAAAATGATTAATCTATATGAATATGTAGGTAGTCTAAATGATTATGCAAGTAATCTAAGAACATATAAATAGAATTAACTAAATGAATGCATATTAATTCTAAATTATATTAATCTAAGAAAATGAGAGTTTTATGATAATAAGCAAATGAGTGCACAATCCAGTAGAGATTTGATAGCAATTCAATTCAACCTCTATAATGAGGAATTATGAGCCTCTTAAATAGAATTCCTGGAATCCATTAGTGGTTGAGATCAACTTAGACTGATGATCAAGATTGATGCAAAGATTTAGTCAAATATGGAAACTTTCTTATGCAAGTAAAGTGAAGTGTTTCAAATCTGAGTTTGATGAGTAGTTAATTGAACTTGTCACAAGTGTGAGAGTAAGTTAACTAGATTGTTTTCAATTTCAAGAAGTAGTTCAATTAGAATTTCCATTTAGAACTGAAGAGAGGATTTTGAAGATATTATTTAATTTAATAAAGTAAGATATGATCTCGTAAATGTATTTTCTATTTAATTGAATAATCGTATTCAGTTAATTAAAATAAGAAAAATTATTAAATTAAATAAATTAAATACCTTAGTACATTAGCTTGAGGTGACAATTTAATTTAATTAAAGTATAAATACTTAATAATTAAATCAAAACTTAATCAATAGGTTTAATGTTTCTAATATGAGTCAATACTTTGGGAATTAAATAGAGAGTATGATTAATGCAGATTAAAGTTTTCTACATTTGACAATTAAGCCAATTAGTGACAATCAAAATGAGAATTGCCTAATGAGATAGTTCTTTAGGGTTGATCAGAAAAAGATTAGAATTGGTGATCATGGAAATGAGCCAATTTTGGGGTATTACATTTTGCCCCTCTTTAAATGAATGTGCGAGTAACACATTCAATTCAAAGAAAATGAGGAAGCAATGATGTGAAGATGAGATTGGTTCTGAAGTTGATGATACAAAGACCAATTGATATGCTTTTAAGGACTATCTCTAGAACAAACATTAATTCCAAGGAATCCAAGCAAAGCAACTAGATACCAAAAATGATAAGCATTCTAAATGTTTCCATTAGAATGAAGTTTAACCTATAAAGATCTAGACAAAATGTCTAGATACCTGAGATCGATAGCATTTAAAAGATTGTCTCCAAAATGGAGTTTAATCTTTAATGATCTAGATAGAACACTTGGATGCCTGAAATTGATAGCATTTAAAAGATTATCTCTAGAATAGAGCTTAATCTTTAAGGATCTAGATAGAACACTTGGATACCTAAGATTGATAGCATTTAAAAGATTATTTCCAAAACTGAGCTTAATCTTTAAGGATCTAGACAGAATGTCTAGATACCTGAGATTGATAGCATTTAAAAGATTATCTCCGCAATGAAGCTTAACCTTTAAGGATCTAGATAGAACACCTGGATCCTTGAAATTGATAGCATTTAAAAGATTATCTCCAGAATGGAACTTAATCTTCAAGGATCCAGACAAAACACCTAGATACCTAAAATTGATAGCATTTAAAAGATTATCTCCAAAATGGAGCTTAACCTTTAAGGATCTAGATAGAACACCTGGATACCTAAAATTGATAGCATTTAAAAGATTATCTCCAAAATGAAGCTTAATCTTTAAGGATCCAGATAGAAGACCTGGATACCTAAAATTGATAACATTTAAAAGATTGTCTCCAAAATGGAGCTTAATCTTTAAGGATCTAGACAGAAAAACAAGATACTTGAAATTGATAGCATTTAAAAGATTATCTCTAGAATAGATCTTGATCTTTAAGGATCTAGACAAAACATCTAAATACTTGAGATTGATAGCATTCAAAAGATTATCTCCAGAATGGAGCTTAATCTTTAAGGATCTAGACAAAACATCTAGATACCTGAGATTGATATCATTTAAAAGATTATCTCCAGAATAGAGCTTAATCTTTAAGGATCTAGACAGAACATCTAGATACCTAAGATTGATAAGAGATCAAGATCAAATTATGAGTCATAGAATCATCCCCAGAATGAGGCTTGATCCTCAAGAGTCAAGGTTTAGATTGTCCTGATACCTATGATCAACCAATGACAAGATGAGATAGATGAAAAATATGCTAGAAAGAGGGAAAGAAGATGCCCCAAATGATGAGGACATAAGATGGTAATGAGATTCCCCAAGCAATAAGGATTCAATGATGTAATCAGCTTACCCCCTCAGGAGCGAAATTGAAAGATGACACACCAAAAATATGACACAAAGCAATATGTTGAGAGATACAAAAGAAATCAAAGATTGAGCAGAATGTAGAAGAGATTTGAATGATCAGAAGAAAATTTAGAGATGAGTAGAAGTGATTTGGAGGTCTAGAAGACCAAGTTTGACCAAAATTTGACTAGATTTGACCACATATGACTAGTGTTGATTTTTTCCAAAATAAATTTTGAAAGTTAGAAGAATGTTAAGTTGAAAAGATTCCACGAATAGCAAAGTATCAACAAAATCTAGACTGCACAAGCATTCAATCACATCAGTCTTAAAAATTTTAAAACACTTTTTTGGGCTACTTAGGTGTATCAAATTTCGAATTCGATCCTGAAAATGGATTTAGAATGGTTAAATTATCTAGGGGGTGATTTTTGCTAAAATTGGAGCACTTTGTAAAATTACATCAAACCCTATATAAGGGCCTAAGGGGTAATTTTCAATTCATTTGCACCATTTGTATTTTGTGAATAGGAGCTTTGAGAGGCAGATGGAAATAAATGTGAGATATCACCATTTCGAGCACTCTAGATGACACAACTAGTTGATAGACTATGGAGCACCAGTGAGTGATCGATAACCATCCTTTGTACTTTAATTTTCATGCATTTTGAGGTCATTTATTGCATTTTTAACATGTTTTTAGGTAGTCACAATCGGTCTTCATGTGAGACTATCCTTCCTCATGCAAAGGTGGTCTCTTCTCGCATGAAGACTCACCAAGCCAGTGTATCTTCACATGCATTAGTGGGGGTTCTTGCATGGGAGATACCCACTTCTTGTGCAAAGAATGTGAGAATCTTGCATGCATGGTTGTTTCCTTTTGCAATAGACTGGCTCTCTTCACGCAAAAACTTGTTTCTTCATGTGAGAGAGTCTCTCTTCGCATAGGGTTTTGATTACTCACATGGGCTCACATTTCTTCATGTGAGGACTTGCTTTCTTGCATGAAGATGCACAATCTCGTGCAAATAAATGAATTCTCACATGAAGAAATACATCCTCACACAAAAATCCATGATGGTGTTGCAGTATAAATTTTCATTTTTTTACATTATTAGTGGGATTTTCCCATTCATTTCTTTGTCATTTTGATTTTTTGATCAAGTATTGACCATTTTCTTGTCGATGTTGTTATTCATGTGTGCAGGAGGTATTTGATAAAATCTCATTTAGATCCCATTATCCGCCATATGGGGCATTGTTATAGAGCTTGGATGCAATAGACATGGCACATATTGATAGACTAGGGCTCACTTCTCTATGCCAGATCCTAGTGTTGTTGGTGAATCATGGTTTGTTGACTGCTTTGGTGGAGCATTTCCATTTAGAAATGAACACCTTCCACCTTCCTCAAGGAGAGATTATTGTGACTCCTGAGGACATATACAAGATCCTGTGCATACCATTTCATGGGCTGAGAGTATCATATGACATAGTGCCCCAAGAAAGTACTGAGGCCTTGTGTGCCATTTTTTAGAGGGAGCTAGCTATTGGATGAGCCATTACCTAGGATGAGCTTATCCACACATATGGACAAACACACAAATTAGCTACAATTTTGGGCATATTCATCAGCTACTTCTTGGTTTTAGATAGAGGACAACACAGTTTGGAGTGTGGGTGGGGGATTATGCTATAGAGGATGTTGGATTCTATAGAGAGATTTAGATGGGGCTAGTACATGCTTGCCCATATGTTCTGTGAGATGCACAAGATAGTGTACCATGAGCAGAAGAGTATGGCCGCTAGTGTGTACATCCTATAGGTCTGGGCATGGGAGCACCTACCAGTCACATGACCAATTTTTGAGGATTCCTAGGAATGTACAGAGCCATATATTTGTAGATATAGAGGGTAGATTACCTATGCAAGCCTGGGTAAGATAGAGAACTGGGGGGCCATCTTGATGACTTGGTCTTCATTGTATGGAGGCCCTAGCAAGAGATGGATGAGTGGGATGATGCTCCTAGAGAGTAGGGATGGATGTTTGTTTGCGACCACTAGTGGGGAGGATGACACATATTATTGAGCAATTCACCATCAACCAAGTATGGAGATAGTATGGGAGGTAGCAGGACATCTCCCAAGAGTTTTGTGCCTACACGCAAGTCATGAAGGATCTTACATACAGATGGATAGTGAGGCTAGAGGTAGGGTGGTCTATGATTGATATGTATAACCTAGCTCCAACACAGTGGGACTACCATCCAAAGGTAGCAAATGTAGGGGTGATAATGACATACTAGGTGTATCTTATTGGTCACCACTTCCAATAGTTCACAAATCCCTTGGGGGGAGTAGTGCTAGCCCCACAATAGTCATCAACATAGTAGTAGTATTATCCCCTGCAGTAGTCTCCATAGGGCCCACTACCATAGGTGAGGTGAAGGGTTAGGTAGGTAGAGATCCCTGCACAATAGATGGGATTAGATCTAGGGGCTAGGGGCACTGGTAGAGGGTAGAGATGGCGATAGGGGCTGAGGGTGGAGGAGCAGGCACCTGAGATGTTCAATGAGGAGATGCAGGAGCAGCTTGCCACAGGATCTCAAGAGGTGTTTCAATGATAGAGCAATTGGATCTGGCAGGCTTCTCGATAGATTAGAGAGCTATAGATTGCGGTAGTGGTGAGGGATCCATGGATGGTTGAGCAAGATCAAGAGATCATGAGACTATGGGAGTAGGTACAAATAGCTAAGTGGAGGGTAGAGATGCTACAAGATGAGGTCAGATTATGGATGGCCTGAGTGGCTTACTATTTCTCACCATATGCTAGAGTTGTTCCTGATGAGGCTCAACAAGTGCCATGATTTTTCTAGTATGCTTGAGATTCCAAGGGTGTACGTACTCCTGCCAGACCAAATATGCCACCTCATCCCCCCTCCAGCTGCTAGGAGTGATGCCATAGGGCACAATTAGCTATTGATTGCTTTGATCCCTAATTTTATTTTGGCTATGTATCCATTGGTGTGCTAGCACCATTTTGTATCATTTTTTACCAATAGCATTCGAGTAGTGCCCATTTTTTGTACTGACACATTTTTGATATACATATATACAAGATTTTGGGTTGAGTATCCCAGTGTACATGTCATTGTCAGTGTCTGTGCTTTACTTTGATCTACTTGAGATATTTATGTGATGATTATGAGATGTGTGTGTTATGTTATGAATACATGTTTGATTTGATATGATGTGATTATGTAGTGTAGATGATATGAGTGTATGGATGTGATGCATATGGAAATGAACTGACTTCTCATGTAGTGTTGCATTTTTTGATAGTAATAGGTACCCTCTCAAGGAGTGCACGAATATGAACCAAAGAACCAAATGCTTTTGCAACCATGGTGAATCTCAATACATTTGTAGAGATCCATAGTCCCTCATCACAAATGATGAAACAGAGTTTCAATGAAATCGCATGCTTATGCAAATGAAGTATGCAATGCAAAAATATGTTAAGTGCAACATTAGGTCTGATTACCAAGCCTTGACCATTTATCATCACTGAGCATAGGAAAAAATCCCATATGTCATATAATTTCCACTAACATTGCAATCATGGGAATATGAATAGGACATATGTTGTAAGTTTTTTGGGATCAAATGTAAGCACTCGAGGCACGAGAAGCTAGAATGACCAGAACATTTGTCCCTTTTATTATAGAAAATTAACATAATCATCAAAACATAAATGTTAGGATGACCAGAATGTTGCTTGCATGGCATACACACCAAACAAATGAGAGATCCATCTTATACTAAGTACTTAGTAAGTATTCTGTTTGCAATGATCCTAGCATTTGTAACCTAAGATAGAAGTGTGCTAGATATACTCATAGTGACCTGTACATTCACTTAGCAAGATGAGTATCAGTATGTACTATAGCATGAAGTGTTCACTCCAACCGACAAGGAGAAGAACCAATGTTATTGATGTATTTGTAGAAAAGGAGTTGAGGTACACCCGACCATCCAATAGGAGATGGAGGCTCTTATAGTGGACACCCCTCTTATAGGAATTTGTCAACTAATTAGAACTAAACCATAGATAGAAAGCAAAAAAAAGATCATGCCCCTAGTCATTACTTCTCTAATCAGAAGTGACATCATCAAGTTGCTCAAGGAGACATGATAAAGTGAAAACAAAGCAAACAAAGAAAATGCTCAGCATATCCAAAAGAGTGTGTCATTTTGAGTTCATTTTTGTGTCATAGGATTGATGTCAAGTGTCAGTGTCCAGAACATGTTTGAAATAAATCTCTTCAATAGGGAGACAATAGTAAGAAAACATAGTCAGAACGACTGGTGACTGAGGTCAAAAGAGGAATCTTCAAGATAAAGAACCTAAAGAGGACTAAGCAACAATATATAGACATAGCTAGAACAACTGGTGACTAATGCAAGAGAGATCTTTGATAAAGGAATCTAGAAACATGACTTGGGCAACAATAGGTAGACACAGTTGAAACAACTAGTGGCTATTGTAAAAGAGATTCTATTAGGATAATATCAAAAAGAGTGACACTGGCGATAGTAGGCAAACACAGTGAGGATCACTAGTGATTCTTGTGCAAGAGATTTTATGAGGAGAATCTCAAATAAGAGTGACATTAGCAATAGTAGGCAGACATAGTGAGGACCACCTGTGACTGTTGTGCAAGAGATTATATGAGGAGAATCTCGAACAAGAGTGACACTAAATGGGAATGCCCCCAAGATATGAGAAGACCCAATCCATGGATACATGAGCAAAAAGTAGGAAAAGTAGTAAAGCAATTGTATAGAAAGCCAGAAGATTAACTGCAAGATGGAGCATTGGGGACAAGAGGTGCCTATTTATGAGGTTTTCACCTTCTTGGAAGAGCTTTCATTTTTTTGCTACCATGATGCCTGTTTCCAAGTTTTCACCATGGCAATTTTTTTTTTTTCAATTTTTTTTTATTTTTCCTTTTTTAATTTTTAATTTTTTGTATTTTTTTGGATTTTTCAATTTGCACTTATTGCTAGGTTTTCACCAGGGTAAAAAAAAATTTAGGACCTTTTGCAATTTTTATGATTTTTTTCAGGACATATAGATATGTACAAAGAGCTACTAATATCATATCAACTATAAAACTGCTTTAGGTGGAGAGTGTTGACAGGTTCCTTGAGCACTTCTCCCTTGGTTGTGGAAAGTTGATAGGTGCTAGATCCATATACTATAGTAATGATGTAAGGATCAAGCTATTTTGGTTCAAACTTCCCTTTTTGGACTCATTTTTATTGATTCTTAGGGTTCTCTCTCAGGATGAGATCACCCAACTGGAAGTCAAATGGCCTGACCTTCTGATTGTAGCTTCTTGACAGTTATTGTTGATATGCTCAAGGATGATCACATGCCACTTATTTACATTCATCTAGTAACACTAGCTCTTGAAGCTGAGCTATCCTATAATCTTCATTAGTAATAAGGCCTTTCATAGAGATTTTCAAGGTAGGAATCTCAACCTCTATTGGAACCATAGTGTCCACTCCATACACCAAAGCAAAGGGAGTCATGTCTATTGGAGTCTTGATGCTTGTCCTATATGCCCACAAGGCTAGATTAATCTAGAGATGTTAGTCTCTCCTTGATTTTCTGACTGTGCAATGAAGAATTTTGAGGATCACCTTATTGGATGCCTCAGCCTTGCCATTTCCTTGAGGGTAATAAATGGAAGACCAATGTTGTGTGATTTTAAATTTCTTGCATAGTTCCTTGAGCTCTTTGTTCTTGAATTTTCCTCCATTGTCAGTAATGATTTAGGATGGTATATCATATCTATAGATGATGTAGTTTGTGACAAAAAGAGCTACAATTTTTCCATTAGCGATTGCAAAAGGTACTACCTCTACCCACTTTGTGAAGTGATTTGTACCCATGATAATGAACTTATGTCCATTAGACGAGGTTGGGTAAATTTGACCCACCAAGTTGAAGGCCCATTGTTGAAATGGCCATGTTGTAGTAGAGGGAATTAGCTCTCTGTTTGGAGCGTAGATCAGATTCCCATGAAGCTGACACTGCTTGCAGGATCTAGCATACTTGATAGCTTCTTGCTCCATTTTAGGCCAATAGTAACCACCTCTAAGGAGTTTGCGAGCTAGTGTCAGGCCATTTGAGTGAGATTAGTAAATGCCCTTGTGAACAATAGTCAATAAATATTTGGACTCTTTAGGTTCTAAACACCTAAGGAGTGTTTTGTCGAGATCTCTCCAATATAGATTGTCAACAATAATGACATAATGCGAAGAATTATGGATTAGATAACATTTCTCATTCTAGGTCAAACCTTCCAAAATGGTTTGATTATAGAGATAGGAATAGATGTGATGGTAGCAAGATGAATATTGTTCTACAATAGAATAGATCATCCTAGAATTAGGGGTGTCGTAGGCTGGGTAGTGTAACACTTCCACCAAGAACTCATGTTAAAGATCATTTCTAGGCATCTGTAGCAGGGAGGCCAAAGTAGCCATGACATCAGCTGCTTTATTATCTGCTTGTAGAACTTACTGGAAGGTAATGTGTGCAAAATGCTTCTTCAAGTCACCAACCATGTGCTTGTAAGGAATTAGTTTTTCATCCTTTGTTTGGTACACATCATTAACCTAATTTATGACAAGCTGAGAGTCAGAAAAGATGTCTAACTGATCTACTCTCCATTTGGCTGCAATTTTCATGTCATTGATCAAAGCCTTGTATTTAACAATGTTGTTTATACAAGGAAATAAAATCTTAGATGCTTTGGGAAATGAATATCTTTCTGGTGTTATAAAGAGTAATCTAGCACCAAATCCCTATTGTGTGAAGGACCCATTGAAGAACATGACCCATGTTTGGTGTGTGAGTGTTAAGATTGACTCATTAGGGAAATCAATATTCATTGGTAGGAAACTCTGCATAGGTGCATTAGCCAGCTTATTTGCAATTTCCTATCCTTTGATAACTCACTGAGTATCATAACCCACTTAACCAATCTTTCTATGAGAGCTCCCTTACTAAGCAAGTACTTTAGTGGATCTATTTTAGCTATGAGTCACATAGTGTGGGCGAGCATGTAGTGTCTCAATTTTTGGGAATCAAAGATGACTACCAAGAAAGCTTTCCCAATGATGTTGTAGTTCCTCGTATAAGATATTAGTGTGTGACTCAAGTAGTAGATAGCTCTCTCTTTTTTGTCATTATCTTTTTGAGCCAATAGGATTCCCAAAGACATTTCAATTGCTGAAATGTATAAAAGCAAAGGCTTCCCATGGATAGGAGGCATTAGGATTGGCAGATTGAAAAGATATTGTTTGATTTTTGTTAAGCTTTTCTCACAATCTTGGCTCCAATTGAATTTCACACCCTTATGTAACGTCTTTATGAAGGGTTTTGATCTATCTTCCAACTATGAGATAAACTTGCGAATAGATTGGAGCCTTCCTTGTAGACCTCTCATCTAACTAATGTTTTGAGGTGGTGGCATATCCATTATTGCTTGTATTTTCTCCAAATCCACCTCAATTCCTTTTGCAGAGATGATGTATCCCAACAGCTTTCCTGATGTAACACCAAATGCACATTTCTTAGGATTGAGTTGCAAGATGAATTTTTCCATGTGATCTAGGATTGGTCCTAAATGTTGCAGATGAGTATTTCATTTGGTGCTTTTGACCAAGGTATCATCCACATAGTCCTCCATGGTCTTATGCATCATGTCATGGAAAATTGTAGTTACTACTCATTGATAGGTTGCTCTAGCATTTTTCAAGCCAAATGGCTTTACATTCCAGCAAAAGGTCCCCCATGCACATGTGAAAGAAATTTTCTCCTAGTTTTTTGGCACAATTTTTATCTTATTGTAACTAGAAAACCCATCCATAAGTGAGTACATCTCATAACCAACTGTCATGTCCACTATCATATCGATATTGGGAAGTAGAAAATCATCCTTAGGACATGCCAAATTGAGATTGTGGAAGTTAGTAAAAACTCTAATAGATTTATCATACTTGGAGACTAGAACAATATTGGATATCCATTCAGCATAATCAATTGCACAGATGAAATTGGCTTTTAGAAGTTTCTCCAGTTCTTCTTTGACGAGTAATGCAACATGAGAATGCATTTTCTTAAGTTTCTATTTAACTAGTTTGATGCTTGGTGCTATGGAAAAGTGATGCATGATATTAAGATCATGATCTAGTCCTGGCATGTTAGAGTATGTCTAAGCAAAATTTATCTTCTTTTCTCTAAAAATGGAAATGAATTCTTTTTCTTCAAGTGATAGTCAAATGTATTGTATGAGGATGTTCTTCTATACCTAGATTAATTAGTTGTGTTGGCTCTATCAATACTAATGATCTCTCCTAAAAGTGACTTGGAAGCACATCAAATATCTCATTTACAGGTTCCTCAAAGAGTTTTTTACCCTTTGATACATATTTTTTTTTACTATTTTGGGTTCTAACACTTCCACAATGTGGTTTTCACCATCAAACCTTTTGAATTTTTATTTTTAATTGTTTAATCGAGATATTTGATGTCAAATTCAGTCATGTTGATGTTCTATTCATTGGTGGGAGACATTATAGGTTCGACAACATTTAGGTAGTAGGTGAGAGCATAGTCATTCTAGAACATGGGGACTTCACTAGATGCATTAGGGTTCCAGTCTATAAGCTCAAGGTGTGTGAGTGAAAGAGTAGTGGTTGGTTTGGTTGCATTCACAATATAGTCATTAACTACTTGGACTAGCAATTTGAGATCAACAAAAACTTCATCCACAGATGTATTCAAATGCCTCTGAGTAATAATGTTAGAAATTGATGACTCTAGGAAACTAGTTGTATTAGACCCATCTGACCTAACCCTAGACATTTCACCTACTTTGATTTAGTTTTCATAGACATGCACTTGGTTAATGTCTTTATCAGTAGTCACTTTTGAAAGAGAGTCAAACTAATATTCCTTAGAATCAATGCTACATAGCAAGAGACTATAGAACTCCCCAACAGTGATAGGGACATACTCACCTTCATCATTTGGGTTCTTGCATAGATACTCATTACATAATGATTGACTAGACTCTCCCTTTTCTGAATGATCTTTGGGTTGCTCAGTATTTTCCTCAGAAGAATCACTAGTATGATCCATAGTGCTAACACATGACACAAAGTCATCTGGCTCAACAAATAATTTAGCGAGATTGCAAGGAATAGGATAAGGACAAGGATCCTCATCTTCTAATTGTTCCTCTTGAGTATCTGACTCATCTTGGGACTCATTTCCAAATAAACTCTCAGGTTCTGGTATGAATTTATTAGGTCCCAAATGAAAAGGAACGTTATTAAATCCTAGGCTAGTTGTATCATTGTTGCTTCGAGTTATTGCCTTGATATGATCAATTAGGCCATTACTATTGCACCAATAGGGACAGTTTTGTTGTAGCCAAAATGTTTCATGAGCCTAAGACCAAGCCCATATTTCTTAAGAGTGATTTCTAGAGCTTGCTCTATTAAGTCTACTGGAGTCTCTTCTCTATAAAGCCATGCAACAATGGCTCTATTTTCACATTCATCCTCTAAGGGAACTATAGCCTTAACAAAAGTGCCAATATATTTGGTTTGAGGTGTTAGCACAAATGAATTTTTTTCCTCTAAGGGTCTCCCATAATAATGAGGAGACTCTAGAAGAGATGTTAATGAAAAAATTGGTTTAGTATAATACTTTGCCATGCCAATTTCTTTTAATTTGAATGATTTCTTGATTTGTTTCAGCATATTGTCATGATAATTAGTGGATTCATGGTTAGTAGGAATGAAAGTTGCAATAGCTTTGAGCATATTGTAAGTATAGCTAGTAGTGGTAGGAATAGTAACTTCAGAGCCATGAAATGAGAATTTGATGCATTGGTGATATGTGGATGGCACAGCACACATCTCATGTATCCATGGTCGTCCTAACAGAATGTTGTAAGCCAAGGGTATGTCAAGCACTTGATAGGTGACACCCCTTTCTACAGGACCAACACGAATGGGTAGGACCAAAAGACCTAGAGACTTTCATTCCACTTCATCATATGCTTTGATGGTGATCTTATGTTGAGGATCAATAGAGTCCTCAAAATAATTCAATTGTATAAGTAGAGTAGTAGAGACAATGTTTAGGCTAGCATCATTATCAATGAGTACTTGAAAAACATGTGTCTGATGGATCATAACCTTGATGTATAGAGGTTAATTGTGTGAGTGACTCAGTGATTTATCATCCTCCTCAGAGAAGCTCATAAGATAAGATGAGGTCAGGTGACCTACCATTGATTTAAATTTCTAAAGATCAAGGTCTTGAGGAATATTTGCCTTAGTGAGGCTTTGTCCAAAATCTACTGGTGAGTAGGCAAGATTTTAAGTAGCTCAACGATAGATCTATGAGCATTAGTTCATTTCAATTGATCAAGAACACTATAATTGGTTGTCATTGAGTTAGTTGTGAGTTCTATACCTTTGCCAGACAGACTAGCAAGGGCTTTGTCTTTATGTTGTTCAAGATCGAGAGTAGAAAGCATAGGGCCTTTGAGCACCAATTGGTGTGAGAATGAGTAATAGTATTAGCATAGTGTTGCAAATGTGTGTTCTCTATTATGTTGGAAGTAGGGTCCCTCAAGAAAAATTGTGTCTTGAGTTTTTCATTATCTTGTTTGCCCTTAATAGTAATGACATCATAGTATTCAAAATCCACAAGTTCAACCATGTTAATCATGTTGTCATCATTGGAATATGGATAGTTGACCTTGTTGTTGGGTTTTGGTTTTGAATTCCATCTTTTTTCATAGGCTGGGAAAGGCTCTTTGAATGCCTTGTGATTCAAGTTTTTGTTATGTCCATCTACCATAAGTTCACTAGCGTCAATCATGTCCTAGACTTTATGGCACAAGTTTATGTAGTTGCTAGTTTTATGTCCCTTATTTTGGTGATACTCATAGAATGAGGTTTCATTCCACCTTGGTGGACATGGTTGTGGATCATAGGGAGGAGGGTTGTCCATTGGTGAAATAATCTTGTGTTGTAGAAATTTTTTGTAAACCAAATCCAAAGGTTCATCCAAGGGTGTATACTCTCACTTAGGGCATGTGACCCATGAGTTTCTTGGTTTGTTCCCAGATGTCTTGTTGTCAGGAGGAGGCTTCTAAGCATTTTTGGTGTCATTGAGGCCATCTATGAGATTAAATGATACCTTAGCAAGTTTGGGAGTGACATTGTCAACAACTCCATCATGTGCAATTCTTGATTCTTTTTGACATATTGGTTTTATCCTTGTTGGAGGTGGAGCCTTGTTTTGTGTCATTTTGAAGAGTGAGTTCACCTTTCTTGACCATAAATTCCTTGATGTGGATAGCCTATGTGATCATGTCTTCAAAGGTACGTGGACCTTGAAGTTGGACTCTATATCTGAAATTAGGTAAGAGATTATCAGTAAAGATGTCAAGTTTTTTTGTCTCCAGAATTTTGCATGAATACTTAGTGTAAAGTTGTCTCCACCATTGGAGGAATGTGAGAAAAGATTCTCCAACTTTTTGCTTAAGGTTGCATAGATCTCGAATGTTGATAGGGTGTTGAAGGTTATGAGAATATTGCTGGACAAATAAGTTGGCAATTTCATGAAACATCTTGATACTAGGAGGTAAGTGTGAAAACCAATCCAAAGCTTGACCACCTAGGCTCCTAGGGAATAAATGCATGAGGTATATCTGATCATGTATAAACTCCATAGGCAAGGCACCAAATTCTCGCAAATGAACTTGAGGATCAGTGGTGCCAAAGTACTTTTCATACTTAGGTAACTCTATGCCTCATGGAAAAGGAGGCATGTTTATGTTCTTGTCAAATGGAAATGGGAAAAGAGAATCTAATGTGTACATTTTTGCGGGTTTCTCTTTGTCATGCATCATTTGAGCCAGTTGGTCTTGCATAATTTTCAGTCTTTTTTGGAGTTTGGAAGTCTTTGTTTCTTCTTCAGGTGTGATGATGGTTTCCACATTGAAATGATAGGGCAGCTTAGCTCCTTCTTGGGCAAGTTTGAGAAAGTACTTTTCTTTCTCTTCGTTGAGTAAGATTCCCATGACCTTTTGAAAGTTCTTGTCTCTTTAACATTTTTCTATGTGTTCAGGGAGTATTTCTACCTCTTCCTATTCCTCATCAATGTCATGGTCTTTCTCTTTCTCTTTGTCATTCCTAGGTGGTTTTTGATGTCTACTGTGACTACCATGTTCAGGTTCATGGTTAGTCATTGTAGGAATGTGTTTAGTTTCAGTATGTTGTGTATTGAAAGGTCCTTTGAAAATGAATTTAGAAATTGTGTTTGGATATATAGGACTTCTACCAGTCTTAGGATCCTCTTGATATAAATAATTCCTAGTTTATTGTAGGTTTATGGAAAATGTTCATTAAACTCGAAGTGACCTGACAAGTGAGGGAGATTGTGAAGATGCCTCATTGGATGAACTAGATGCAGACTATGTAATAAAAGATAAGTGACCTCTACTATAATTATGACCCCTAAAACAACCTTGCCTAAGTCTAAGAGGATAAAACATGTTGTCACTCCTTGTTGCGATAGTCATAGACAAGGACAAAAGGTAAGAACCTAGACAAGGACCACACTAAAACTTAGTCTCAATGGGACAAGAGAAGAATGTTGTATACTAAGGCATGAGTAGTCTAATTTGAAGGCTAGAACAACCAAAGGTTATGACTATCATAACATGAAGTATGACAAGCACTAAGAAATGAGAATCCAAAGAACTAAAGGATGAGATTAGTGAAAATGTAGATCACAAACCTTTAGTTAAGCTAAATGACATTGTTCAAGACTATGTATAGACATAGAAGAGACAACTCAATACAAGAATCAGACTGAATGTAGATCACAGATTGGTTGAATAAGCTGATTTGACAATTTTAGAGCAAGGTCTTGCGTGAAGATTCTCTATGAGCCATACAATAAAGTATACTAAGTGGTGTAAAAACTCAAAACAACAATTTAAATTCACAGAAAGACTTTCTTTGGCTTGCATGAAGAATTGACAGAACCAACAAAGATAGCTAGCAAGATCTCATGTGGGCATATGCAAGTTCTCAAGCAAAGACCTGAACTAGCTCGTGTGAAAAGATGAATTCTCACATGAGGAAATAAAAGACTATGCATGAAAATCAAGACTAGATTGACATCAGTATTGGATTTTGAAGAGATTTCTTGATTGTTTGGATAGATTGGATAGATTAGTTGGACTGATTTGTTGGATAGACAACAAGGTTAACTCTAAAAATTGTTTGGATAGTGTTTAAGTTTCAACCAAGGCAAAGTGTTTTTAGACAAGACATTGGTAAGCAATCATTAGTCAAATATAATCTAGCTAAGGGTAAAGCAACTCAGAGGGAAAAGGGAGTCTTGACTCTTAGTTTGTTTGAGGAAGTTTGGACATGTTGAAGACTTGATAACAAACATGCTTTATCCCTAGAAATAGAAAATAGAAAATGGTAGAGAAGGAAAAACCTTTGTCCCACATCTTATGGACATGCATGTACCTCACACAACTGTGTCACCCACTAGAAGGTGCCCATGTTTTTGGTACATTCAAAGGACTCAATAGTATACATTGAATGAGCACCCTTGTGGCAGGGGACAAGCACAAATACCACTTTCAAACATCTAGTAGCATGCCTAAAGTGAGTTCTATAGGAGAGATTCTTCCTCCTCCTTGCACAAAGATTATGCCTCCTTTTAGAGGTGAACCAGATAGCTTCTAACTAAGAGGTTTTTACTTGGCTTCTATTTGAATTAATTCCCAGTGGCTCCACAAGTGGAGTTGAGACCAATAGCCCACACCAACATATGAGAGTGCACACGCTTAGCAAGACTGGGGCCAGTTCTGTGTAGTGCAATAGATAGAGCTTCCCCTTGATATGCGATATCAAGAATCAAGGGAAAGAAAGTAATCTAACTTTGGAGTCTTTTTCTCTACAAAGCATCTTGATTATAGTGAGTCGGAATCTTTGATGATAGGAGTGTCCTCACTTGGGTCATTCCCAGAGGTTGGTAGGCCCTCCAAAGGATTGACTTAGACTAGTGGTCTAGATTTAAGGGTCTAAGTTTCTAATTTCCCTCAAGGAGAAAGAGCATAATCCTCTACCTTATTTCCTCGCCCAAACACATAGAACAGGTTAATTTACCAACTTAGCTTAATCAATCTAGACTTGTCCTTTCTCAAGATTTTGAATCCCTAAAAGGAAACCATCATCCCTTAATAGAAAAAGACCTGTACTAGAAAACCACTAAGCTACTTGCCTTCTTCAAAATTTCATCTTTCAAAAGTGTCTAGGTTTTTTATTTACCCTTGGTCATGACCTCCGAGTGGTGAAGAGCATAATCCCCTATTCTTCTATCTTGCACCCTAGGAAGTTCACAAGCCCTAATTAATCTATGTTTTGAAAGGAAGAAAGAAGAAACATTGTTTTGTGGGTTTTAAAGTAATCTTCATCAAACATATCTTCGATAATTTTCCTACAAACAAGGGTCAGCTTCTATTTGAGTGGGTTTCTATAACGGATCTTCATCAAAACATCCTACAAACAATAGTTAAGCTGTAGAAAGCCAAAGAAACAAAACAATAAAGATCTAGAGAAAAACACGTTAGTGAAATTGAATGAACAAAATGCTAAAAAATGATGGAATTGAACTTGCTGTTGTAGAATTTCACACAAAATCTTGTGTAGGGTCATGTAAAATCTTTCACCAAGTCGCATGAGAAAATGATGTGCCATGCGAAGACTTGCATAATAGGGCACTTTTTTGCACAATATGGTTTAAAACTTTGTGCAAAAATGGAATGTCTCACGTAAAGATTCAAGTGACTGTATGTAATAGTATGGACATAATGCTAAAATAATAGAAAAAAATGGAGATGAGGCCAAAGAAATTGATTTTCTTGGCCCCACGATGGGAGCTAGAAATGTATATGTGGAATGTGGCCTCAGAGTTCACACACACACTTAAACATCGTCCTTATATGCAAATTCATCCTAGAATGAACATGAGATTATTCTTCCAAGAGGAGCCCTACAAGATGACTTGTTGCCTTCTATCTAGGTGGATTTTACCTACATATGCTCTCAGATTTGAGGTACAAGTAATCAAACCATCTAGAACAAAGGTTTTAAAATGATTAATCTATATGAATATATAAGTAGTCTAAATGATTATGGAAGTAATCTAGGAACATATAAATAGAATTAACTAAATGAATGCATATTAATTATAAATGATATTAATCTAAGAAAATAAGAATTTTATGATAATAAACAAATGAGTGCACAATCCAGCTGAGATTTGATAGTGATTCATTTGAACCTCTATAATGAGGAATTGCAAGCCTCTTAAATAGAATTCTTGGAATCCATCAATTTTTGAGATCAACTTGGATTGATGGTCAAGATTGAAGCAAAGATTCAGTCAAAGATGGAAACTTCCTTGTGCAGGTAAAGTGAACTGTTTCAAATCTAAGTGTAATGAGTAGTTAACTGAACTTGTCACAAGTGTGAGAGTAAGTTAACTAGATTGTTTCCAATTTCAAGAAGTAGTTCACTCAGAATTTCCATTTAGAACTAAAGTTTGAAGATATTATTTAATTTAATAAAGTAATATATGTTCTCATAAATGCATTTTCTATTCAATTGAATAATTGTATTCAATTAATTAAAATAAGCATAATTATTAAATTAAATAAATTTAATCCCTTAGTACATTAGCCTGAGGTGACAATTTAATTTAATTAAAGTATAAATATTTAATAATTAAATCAAATCTTAATCAATAGGTTTAATGTGAATAATACAAGTCAATACTTTGGGAATTAAATAGAAGGCTACAACACACTATTAATATGTGACCTTGTTAAAGGATTTCTACACCCTATTAGGAGTGTGCCTTATTAGAGGACTTAAGAACATTCAACTTAGAATGCCACCCTATTAAACGATTTACACAAGGTTGTTAAACCTCCCTTACTCAATAGGATTTCCAAATTCCTAATACAATTGCAAGAGAGTATTAGAATAATACACCTGAACTAATGCAATCTCTAATGCTAATCTCAGGCTCTTGATCTGCTCGTCTATCCTTGATCTCTACTAGATCTGATCTGCTGATTGTGTTTCCTATTCTATTTTGATCAACTAGATGTGTAAATGTTGTTCTTTCCACTAAATCTTTGAAACCAATTCTTTGCAATGACCTTGAAGAGTCTGATTAATGCAAATTGAGGTTTTTTGCATTTGATAATTAAGTCAATTAGCGACAATCAAAATGATAATTGCCTAATGATATAGGTCTTTAGGGTTGATCAATAATAGACTAGAATTGGTGATCATGGCAATGAGTCAATTTTGGGGTATTATAGTTAGAGATGCTAGAAACATGTGAAAAAATATCTATCATTTGCACAAACCAAGTGAAGATCTAGTGGAGATAAAGGATGATGATGATGATAGTGATAATGATGGACAAGATAACACACCATGTGTCACTTTTGATACTAAGGACTATCAGGCATTACTAAATGATGATGAAGAGAAAGAGGAAGAAGATGATGAGGAAGATAAGGAAGGAGATGAAGAGAATGATCGAATGAGAATAGTTGCATAAGTTATAGCCTCCCTTCCTCACTCTCCACCAAAGACTACTACATCATCTGAGTTGGAGACAACTTTAGTAAATGTGACTACAACTAGAATAGACACATCATCTCTTCAGTCACTATTTTCTCCCTCTCAACTCCAGGTATCAATAATGGAAGTTTCTACCACTTCATCTACCGAGATATAGCCCTCCTCTTCATTAGCTCCTGAGTCATCAACATCAGTAGCATCTAGTTCTACAATTTTGTCAACTTCAATTTTGCATGCACCTGTAAGTTCATCACTTGTAAATATTTCTACTAGTGCTCCTATTGTATGTGCTCCAGTTAGTGTTCCACCTATTATGACCTCAATTCTAGATAGCACTTCAATTATGGATTTAGTTTGCACTCCTCTTAGTTTTCCTTCAATTGGTCCTATTGAAGTTTTCACTACAAGTCTAGTTGTATCTAGAATTGTTTCTATTCCTAAGTCCAAGGCAATATTTCCAAAAGTAGAACCAAGGACACCCCTAAAATTTTTTCTTACTAGAAAGGAAATTGATGAGGACATAGATCTAGACAAAGATATTGTAATTCCTAATTTGGATTTGGATATTGCTAAAGTTGAAGAAATTAGACTAGTTAGCCAGCTTTTGGAACATAAGGCAAGGTAGAAACAACTCAGAGATGAAAGTGATAGAGAGTTTAGAATAATAGAAAATGGAAAGAACATACTAACAAAGGCTATAGGTGTTGATGTGGATTCATCTCAACATATTTTTCTATAGTTGGAAGAAGTAGTCAATAAGTTCAATGAGGATACTTTTGGTCAAGAGAATTTAATTGGAAAGGCAAAGAAAATTTTTGATAATAAGGTGCTTGAGCACATTGCTATTAACCAGGTAGAGTTATCTTCAATTTTGAGTAATCTTGAACATTCTTTTACCAATTTAACATCTCGTTTTGCTAAGCTATGTGATGTTACTAGGTTAACAAAGGACATAAAAGAGAAATTGAATAAGGTTGATGTAGATATGAAGGCTAGTGCTCAAAGGCTATAGCTTGACCCTAGCTCAAGCTCAAAACATCACATTAAGGTGAGATTTTATTCAGATATGTAGATAGAATTGCTAAGAGAAGAAGCAAGGATCAGGTCCACATTGATAGATATCCAAAACATGATCCTTCCAATCATGGACACAATGCAAAAGCATATTGCATATTCAAAGACATTGGTCCAAGATAATAATTTCTCAATTGTACACCATATCATTGAACTTTTAGCAAAAGCTCAAGTGGCACTCTCCACCTACAAAATTTTGCAAGACAACTAGGATAAGAAAATAGATCTTATTCTCAAGTACATTATGAGTTTCTCTCACATTTTGGTTTCTCTATTTGAATATATTGCATAACTCTGGCATTATTGTCAAAAAGGGGGAGTAAGAGATATATGGATACAAAGGGAGAGAGAATAGTTTGATATATGTATATAATAAAAGAGAGATCCTATGTATATGTTATGCTTATATATGGGGAAGATATATGCAATGTATATATAGCAACTTTACAAAGAATTTGTTTTGAAAAATCAAAATCTGTGTGTTAGTGTACATAAGTCTTGGTTTATAAGTGTTTTTGTCACTAATGCCAAAGGGGGAGATTGTTGGCATTATGTTATATTTGTCATTAGTGACAACACTTATTCAACTCTATATGGTTACCAAGCTCATCACTCAGTCTATAGTTTATACTTTGCATTTAGTGGTTGCCAATTAAGTTCATCAGTTAAGTAGTTCATAGTGAGCATTCTAGAAGCTACCAAGTGAATATGGATAGTGTGTAGTCTAGCAGTTATCACCAAGAAAATAGTGGTCACCAAGCTTCATAGTGTCTACTGGGCAATCTATTTCTATGATGTGAAGCCAGTGTCTACCGAGTGATGGATGAGTAGTGTTTAGTGAGTTCCAGCAAGTTAAACATAGAAATCAATTTCCACCGAGTGACACTATATCTATCGAGTCTCCAATGGTCACCTAGTTTGAAGCTACATTGTGTGATTAGTATGCACCGAGATTCTACTTCTACTAAGTGCATGAAAATTTCAAGTAATGCAATGGACATCGAGTATTACAAGGTCACCAAGTGAGCTTACTAAACTTGAGTTTCTACTATTTGATCGACTCGATAATATTTTGTTTACTTGTGTTTTAGCCAACACTATAATTGTAAATATTGAAATGGTATATATGTAATGTATTGTATCATTTTCAATATATGGATGTGTGGATATGTAATGTTTTGAGAAGAGTGAATGTGAATTAGTAGCAGAGAAAAGTATTTAGCAAGGTCTACAAGGATCGGTAAAGTTATGTCTATCACAAGAGGTGATCTATAATTCAAGGATCTAATTAGCAATCAAGTTGTAAGTAAGATCTATTGTTTTGTCCTAATAGATGAATCAATTTCTAAATCCTTTAATAGGGTAGACTTAATATTCTTTCTTCAAATCTCTTAACAGAGTGTATACTTCACTGTATGTTTGTAAAACCTCTAACAAGGTGGATCTACCAGTCCAAATTTCTCTTAATAGGGAAGATCATTAAAAGTGGTTACTGTAAGCCTTAACATGCCAATTTTATACTACAATAGAGAAGTTTTGCGGGTTTCATCCCCACCCCAGTTTTACTTTCTATTTGGAAGGTTTTTGGGTCACCGCATTTTGTGTTCATGTGTCATGAATTTTATTTTTTAGTTTCTCATGCATGCAGTAGATTAAATGAATTAATGATGAATGGAATATGTTGATTAAGTGCTAAATTAGTTTAAAGCTTTCAAGATTACTAATTCACCCCTCCCCTCTTAGTAACCTAGCTAGTCTTGATTATTTCCAACAGTACTATCTATATAGATCTATGCATTGATATATGTCATCATGACACTATCATTAATCATTCCTCAACTATGCAATAGATAACTCAAACTCTATCATCCACACATACAAAAAGTATATTTGTTTCACTACAAATTTTCCAATACTTAGACAATTTTCTAGCACTAATTACATAATGAAATACTAAAATATATTTGTTTCCATAAATGAAAACACTACCACATCTACCTAGCAATATTTCCAACATCTTCTTTGTCCTCTGATAGAAATAATTTTCTCTTTGGCCTCTTAGGAATATTATATTGAGGTGCACTAGCATGTTTCCTCTTTGCTTGACTTTTTTTTTTTTTTGGGAGTTGGGGGTTGGGTTGTCTTTGCTCTTGTTATAATTTTTCTCTTAGACTCTTGAGGTAAACAAACTTTTATACACTTTTATTGAGATCAAATTTTACTTTAGGATCAACAATTATCACTTTCATTTTCTTAGTTTCCTTAGGCTCAACAACAACTATCTCTTTGCCTTTTCCTTCCTCGACTTCAGCTATATCTTGAGATTCTTCTCCTTCTTCATCTTCACTTTCCTCAAGAATTTTCTTCCTCCTTTTCTTTTATATCTTAGGCTCACTTGACTTTGCATTCATTTTCTCCTTTAATGAGTCATATGTGATGAATGGTTCAACATTTGCATCAACTTGTCCTAATAAAAGTGCAGTCATTATTGTTTTGACTTCATCAACATTAGCCTCATAAGGCATAGGTCTTAACCATGCAATTTTGGGTAGTATTGCATGTGCATAAAAAAATTGTGTCTACCATGAAACATATCTCATCAAAATATGTATCTACAACAAATTTAGGAATTGTCATTTATTTTTTCATTTTGCTTTTGAATTCCTCAAAGTAGTTATCCATAATTGCTTCAAAATTATCTCTCAGTTGACTTATCAATTCATTTATTTTTTCCATAGTCATCTTGTTCCTATCCTATACTATTGTACTTATTGGAATTTTCAAAATGGGAAGAGTACTTCTGAGAGGGCGGGTGAATTAGAAGTACCACACTTTTAACCTTTTTCAATCCTTTAAGCTTATAACTGAAAAGTAAATTGCATGCATGTAAACATATAAATGAACATAAAGTAAATACATGCAATAACACATAACACTAGATTTGGTAACCCAGAAACCCTCCATGAATAAGAAGGGAAATCTGGGGTGGGGATGAGACCCACAAAAATTATTGCAGAAATAAATGTTTGACCACTTTTGATGGTCTACCCTATGAAAGGCCTGCCCTATTTAACACTTTACACTATGTCAATAGTGACCTAATTAGAGGATTTACAAACACTTTACATGAAGTGGCACCCTATTAAAGGATTTACAATAGGCTGTTAAACCCACCTAATACAATAGGATTTTAATCACCTTCTCCAAAGGTTATTCTACCTAGCTATTAAGCTAACCTATCAATATAGGATTTTCAACTTCTAATACAATGGCAAGAAAGTATTAGAACCATAAACTTGATAGTATACAATCTCTAATTACTAGATTCAGGAACTTGATCTACTCTCTCTAATCTTGATCCTCTATAATCTAATATCTAATTGTGACCCTTGTCTCTTATACTATTTTGATCAACTGGATGTATAATTACTACTCTGTTCCTCTAAGTCTTACTCACTTCACATTGAATTTCACTATAATCTATCCATACACTATTCTCTTCAACATATGCAATGGATTTTTTGACCTCCTTTTAAAGATTGTGAAGATTTAAGGTTAGGTATGGATCTAAGATCCATATTGAATCTTAAGTTCCCACTCATTCCTTGTATTTTCCTCATTGGTTACATGCCTTCTCCATTTTTTCGATTGGCTACATGCTAATCACATAGGGAATGTAAAATATTCATCCTTATCCTTTTTCTCCTTCAAAATCCTTCTATGTCAGCTCCAAAAATGGTTTACATCTGAGTTTGTGAGGGCACAAACTCATATGTTGATTCTGTGTTACTCGGCTCATATTGGACTACTAGTGCTTGACACATATATTATTCTAGATTGCTCAAAACCTATTACACTCTATCTCACTTGGCACATATATGATTTTCACTCACTTGGTATATGAAGCATTCTAACTTGCTTGGCATCAACTATGACTTGACACCTATATGTCACTTGACACTTATATACTGCTCAGCACCTGAAGTCACTCGACACCTATTGAAAACCTGACTTGACACACACTATGGCTTGGCATAAGTGTGTTGACACTCAAATGTCAAAACCATCTAAGGACCAACAACCTACCCCTTTGACATGAGTGTAAAAAAAACTTAACTAAACATTACTAATCTATCCTTATGAGTACAAAATTTCAAAATTGTTCAAAATACCTTAACTCCCTCTGAGTTGATTGTGCCTTGACATTCTTGAAACCAAAATTCTATGTTGAATGTGCCTGATACTCTTTGTCTTTTTTTTTGTTCCTGTATTATATACCTGTGATCTATATTTTTTCCCTTGGATATTTCAAACTATTATATCTTCCTTAGAAAATATGTCTCCCCCTTTTTGACACTAATGTCAAAGGGTGCTAAGGAGTAATACCATATTTAGCCAAAAAAATTACTATTTACCTCCATTATTTTTTTAGAGCTGCATCCCAATTCTCCAAAGCAATGTCAAGTGACTTGTGCTAGATGGCAGTCTCTATAGCAAGCTGTACAAGTCCATCAAGTGTAGAAAGATTTGGATCTTTCTTTAAGACTATTTCAGCATACAGTTGCTCCTTATGGAGGTCTTCTAAATGAGGGGTTATGGATGACTAAATTTGCATCAGTATGGCCTTAATATTAGCTTCCTCTATTGTAAGTACAACTAACTCCCTTTGAGTGTGAAGCAATTGTCCAAAATGCTTCTCACTTTGACCTAGGTCTCTAGGTAATTGCATGCTAGAGATTTTCAAATTTCTTCCCAAGCTCATTATTTCTTGATTTGTTTCTTGTGTGAAATTGGAAAAATCACACAACTTCCTATATGATGAAAAAATGTTTTCAAGGACAATTTTGACCTTATCTATTTTCTTGGCCACCTCTACCTATTCAAGTGTTATGCCACTTGATATATTTTCATTTACTTTTCCTTGAAATTTTCTCTCTGACCATTCCATGAGTTTGACATTAGTATCCTAGTCTTTATTTGTCACCTTGTCAAATATGTCTGATAGTTGCTATATTATTAGCTTCACTTCATTTGGTGATTGTAAGCTAAAGGCATCCATGAAGATGTCCTTGATGTCATGAAGTTCTTACTTATGTTTGAATTCTTTCCTTAGTATTTCCTGCATCATCCTTCTATCTAATGCATTTTTCATTTTAGTCATTTGTGCCATTGTGATGATCTTGGAATCATAGGAAGGAATCACAACATCTTCATCTAGTTCAAGGTCTCCATAATAAAGTACCCTTGCCACTCTAGTTGAACTTGAGCTTGGAGTTGAGAATTGCAAAGGAATGGCTTCAGTGCTCAGCTTCTAAATGGTCTTTGTAGGAGTGTTAGTCTTTGGTAATTCTACCAATGTCTAAATGGTAGCCTACTCCTTTTCTTTTAAGGTATCCTCTTTTTCATCTGACTTCTATTCCTCTACACTCGACATCTAAACAATATCACTTGTTGCACTTGGTGGAGGTGGTGGTGGAAGCATCAAAATCTTAGTGCTAGTAACTTTATAGGTGAAAGGTGGTTCTTGTGTTTTCACCTTTCCTTTTTGTGGTATAGCTACTACCTTTTGTAACTCATCAACACTCACTGGTATATGTCTTGTGCATAATTGTGCCTATAAAGTAGATTGGTGAAGGATCTTGGAGAGATCCTCTACAATAAGGGGATTGATGTTCTGAGTAGAGTTGTCAGGAAAATCCTTAATGATTACTATTTCTATAGGTGTGATGATTGTATGAGGTGGACTAGGAGGTGGCATTTGTGTGTCTTGCACACTCTATTCATCTTGCTACTCTTGTTGTTCAGCTATTTCCATGTCTTCTCCTTTAGCTAATTCCTCCTCTTCTTTCTCCTTATTCTCTTCCTCTCCTTTTTTTTCTTCGATTTTCTTTTCCTCTTCTTTGTTCTCCTTATTCTCTTCCTCTCCTTTTTCTTCCTCACTTTTATTTTCTTCTTCCTCCTTTATTTCCTTTTCTTCTACCTCTTCTTTATGCTTTTCTACTTTCTTTTCCTCTACCTTCTCTTTGGCATTGGTTTCTATCTTTTTTTCTTCCTCCGCGTTGTCATTAGTTATCTTATATATTGTTTTCCACAATTGTGTGGATCTATTTACAACATCCTTAATCATGTTTTGAAGGATGCAGAAGGCTCTATTCTTGGGTGCAAACTTGCTACTATGTTTCTTGTTTGCCTTTGTTATTTGAGCCTTTGTCATGTTAAGCTTTACTTGAGATAGAGTAGATTCTCTAATCTCCCTTTCCATGTTTAGACAATAATGCCACTTATTATCAATTATCTCATATAGTTCCTTGGGCATGGTATTGTCAAGCTCTAGAGGTGTGTTTTTAAATTCTGCCATCATGGCATATACAGATTCCTCTACTTTATTCTACTATTCGCTACTAAGCTTATTGAAATTAAGAGAATTCAAATCATTCAAATCTAAATTTTTAATCTTATTGCAATGTTTGTCAATTGCAGATTTAGGAGGATGGCTTACTACTTTAAATTGGTTGATATCCTCTAATTTTGTTCTCTCTTCATCATCTATATCTGGCTATTCCACATACCTTCTTCTCTTCTTGGGCTCTTCAACAGGCTATACAATGGCTTTCTTTTTCTCTTTTGATGCCTCTTTAGCCTTTTGAGTGGTTACTCTTATAGTGGCCCTTGTAGCTAGAGTTGGCTTAGCTTGGTCTGAGCTGTACGCTATGTTTTTTCCTTTCTCTTCTTTTTCTTGGAAAGTGTAGGTGCTTCCTTAGTTTCTTCTCCCTCAACACCTTCCTCCTTGTCTTCTCCTAAGCCTTGTGTAAGCTCTACTAGGTCTTGCCCTTGCTCTTCTTCTTCTTCACTATCTCCTTCTACTTGTTCTTCTTCTTCTTCACCTACTTCTCCTTCAATTCTTGCTCCAAAATCTTCCTTGCCATTTTATCTTTCTTCTTGATAACATAAGATTTTTTCAATTCAGTCTCAACTTTGGACTTGATAACATCACATGTCCCAAAGTGTGGAGCTTATTTACTTCTTCTACAAGGAATGTTGTGATTGTTGCTGAGGCTTCATCTACATCAAGCTCATATCCCAATGGCCTTAACCATCTTACTCTTAGTATTCCTACTTGAATGTAGGTGTAATCAATATCAACCAAGAAGCATATGTCATTGACATGTTTCTCTACTAATAAAACTGGTATTCTCATTCTCTGCTTGATAGACTTCTTAAAGTCGTCAAAATAACTAGTCATCTGAGCCTCAAAGTTATCTCCCATTTGATCAATGAACTCATTGATTTGTGTAATTGTAGTTTTGTTGGGATTCCAATTTACCTTTCCTATAGAAGGAAATTTTCATTTTCCTCCCTTAGATCTTCTTATAGCTCCCAAATTTTCATTAATTTTCTAAAGCATTAGTTTTGCTAGATCATAGGTGTGATCTTTCTTCACCAATTTGTAAGCTAAATCAACAGCTAAACATGGCACATTGTTTAATCTACTGGATTGATAGAATTTGTGAGATATTATTCTCATAGAAAAATCTAGAAGGGGATTAGTTATAGTATCAATGGTCATTCCCCTATTGTTCCATTTGGCTCATGTATTTTTCTCAATGACCTCCTTTCTATTGCTTCTCAAGGTTTTTGGATGATCTTGGGTTGGTAATCATGTAACCCTATGAAATATTCTCTTGGTAATCTTAATGGGTCCTATCACTAGCCATAGACATCCATCATGAATTTGACTCAAAATAATGTGAATCCATTTAGTTTTGAATCCTATAGGGTAGACTAGGGCATTGATCAAACCCTTTTTCTCAAATCTCTCAAATTCCTTTTTTAGAATCTTGTTCTCATACAGTTTGTCATAAGCTTGGAATATTTCAAAATCACTTATGGTACCAATTTTGCAATTGTAACATTTTCTCACATCTTGCACCATGACTACTTTAGGTGAAATGACAGATAATGCACTAGTTGGGTCATTTTTGCAGGCAACTTTGGGGATTAGCCTAAATTTTGGCTATTTTACTTCATTGTCGACTAACTAAATCTCATGACCTTCCTTTTCTTTAGGGTTTCTTGAACTAGAGGCTATTTTATCAAACTAGGGTTTAATATGTATTAAAATTTTAACTTCTACATAGCTCAACACTTCATAAATACCTTTAAATTGATGAGTTCATGTTGAATTACTATTGGAGTCTATGCAAATGGTTCTTAGGTTTCTACTTGATTGCTTCTTCTCTCTTCTCATCTTTTCTCTTCATTTTAATGGCATGAAAATGAAAGAAATTTGACCTTATACCTATCAAAGACCTAGCATTAAATGCTTCATGCATACAACTATAAACTCAGCACTTGAAGGATTCAATATGACTTAGATCCCATTGTACTTCATTTACTTGGCCTCCACTAGACTTCTACTTCACTTAGCTTCAACTATCAGCTTAGTCACTATTAGAAACTCAACATCTAACAACAATTTGGTAGTATTTGGAAAAAACTTTAGATTTTCACCTAGCATCTTTTCTCATTCAGATTTCTTCCTTGCAGTACTCCTTTGTTCTTTGGAATTGATGCATGATTTAACTTTATATATCAGTTCCATACACATTTCTTTTTCTTAGTTGGATGAAGTGTGATCACTTGACCTCTTGGGTGAAGTGATCTCTCAATTTGATGTGTTGTACTCATCTTTCTTTTTCCAAGTTTTTTTTATTTGCCCTCTTATTTGTTCAACATCAAGCTTCTCTTTTCCTTTGTTGACTTCTATCTTGGGTGCTTTTGACTTTGTTAGGCAATTTTTGCTGATATGACCAGTCTTCAAGCAACTAAAACATGTAGTTTGGCTTAGCCATCTACTATAAATCCCTCTAAAATGTGTCCTCATGCAATTTTTAGGAATGTGTCTGTACTCCTAACAATAGTGATAGCTATACCTAGTATTGTAATCCTAGTTGTATTGATGTGCGTTGTTGGTTCCTCTTATAGGCTAATTAGGTGTCCACATTGGCTTTGATCTGCATTCAAATGCTCTATGTCCATATTTTTTTGTAGTTGTACCAGTGACCTTCAAATCTTCATGTCCTCATAGTTTTGGTTCTACATTCATGTGCTTGATGTCCTTACTTTTTACACTTGTGACTAAAGCTTTCATTGGTAGGCTTATCATGTTGATGACAATTCTTGCTCCTACATACATTAGAGGTATGTCCATTTTTACCATAGAAATGACAAGTAGGTTTTGTGTTTTTACCTTTTTTATTCCTTTCTTCTACAGTCTTGGATGATTCTCCTCTTTCAATGCTAGTGTAACCAAGTCCTGAAGTATCATTACTAACCCTTGGTGATTTTAGTAGTTTCTCAAAGTACTTGATAGCCTCATTGGGTCTATTGAAGCTTTTTGCTATCTCCTTTTCTCTCTTCAATTCATTCTGCAATTGTTCATTCTGAATTCTTAGAGTGCAAATCTCAATGTCCTTCATGTTTAGCTCATGATGAGCATTCATCATCTGGCTTAAAGTGTGTAGCTGCATGTTTGAGATCTTTTCAAACTCAATTATTTTCTCCTCTAGTCTATTGGTAAGATTTCTTTTGTCATCTTCTATCATGACCTTGTCTTCAATAGCTCTCTTCTTTTGTTCAATCATTTCACAAAGCATTATGGCTTGTGATTCTTGTTCAAGCTTGAGTAATCTGATTTCTTCAGCTTGTACTCTATTTTTCTCCATTAGTTCTGCTATTGCTACTTCAAATTCCTTGGAATCTCCATTAGAAAACACTTGTGTGGTATCAATCTCCTTGTATTGTATGAAATTTTTAGTTATGGCTATCTCCTTCCTTCTCTTTTAGGATTTTCTCAATTCTTCTCTGGCTTCTTCCACTTTGTGTAGAGCTAGGTACACATCAATCTCGTGATTGTCTATGATCTTCCCAAGTTTGAAGACTTCCATCTTCAGATCTTTTCTCTAAGATATTAGGCTTCAACTTGTGTGAACCTTAGCTCTAATACCAATTTTTGGAATGTTCAAAATAGGAAGAGTACTTCTAAGAGAGGGGGGTAAATTAGAAGTACCACACTTTTAACCTTTTTCAATCCTTTAAGCTTATAACTAAAAAGTAAACTACATGCATGTAAACATATAAATGAACATAAAGTAAACACATGCAATAACACATAACATCAAATTTGGTAACCCAAAAACCCTCTAGGAATAAGAAGGTAAAACTGGGGTGGGGATGATACCCACAAAAATTACTGTAGCAATAAAGGTTTGGCCAGTTTTGATGGTCTACCTATGAAAGGCCTGCCCTATTTAAGGCTTTACACTATGTCAATAGTGACCTGATTAGAGGATTTACAAACACTTTACATGAAGTGTCACCCTAGTAAAGGCTTTAAAATAGGTTTTTAAACCCACCTAATATAATAGGATTTTAATCACCTTCTCCAAAGGTTCTTCTACCTAGTTGCTAAGCTAACCTATCAATATACGGTTTCCAACTTCTAACATAATGGTAAGAAAGTATTAGAACAATAAACCTGATAGTATGCAATCTCTAATTATTGGATTTAGGCACTTGATCTACTCTCTCTAATCTTGATCCTTTGTGATCTGATATTTCATCATATCCCTTGTCTCTTATACTGTTCTGATCAACTGGATGTATAATTGTTGCTCTGTTCCTCTAACTCTTACTCACTTCACACTGGCACATATATGATTTTGAATCACTTGGCACATGAAGCATTCTGACTTGCTCAGCATCAACTATGACTTAGCACCTATATGTCACTCAACACTTGAAGTCACTCGACACTAGTTGAAAACCTAACTCAGCACACACTGTGGCTCAACATACATAGTGTACTCGACATCAATGTAGAAAGTGATTAAGTGTGTTGACACTCAAATTTCAAAACCATCTAAGGACCAACAATAGCAACTATAGGAAATAAATTTCATACATCAAATTATTTATAGACTAAGAAAAATCCAAACTTACACAATGTGTTCTTTTCTTTTCTAATTGCTCCTAGATTCTCTATCAATTATTGCAATTGCAGCTTAGCAAGATCATAAGTATGATCCTTTTTTATAATTTTATAGCCTAGGTCTACTAAAATGCATGGTACACTATTCAGTTTGTTAGATTGGAATAATTTATGTGCTATCAGATATACTAAAAATGCAATCATAGGATCATCAATCCCATCAATTGACATCCCTTGACCATTCCACTTTGCTTTGGTAGATTTTTCAATTTCATTTTGTGTTGCTCTCCTTATGTTCTTTGGTCTATCCAAGGTAGGGTATCTAGTAACTTAGTATATTATGGCCTTGTTAATTTTGATTGGGCCTCCTTCTAACCATATATTTATATCATGAACATGGTTTAGGACAATATTTATCCATTCAACTTTGAAAACTTTTGGAAAACCTAGGGCATGGATAAGTCCTTCCTTAGCTATGATCTTACATTCATCCTTTAGTACTCCCTTGCTACATAGCTTCTCATAAGCTTATCTTATCTCAAAATCTCTAATTTTTCCTATTTTAGACATGCAATAGGATCTCACATCCATTACAATCAAAGCTTTGGGTCAAATTGATGACAATGCACCTATATCATCTTCTATCTCTTCAAAATTAACATTGTTATTGAAATTTAATGAGGGACACTGATCATTCCTCACAGTTTGAGTGTTTTTCACTTTCAACATTTCACTTATTGATGCAATTTCAATCTAAGGTTCTTGAAAGAAGAATCTTCTATGATAATCTCATAAAATAATTGACTTGGGGCTAAAAGTAACACTTACTCACTTTATCAAATTCTCTAATGTTTCACTATGATTCACTTGATTTGTCACTAAATCTGCCTTGATTACCTTTGAATCAATTGTGAACTTTGAAATCTCTTGGTAAATAGAAATGTATGCCAAAATTTGATAAATACATTCAATTTTCTATTTTAGGATACTAATAAATGTTCTCATACTTGGTAGGTGTATGAAAACTATCTTACTCTCCATGCTTACCTATAAATGCTTGATTATCATTACCTTACTCAACCAATACCAATTTGTTCGATCAACATATCACCTCAGTAAACCACTAGGTCTATACTGCAACACTCGATCAATATAGATTGTATTACTAATACTTGTTACTTTATGTTGCGAACGATTCTCTTTAACTTTTCTCTCTATGGATCTATTCTTGATGCATATTTTCTTATGCAGATATAAATGTTTAGCACATTTATGTTAGGAAATGATGTAATATATATAATTTAATATACAGTTCCTACATACCTTCTTTTCTTAGTTAGTTGTGGTGTCATTACCTAATCCATTGGATTGGGTGATCCCATCTTTTTTTGATCCACTACTTCTAGCTTCCACTATTTATTTCCATGTTTTTTTTACCTCAGCCTTTTCTTTACCTTTTTCATTTCCATTGCTTGGTGTAGGTGCTCTAGTTGTCCAATTTCTACTTACATGTCCAAATTTGAGACAACTTAAACAAACTATTTATCCATTCAACCATTTCTTGTATTTTCCTCTAAAATGTGTCTTAATGCAATTATTTGGAATATGCTCATATTATCCACAATAATGACAATTGTACAATGTATTGTAATCCCAATGGAAATAGTTTTCATTTGTTGGTGCATGTCCTTATTTTTTTAGATGTCTAGTTAGATTTTGTCTTGGATCCACACTCATGATCTCTATGTCCATATTTCTGACAATTATACCAATGTCCTTCAAATCTAGATGTAATCAATGAACCACATTTCTTTGATATGAATTCATGTGCTTGGTGTCCTACCTTCTTGAAATTAAAACAATTACCAATGAACTTAGGTTTAGAGCTTTGCATACCATTCTTCTTTATGAAAATGTTTTTTGTGTGTCCAAGTTTATCACAATGATGACATGTAGGTTTTCCTTTGGATTTTTAATTTCTTTGGTATCCACTCTTTGATGATTCTCTTTCTTTAGTGGATTAAAAGTGTTTGTTGTATCCTAATAAACAAGTATCTCTTGTTGATCTAGGTGATCTCATCAGTTCTTCAAAGTATTTGATAGCTTCACTTGGTTTGTTCATTCTTTCCAAAGTTTCCTTCTTAGTTCTTAACTCATTTCTTAATTTCTCATTATGTGACCTTAAATTGTGATCTACAAGCCCTTCCTATTTTCTCCCTAAGTAGCAATTATCAAATAATTCATCATATCCAACTAATTTTTTGTGAGCTTCTATACTTCAAATGATCTTTCTTCAAGTTTGGTTTCCATTTTTCTTTTATCTTCTTCAACCATGATTTTTTCTTCATGTTCTTTCTTCTTTTTCTCTATCACTTCACATAGTCTTACTGATTGGGTTTCTTATTCTCTCTTAAGTTTTTTTTACCTCTTTGTTCAAAATGTTGTTCCTCTCCAGTAATTCTGCTATTGCAACATTGCTATCACTAGTCTTTCCACTATCAAATAGTCCTAATATATCAACTTCCTAGTAGTGTGTGTCATTTTGGTGAATTGCCAATGTCAAGGATTTTCTTAACTCTTATTTCTTATTTCTCTCCATCAAGTTGTTGCAATATGATAGTGATTTCAATCATTTAGTTCTCAATGAATTTTTCCATTAGTATTCCTCCATCTCCAAGATTTAATCCTCTCAAGTTGTTAGACTTCTTCCAAGGGAACATTTCTCTAATACCAATTGTTGGATGCATTTAATGGGAAAAAAGATACTTGGGGGGCAGGGTGAATTTGATGCAGGTGCATCTCATTACTAAATCATTTCAAAGGTCCAAGATTCTCCATATATTTTAAATGGTCAATTTTAATAATTTAGGATTATGTCTTAGTGGATAGAATTAGGTGTTTTATTAAATAAATGTTATAGTTTTTAGTCGGATATGTTAGAGAGTTAGAGGAAAGGGTTAATGATGTTAGTGTCAGTTTTAGAAAGGATAAAATTAGTAATAGAAAAGCCATGTGGTCAATAATTGAAAGAATCTCATCAGAAAGTTGGTGACAATTTTAAGAGTGTTCATAATGATGAAAAAATGGCTATGGAATAAAAGAAACCGTTTCATATTCCTTCTATTTGGAGGAAAGTCAATTTTCTTTAAAAAGCCAATCCTATTCTTAGCAGTTACAAGAATATCCATGATTGTTGCATGGTATTGATGGTAAAACATCTTTCAGATTCCTATTCTTAGATGGAAAAGAAAACGTTTTTATTACTACTAGACAGCAAGGCCAGTCAAACTTTGGTTATTAGAAAGCCAATCTTTTATGTAAAAAAGGGTTCAAACTTAGGGAGGAATGGGAAGTTTTATGTCTCCTTTGGTCTCCTGTGTTTTTTTTTCAAGATTATGGTTCTACTATTATGCTTCATATATTTCTCATGGCGATCAGTTTAGGGAATAACAATTATAGAAAAATGTACTCTGATGCAGGGTCAATATCTCTGGTTTGAACCATTGGATTTCTCTCAAATTTTTATATGTTGTTTGAAACCTAGTTATGCCAAATATCAATGGTTGGATTGAGTAAATATTTTTTGGTTCAAAATTTATTCATGTATGAGTGCGGGTCTATCTGAAGGCAGCAAGAAGATATTTTGGGGGATTTTATTTTCAAAGTTTTGTTTATTGAATCTGATTTTAGTGTGTGATCCTAAAGGTTGTAGATGCCCCTTGAAGCAGCTCAGTTGAGTGACTGATTCCTCCTAAGTTTTCCAAGGTGTGGTTCTGCATCATTTTTGGTATCAGAGCTCAGCAAAAGGTTTGAGAAAAAGTAGTTGTGTATATGTTTGTGTGATTGTGAAAGATTGAGAGAAATAGTCTGAGAAGAAGTCTAGGAGACTAGATAAGAAGAAAATAACCTAGCTGAGGAATGATGGGACAAGAAGAAGCAGCTTTATTGTATCTTTTTAGAAGGTATCAGTAGAGAAGGGATTCTAAACAGAAGGAGATAGAGGAAACGAAGAAAAGAGAGAAAGAAGAAAGGAGAAAAAAAAGAGAAGAGCTAAGCAAGATAGAAGAGGAGATAAAAAATTTGAGAAGGAGACTTGAGGAGAATGACGCTAAGTTGAAAGAGAATAAAGCTAAGTTGAAAGAAGTGCAGCAAGAACACAAAGTGAAGCAACAAGAAGTGCAGCAAGTATCTCTTGACGAGAGCAGTAACAAGACAAGCCCTATTGGATTTGAATGCAAACAATCTGTGGTTGGAACAGTAACATGTCCTTTGAAAATAGAGAAGAGTACAATGCTGGAAGGTACTCCTATGAAAAATATTTTGGAGGCTGAGGATAAGAAGGAAGAAGTGATTCAAAACACACAGGTAGAGGATGAAGAGTTAGATCAAGAAGAGGAAAACAATCCATTAGAAGGGCATAGACCGCAGGTGAATGTTAGTGTAGAGACTAAGAGTGAACAATAGGAGGTTGTTGTTGAACCTTGTGAGGAAAAGGTTCTTGTAGATGAAGAAGAGTTGGTGACAGGTGTGGTTGCAGACAATATTTTCCCAAATGATGGAGATGTTGACACAAATGATCAAAAAGGAAAAGATGTAGTGCAAAGATCAGATGCTGAAGAGAAGACTATTGATGACAAGAATGAAGTATTTGTTGATCATTATGATGCTCTAGAGATATACAAATGAGAAGCAGAAGTTGGTATGATAATTTGGTATTTTTATGCAGGTGATACGAGGCTGTTAAATATATTTGTTCCAAGATTCGACACAGGTACCAGGAAGGTATTCATTCTACAGTTTGGAATCAGAATGTTTTGGCAAGCGGCATCAATTCCATCATTTTTATGGTGACATTATTGCTTACATACAATTGGAAACTCCGGAAAAAGATTGCAACAATTCAATGGGACTTGAATTTTTCTGTCCCCGAGAGTATGATGCAGGCGCATCTCATTACTAAATCATTTCAAAGGTCCAAGATTCTCCATATATTTTAAATGGTCAATTTTAATAATTTAGGATTATGTCTTAGTGGATAGAATTAGGTGTTTTATTAAATAAATGTTATAGTTTTTAGTCGAATATGTTAGAGAGTTAGAGGAAAGGGTTAATGATGTTAGTGTCGATTTTAGAAAGGATAAAATTAGTAATAGAAATGCCATGTGGTCAATAATTGAAAGAATCTCATCAGAAAGTTGGTGGCAATTTTAAGAGTGTTCATAATGACGAAAAAATGGCTATGGAATAAAAGAAACCATTTCATATTCCTTCTATTTGGAGGAAAGTCAGTTTTATTTAAAAAGCCAATCCTATTCTTAGCAGTTACAAGAATATCCATGATTGCTGCATGGTATTGATGATTCGTATTCTTAGCAGTTACAAGAATATCTATGATTGCTGCATGGTATTGATGGTAAAACGTCTTTCAGATTCCTATTCTTAGATGGAAAAGAAAACATTTTTATTACTACTGGATAGCAAGGCCAGTCAGACTTTGGTTATTAAAAAGCCAATCTTTTATGTAAAAAAGGGTTTGAACTTGGGGAGGAATGGGAAGTTTTATGTCTCCTTTGGTCTCCTGTGTTTTTTTTCAAGATTATGGTTCTACTATTATGCTTCATATATTTCTCATGGCAATTAGTTTAGGGAATAACAATTGCAGAAAAATGTACTCTGATGCAGAGTCAATATCTTGGGTTTGAACTGTTGGATTTCTCTCAAATTTTTATATGTTGTTTGAAACCTAGTTACGCCAAATATCAAGGGTTGGATTGAGTAAATATTTTCTGGTTCAAAAGTTATTCATGTCTGAGTGCGGGTCTATCTGAAGGCAACAAGAAGATATTTTGGGGGATTTTATTTTCAAAGTTTTGTTTATTGAATCTGATTTTAGTGTGTGATCCTGAAGGTTGTAGATGCCCCTTGAAGCAACTCAGTTGAGTGACTGATTCCTCCTGAGTTTTCCAAGGTGTGGCTCTGCATCAGAATTAGGATCTTAAAATTTTACTTAAATTTTTTTTTATTGATTTCACACCTAATTAATCTCATATCTTAAATCTAATGTCAAAACTGTAATGTTGAAATGAAGGTTAAACCATCACATCCATTAAAAAATTCAACATATAACACAAATGATTTGGTTAGCCAGAAATACTTCAATATGAAGGTAAACCTTGGGTGGGGATGATGTTAGAAATAGATAATACTGAAACGGGGGGGGTGTGAATCAATATATTAAGTCTTTTTTTCCATAACTATATATTATTAATTACTTTACCACATGCATAAGAAAATAAACCAATAATGTTGAACAATATAAACAACCATACACAAAGAGAGTTCATAACACCATATTTTGTTAACTAGGGAAACCTTGGCCAAGGGCACACCCTAGTGGGGATGAAACCCACTAGATGATTCATTATATAAAGGATCTAGTTAAGTATATTGACCCTATTAGGAGTCTATGAAGAATGTATGGTGTCTCAAGTCCTTGCTAGGAGACTAGGCCTTGTTAGAAGCCTCAACCCTATTAGGAGTTGCTTCAATCCTATTACAAGTTGGTGGATCATATAGAAATGTGTGCAAGAAGAGCACACTACTCTAAAATGCAACCATACAATAAGATCTTCAAGAAATAAGTATACATACAATACTAAGATACTTTTTGTACTTAGCAAATCTTCTGACTGACATTTCTTCATATGAGAGCAACTACGCACATATTAATTTGCATCATATCTTGCATAACACTGCTTTGTGTATATGTGAAATGTGGCCTTAGAGTTCACACACACACTTCAACATGATCATTGTATGTGGATTCATCCTGCAATGAATGTGAGATTGTTCACCCAATAAGAGTCTTGCAAGATGACCTATTGCCTTCGATCTAGAGGGATTTTTCCTTACTATGCTCTCAGATTTGAGGTGCAAGCAAGCAGACCATTCTAGAATGAAGGGTTTTGAATGCAACTATATAATTATGTAAATTAATCTATATGTTATGCAAGCATTAATCTAAGAAGTAATAAAAGGAATTAAGCTACATGTATGCATTGTTTAATCCAAATGATGCTAAATTTTAAGAAAAAGAACATATAAAGCTATGAAAGTGAGTATTCAATCTGACAAAAATTCAATAGCATGAAAATTCAACCTTTTTAATGAGGAATTATGAGTTCCTTAAATAGAATTCCTAGAATCAATCTATAGTTGAGATCAACTCAAATTGATGGTCATGATTGAAGCAAAGATTCAGTCTAAGTGGAAGATTCCAAATACAAATGCAGTAGCTGACTCAGATCCTGAGTGCAAGAAATAGTTAACTTAGATTCACTTTAGTGTGAGCGTGAGTGATTTAAGTCACTTCTAATTCAAGAAGTAGTTAGCTAGAAATTTGCATTTTGAATTGAGATATAGAATTTGGGAAAGATATTTAACTTAATAAAATGAGATATGACCTCATAAATACCTTTTTCATTTAATTGAATAGTTACATTTGATTAATTAAAATAAGTATAATTATTAAATTAAATAAATTTAATTCCTTAGTACATTAGCCTTAGGAGATAATTTAATTTAATTAAAGTATAAATACTTGGTAATAAATTAAATCTTAATCAATAGGTTTAATGTGACTAATATGAGTCAATACTTTAGGAATTAAATAAAGAGTATGATGAATGTAGACTTAGGGTTTTTTGCATTTGACAATTAACTCAAGTAGAAAATATTAGCATAAGAATTTCCTAGTAACATAAGACTTATGATTGATTGAAATAGACCAGAATTGGTGATCATGGCAATGAGCCAATTTTGGGGTATTACACTTTACATCATATATAATATCACATTCACTTGTTACTCTCATTTCACAAGATCATATCAAGTTCATAGTCACTGATTACACTTTTTTTTCACACACATTTAACTTCACGAATGAAGTCCTTTACTTATACCAAACATATTGGTAAATTCTTCATTAGTCGGTTCACATAACATCCTTATAGTTGGCTCATTAAGAAATGGTAATTCAAAACAATAAATCAAGTCATCTAACACATTCTTCTAATATGCTATGTTTTGTGCTATGTCATCACTGCGTTACTAATTACTTGATAACTTGGACTTGCTTGATTGTACGAACATGTACACTAGTATACATCATTAGTATGATGTCATGCATCCTTGGTTAATTGTGCAAAAGAATATTCCAAGGGAATATTTTTCTATCATCAAATATGTCATGTTGTTGTAATGTTGTGTGATACTTAGACAATTTTCCTTCATAGATGAACATGATTAATCTTAAAAAAAAATATGTTGCCATAAATGACTACCACATTATTTACCTTATTTGATTGATTGGACATATTGCCAACAATCGCCCCATTTTGCATTGATGGAAACATTTTGGGAAAATTGGCTAAGTTCCAAACATGTTGTCATACCAAAAAAAAGAAATAACCATAACATAGTAAAAACATTGTTTTAATGTTTTAAGAGGATTACATCCCTTATAACTCCAATTACAACTTATTGCTCCCCCTTACAAGTTACATTAAAGGCTTACTATTGTGTATATATATATTTCCTTATTTTTCCCTTTACTATTAATTAAAATTTTCCATATATCTCCCCGTTTGACATCAATGAAAAAGGTATTAAAAAAAGAAAGGTATATCAAAATCTGGTAGCTGCATCAAAACTTGGAAAACAATCACTGAAGTTGGTTTTTAACTATGCAAAGTGTTTCTTCCAACTTCTTTTAGTGCATCAGACACATTGATTAGCACACATAAAGCATATGTGGCTAACTTTCTTGCATTCAAGTTTGCAGAGACAAACTTGTCATATGAAAATTTTGATGACAAGCATTCTTCGAACTAATTCTCTAGCAATGTTACTTGTGGGAACAAGTGTTCTCTTAGGAGAGTGAATCTCTTCAAAGTTTTCTCTTTTTCTACTTGCATATTCCTTATGTTGTCATGAATAGCTTGCATTGCATGCTCAATGTTTACTAACTTCTGATTCTATCTCAAAAATTTTTTAGTGAGCATTTAAAGCTCAATTACCTTTTCTTTGATTTGATCATCAAATTCTTGGAGATGAATGTATGCCAAGTTGCACTTAGCATAATCCTATTTTCCTTCCTCTATACATTGTCTTAATGCCTTAATGCATATATTCAAATTTTATATGGCATTCCTCATATTAGTATGCATGGTATTGAGGAGTTTACCATAATGCTCTATTTGTGCTTGAATTGAAGCCACATTAGAAAGTGTTGTGAATTCATTATTAGAAGCTTTGTACAAAAATTTTGTGCATTGTTGAATATTTGCAAGGGTATCAATAGGGCTTACTACCTTCTCCATTTTGTCCAAAACTGAAGTCAAAGTCTTCTCAAAGGACTTGACTGATTTCTTTCTCTCAAGAAGTTTAATTAAAGAAGATATGAGATTCTTTGCTTCATCTTCTTCATCTGATTGAACTCTTGTTCTTGTTCCTTGGATAGGTGGTGTGGAGGGTGTTACTACTACTGGTGTCAATGGTACACTCAAAGTAGTTGCTTCACTACTAGATTCAACTTTCTTTGCAGAAGGTGAATCTTCTTCCTTTGGCTCATGATCTTCTACTTCATCAGATGAGCTGCTATAATCCACAATATAGCCAATAATACTAGCACCAAAATCATTGAATGGGTCCTCAATTTTGTCAGCTATCACATTGGTGTTATCTACTTGCATAGATTCACTACCAATGGTGATATGTGGTGAATCACTTGAAATAGGTGTTCTAGTTGGTTGCTCAAAACTGTGGGGTGGACTATCTATAGTAGGACTTGCTTCCTCTATCTGTGCACACTCCTTAGGTATCTGGCTTGCCTTCTCTAGCTGTGCACTTTCCTTAAGAGTAGTAGACATAAATGTGACCATAGCCTTTTGTGTTTCCTCATTAATTGCTTCATAATTTCCTCCCATAAGGAGAATGTATCTCTTTTTATTCCTCAACAAAAGGTGCTATACCTTTTAGAATAATTGTTATTTCTTCCTCCTTATTTACAGAACATAACTTTTTCATCATATTAATTTTTATTTGTTTATCTTCCTCTACAACTCTACTCTTTTTATTTATCAATCTATTGTACAAATCTTTAGGTATCTGACCTCTTATACTGTCAAACCTTTTATATTTTAGGATCATATTCCTAACTACAATGTTTTCTAGTTGTCTCCTATCTATATTATTATACAAATCATAGTATTTATTCAACTATAGAAAATTATTATCATTAATTATTTGCATGTTAATATTCTCTACCTTTGGCTTCCATTCTTTTCACCCGGCTAAGGTTTTTGCTTCCTAATCTGTTGGTTCAATTGGTCTATCACCAATCTCTTCTTCAGAATCACAAGAAGTAATGTACAAGGTTCATCTCTTCTTTCTTGGACCACTTGTTGTTTTCTTTACTCTCTTCTTAGGAGGGGTTTTGGTCCTTTCAAGCCTTGTAGACTTCCTTAAAGCTGATGCTTCTTTAGTCTTCACTAGATTCCTTGAAGGTTTCTATTGCACAACTGCTACATAAGGCATAATAGGCATCTGCACACTTCTCTGGGAAACTATGACCTCTTCATTAGGTCCTACCACTACAATGGGTGTAGGGGTCAATAGCTTAGATTGACCACTGGCCTTCATTTCCATGGCTATCCCTTTCACCTTATTAAATTCTTTTCTAGTCATTCTTAATTACTTCAAAATAGATTCAATCACCTTATCTACCTTTTTCTTGGAATCCTTTATTATCTAGCTCATCTTAACTTCTCTCATCTTCTCAATGTATGTGCCCCATCTAAGACATTTAGAATCAACTTCAAAATGAAGGATTATCTGCACATATCCTTCAATCAATTCCTCACTTATTTTGTAACCCATAGGTTCAATGAACTTAATTCAAGGGACTACTACCTCCATACATGTGAAATCAATTTCAACCATGAAACACAATTCATCCTTATACTTCTCTACTAGTACAAGAGTTATGTTATGGCTTTGCTTCATTTTAGTTTGGAAAGACTTCATTATTCTATCAATACCGCTATCTCTGACTATATTAGGTTTGGTTCTGTATGCATGAGTGATAATCTGCATTGTGCACTCACTCTCATTCCAATTTGTGATACTAGGAAACTTCTTAGTAGCATAGAAAAATATATGTGTCAATAGGGATTCAAACCTAAAGATTGCACTCCTTAATTTCTTGATTCTAGATATGTTACCGAATAACTATGTTTGGATAATGCCACACATATTAACCTCTTCACCTCTTACTGCCAAATAAGTTGCATGAGTCTCACAAATCTTACAAATGAGTCTCACTTCATCATCTTGAATGGTGTTTAATTTCATGTTTCTACCATCAAAATATGTATTGAAATTTTTCTAAACTAGCTTGCGCACATTCTTAATGTTCATTGGATTGTATCCTTCATTGCTCAAACTTGTGACCTTGTTAATTAGGCCATTATCAATACATATGATAGAATCTCACAACCATAGAAAATCATCATGTAATCTACTCAAAATTATCCTCGTCCATTCATTTTTGTCGAAATCCATGTAGAACATATGCTTAACAAGGTTAAGTCATTCTAGGTATCTATGTTCAAGTTTTAATGACAAGTCATTGCTGCACATTTTCTTCAATTCCTTATGAATATTTGAATCACCTATGCTTTCAATCTTGCAATGAATATATCCTCTTATATCCTTGAGATGAAGCACATTTTCCAAAACTTGCAAAAAATGCTCTAATCAAGTCATTAAGCAAAGAAACAAATGGGTGTTTCTTAAAATTGTATCTAGGTCTATTGCTTATATTAAAGACTTCTTGACTTGTCATTTCTAAAAATATGTTCAACAAATTCTGAAAATAATTTGAAATCAAATATTAGGATTTTGCCAAATTTTCCTATCTACAAACTTCTTTAGTAATCCAAATCTTACTTCAATCTCGCACTTAAGACTTTGCACAAGCAAATAATGCTATGGAAATCAATTTGTGTCCTTTAAAACTTTTGCAAACTATACTTTGCATTGAATGCTTATCTGTCACTAGCCCAAATACTATCTTTGTATAACCGAGAGATTATTCTTCTCATATATCATTATACAAATCATATTAAGCAATGTGCACTTCACTAAAGACTTCTTTGAGTGTCTAAAATACACTGCTAATTGTATAACTTCTAGTATACTCTCTAACATCATCTTCCACTTAATTGATGTGCTACTTTATGGAGAATGCTCAATTTAAGTAGGATGGGTCATAGAAAACATGTGAGTTTACTATCTTATTAGGTACATTAGGATGTACTTCTTCTAGAACTATATGAGAACTTCCAGGTTCTTTTTCCTTCACAAATTTTACCTTGAATTCATCTATTAGCCCCTTCTTTTCTTCCTTCTGACTATCATCATTTCTTCTATTGTTCCTTCTATAATTTTGATTCCTATTAAGATTTATTCTATCTATTTTGTATAACTTTATTGTGTGTCCAAAGTTATTACATAATTGACATATAGGTACATTCTTTCTGTGTTCATTAGGTCATCAGGTGCTCTACAATTCTTTACAATGTGTCCAATATTGTTACATTTGTAACAAACAATTTGTCTTCTTTCTCCACTTTCATTACTATGGGATCTTCTTTTTTTTCCTACATGCTTAGTATTCCTAAAAATTCTAATATTTGCATTATCATTATCAAATTTAGGTTTCTTACAATCTACTGCATAATGTCCATATCCATGATAATTATGACAATAAAAGTTTGAAATAGGTTTAAAAGACTTACCTTTGCAATCATCTCTAGTGTATTTAGGTTCTTCACACCAAGCATGAGATTTATTTTTCTCCTTTTGATCAGATTCTTTAGATTTCTTAGAGTGAACAACATTTTCCTTTTCTTTAGATGTATCATCTATCATGCTTATGCTTAGATCTCTTTTTACTTCAAGGGTATCAGATTCTTTTCTTTCAATAGTTTTCTTGGCACATTGTTTAAGAAAGAATCCAAGTCCAGTATTATCATAACTAGGTCTCTATGCAGATATTTGTTATTCAATGTTTTCATTGCTAGTATATAATTTCTTAAGTTGTTGTTTCATTTGAACAAAATCACCTTTCACAATAGTGTTGTATTTCTCTAACTCTACTTGCTCTAACTTGATAGATTCCAATTTAGATGTTTCCTTACTTAACAGGGATCTTAGATCTACATTTTCAACTTTAATTTTAGAGTCATTCTTTCCTCCATTTTTCTTAAGACTTAGCTTAACCTCAACAATCTTCAACTCATGTTTTATGATCTCATTTTCTTTCTTTAGATCTTTAATATCATCATCACTAGTTTGATTACTAGGTCCTATTTTCTTCAGATCATCTATCTTGTTCTTCAATTCATCAATATAAGATTTTGCATCTTGATATCTCTCCTTCAATCTATCTCTTTCATCAGTAAGAAGATCAATTTGTTCAAGAGCTTCTTCAAAAAAATTCTTCAATTGTTCCATATCCATAGGGATCTTATTCAAGTTGTTAAGCCTCTTCTAAATAACCAAGCACTGATACCAATTGTTAGAAATAGATAATATTGAGGGTGGGGGGGTGGGGTGAATTAGTACATTAAGTCTTTTTGTCCATAACTAGATATTATTAATTACTTTACCACATGCATAAGAAAATAAAAAACTAATGTTGAACAATATAAACAACCATACACAAAGAGAGATCATAACACCATATTTTGTTAACTAGGGAAACCTTGGCCAAGGGAAAACCCTGATGAGGATGAAATCCACTAGATGATTCATATATAAAGGATCTGGTTAAGGATATTGACCATGTTAGGAGTCTATGAAGAATGTATACTATCTTGAGTCCCTGTTAGGAGACTAGGCCTTGTTAGAAGCCTCAACCCTATTAGGAGTTTCTTCAAGCCTATTAAAATTTGGTGGATCATATACAAATGTGTGCAAGAAGAGCCCACTACCCTAACATGCAACTATACAATAAGATCTTCAAGAAATAAGTATACATACAATACTGAGATACTCATTGTGCTTTGCAAATCTTTCAATTGACAATTCTTCATATAAAAGTTATTGTGCACATATCAATTTGCATCATTTATCTCATAAAAATGCTTCACATCATATATAATATTACATTTACTTGTTTCTCTCATTTCACAAGATCATATCAAGTTTGCAATCACTAATTACACTTTTTTTAATACACATTTAACTTTGCAAATGAAGTCCTTTTCTTATACCAAACATATCGGTAAATTCTTTCTTAGTTGGCTTGCATAGCATCCTTAGAGTTGGCTCAATAAGAAACAACAATTCAAAATAATAAATCAAGTCATTTAACACATTCTACTAGCATGCTTAGTTCTATGTTGTGTCATCACTGCATTACTAATTCCTTCATAACTTGGACTTGGTTGATCATACAAACATGCACACTGGTATACATCATCAGTATGATGTCATGTATCCCTAGTTAACTGTGCAAGATAATATTCCAAGGGAATATTCCACCATCATCAAATTTTTCATGTTTCTATAATGTTGTCTAATACTTAGACAATTTTCCTTCACAAATGAACATGATTAATCTGCAAAACAAATATGTCACCATAAATGACAACCATGTTAGTTACCTTATTTGATTGATTGGACATATTGCCAACATATAAAACCTAGAAATCTTCACTATTTTAATAATAAAGTTAACATGTTAAGGTTATAATGTTTGATCATAATATATGATCTACCCTATGAGGGGTCTCCCCTAAAAGATTTAAGACTATTAGGTCTTACTCTATTAAAGGATTTTATACTTGCAATCAAGTAAGAACTCTGTTAGGATCACTCAATTAAGAGATTTACCCTAACTCAATTTGTTAAAACTAATTCAATGTCTAACCCTCAATTTTCTCTGAATGATGATTTCAGATCTTCTCTATTTAATTTCTTAATTTGATCTCTTAATTTGATATCTTTTTTTTGTCGTTCATTTCTTCGATTGCATTATCTGATCTCCTTTCAAACTTATCATTACTTTCTCTATTATATTCTTTTTTTCTCCTTCACTTGCACATTCACCCATTCATTACTCATTCATTCACACACACTCGGTCCAAGGGTTAGAACCCTCTTTAAATAGATGAACTTCAAAAGTTCTAGACCATAATCAGTGGTTTAAAATTCATCTCCTTTTTTCATTTCCCTTTTGGTTTTTTGATTGCTTGATTTTATTTCCTCAAGATTAATACCTTATGTAAAGATACATAAAATTCAACTTAATTATCTCTACAATCATTAAATGTTATATAAAAGGAAGCCAAAAATATTTTTCATAGGTGTCTATGTGATTACAAACTCAAATGACAAAACTAGTTTTCTTGACATCTAAATGTTCTAATGCTCAGTCATTACTAACATTCATGTTGAACTCGACTTCTACATACTTTTTCTTTTTTGTTTACTTGGCAAAACCTATCTTACAATTTACTCAGACTCAATTGTATAATCTTGCCTTATATATGCACTCATTATTAGCTAGGGTGCTTGATAGTATTTAACTTGCTCAACATGTAATAAAAAATAAATAAAAGTCCCTATTTACAATCAAGTGCAAGAGAAATAAGTTAGGATTGAATATGTGAAGTCTAAATAAAAAATTGTAGACATATTTACTAAGCCATTCTCTAAGGATGATTTTAAGTATTTGAGAGGTAAGATGGGGGTCCTTCCCCTATCCAAAATTCACTAAGTAAAGATGCATGTTGCATTAATACATGGATAATAATATATAAATATATATATAGACACACACACACACACACACACAAACACATATGGAGTTGATGCAAGAGTTCACTCTTTAGGAGTTGTTTTGTGAAGTTGTGAGAATGACTGTGATGAATTGATTTAAATAGTACATCAAGGCATAAGGTTTTATAGGTTTGACACTGTAAATTATAGTTACCTTTTACATTTTTTTCAAAGGGAAGATGAATAATAAGAAAGGGAGATGAAGAATAAGTAAAGGGGGACATAAAGACTAATTGTGGATAGAATATGCAATGGAGTAAGTGAATGAGAAAGATTTTTTTTCAAAGAAGGATGAAGATGAAGTAAAAAAAGGATGCTACTAAACAAAAGAATATCATATCCACTAATCCTACCTGCTAACAATTTCTAATTCATGTCTATCTTACATGTCTCCCAACTTCTTAAACTATTTATCCACTTGTCATCACCACTCTCCCACTTTTGTAAGTTCTTCTCCACTTGTCACCACATAGGTACTCCATGATGGCTCTCAATTTCTACAAATGGAGCCTTCTCACTCTAATATGGGATAACCACACTTTGAAGATAATTACTCTTTGAATTATCACTCCTAGTATTCTCTCATGTCAATGTTTCTTTCAATTACATAATGCAACTTGTTAAGGTCAAGAGAAATACCATTAGTATATCTATGTAGAAGAAAGGAGAACACGAGAGCTACACTTCGGAGGGAGTTTTAATTTTAATCATTTTACATTTCAAGTGGGTTTCATGATAGGATTAGATGGTTTTGCATGTGCTTGTGTGATTTGTGGTTGTCTCTAGCATATTATGACTACATTTTCTAGTCCTATAATTGGTGAACCCAACATAAACATTCTTATCTAACTTATTTTTTCTATTTTGATGTATTTTTATAGGCCTTGGAATTAGGTGCACACTTGGGATTGTATGCGCATACTTGGTCAGATTTAAGAAACGTCTAAACCTCAAATGTTTAGTTTTTTCATTTCATACTTTGTTTATGTACCAAAGATTACCAACTATGTAGCTTTCTAACCTATTGCATAGTTATTTCACCAACTTCTAGACTACCTTACTAAGCACTCACCTTGTGAGCACTTGGTCATCTAAGTGTGCACTTGGTAACATAGGTATACACTTGGTCATGATTATTAACTTTCAAGTATGTTTTAGGATTTCTACACCTTCTCCTATTTCCATATTTAGTTTTTATACTTTATGTGAAGTTTTATGTTTTAGGCCCACTAAATATTACCAACTTTTTAGCTATATTACCAATAGGTCAGTTATATTAGCAACTTCCCAACAAGTGCCAACTTGATAATACAGGTGTATAATAAGTTTTCAAGGTGTGCATATGCTATAGGTCACTCAGTTTGATCTTTGTTATTGGCCTCTAGGCCAATTACTATGTCCTCTTGGTCACCAATTATGCAATTACTTATCTAGCTATGAACTTGGAAAACAGGGATAACTTTTAGAGCTCCTTTTCAGGGTATGTTTAATCTATATTCTAGTTTCTAGCACCTAGTTGTATAGTTGGTACTATACCTATGCAATTGGCAGGAAGAGAGCCAATTTATGTTGGTAGTTTGCATGTATGAATTTAATTTGGTGTTTTAGCACTCAAGATAAGGATTCTTTTATTATTGATGATTTTTTTGCATCTTTTGATAACCATGCATAAAGAAAAATTCTTAAAACAACTAATATATTTGATGCAGGACGTTGTTTGAAAACCTTATGTATTTGTTTTAAAATCAATGTACCTTTTATTTTCTAGAATAGAAAACGCTTGGTTTGGTTCCTAAAATGAAAATTTTCTATTCTTCTTGGTGTTTCTTTAGTGTTTAAAACCCAAAGGGATATGGATGTATCCTATCCCTTCACCTTCATAGATTTTGGGTGTAAGAGAAATATATGGGGTTCTTTTAGAGAAGATTTCCTTGGACCAATGTATCCAATATTGGGTGCACTAAGGGATGACTTCAAAGTGGTAACAAGAAAAACCTAGGTCTCCATTCTAATTGCTATATAAAGGCTCAGTTGTGATTAATCTCTAGTTGATGATATGGCTAGGTGATAGCTCTCTTCTAGTACTCTTACTAGTTTTCCAAACCTTTGCTCTCAAGGCTAGGAAACCTCTTGAAGAATTTTATCATGCACCTATTGAATAGAGTGTCCCATATTAAAAACTATGTTTTAGTGGCTAAAAAATTCTATCCACTGGCTCAAGGGGTCACCCATGCCCATAAAGACATCCCACACCTCAATGGTCCTTAGTATAGAAACCATTCCCTTGGGAAGTGATGCCCCCTGGGAATTAGATCTTGGTATACCTGAGAAGTAAGTGCGGTGTAAGGGGGAGTTTGTGCTATGAAGGTCCTAGGTTGTCCACTTTGGATAAGTAGAACTAAAATTGAGTTCAAGTAGGAATTCAGTGGATATAGTCCTTGTTAACATGAACACTGATGATATTCCTTTAGGGGAGTATCCTATGTATTGGAGATTATTGACATGTTGCATTCATGATAGTATTTGTCATTGATTTCAATGTAGCAGTAAGTCTATGAAGACTGACAGAGCAACAAAAAGAGATCTTAGTTGTATGGAAAATATTTTGATTTTCTAGTGATGCATGTTCATGGACATATTCTATACTATATCTTGATGTTAAGGTTCAATGCATAGTAACTAAGTCAAAGATGTGCGGAAAATATGCCTGATTTACAAAGAGTAGTATAGAGACAGAATACCTAAGAAGTAGTTTTTGATGTTTGTATTATATCTTCCAACATAGGTATAATTTGGAGATGCATAGTCAACTAGTGACATAAGACAGTCTGATGCTGATGTTAGTGAACATACAAGCCCTAGTGTCATGCATGTGATAAGTCATATAGACTATGAGATGATAGTGCTATTGTAATTATGAATTAATTAATTATCTTATTATAATTAATTGGGAAAGCATCAAGGCTGACTCAAGGAATTATTTTAAAGATACAGTTTAAAGGAAAGATGTTCTCCTTGTTTTTAATGAGTGAAGTAATGATTATATTGTGTGTGAAGTGTGAAAAGGAGAAAAAGTCAAGTTAATAGGATATAGAGAGAGAAAGGAGCAGTATTATTCATTTCTATTGTTATGTAAGATAAAGATCATTTGGATAGTGGGTTCATTGGTCTTTCCCCTAAAGCTATTGGGATAGTGGGTTCATCTATCTTCTACAACTCCTAATAGGGTTGGAATCTCCTAATAGAGATTCAAAATCTCCTAACAAGGATTGATATGCATTGAATGTTGTTATAGACTCCTAATAGGGTTCATCCTCTAACAAGGAATATTTATATTAGTACATCATCTTGTGGGTACTACCCCCACTGGGGTTTTCCCTCTGATCAATAGTTTCCCTAATTAACATAAATGGTGTTATTGTACATGAGTATCTTATTGTGGTTTCTTATTATATTGTTCACATGGTTAAAGTTTAATAAGGTTGATAATTGTGATTTTAATTGGATAACTGATTCACTTCCCCTCTCTTAGTTATAATGGTGGACTATATATTCTAATAATTGGTATCAAAGCATTAATTACTGGAAGAGAAACATTGATAGCCTTGAGAGATCTATAATCTTAAGTCAAATAGAAAAAAATTGTCATCTAGAAGATGGAGATTCTTAGTGACTTATCAGATATGGGTAAAGATCTAAATATTGAATTTCTAGATCTAGAATCCTTTTGTTTCATGAAAAATAATGGAAGCACAAGGAAAGACATATCCAAATCCAAAGAAGACATGAGAATCAAAGAAGATATTGATCTTCTTATGAAAAGAGAGACGAAAGGTATGGTTTTTTTTTGTTGGACATATAAAGAGTTTTGTCATTTTTCATCTGGATGTCCTAAGAGAGTAAGAAAATATAGAAATAATTATCCTTCTGATGAAGATGAAAAATTTAAAGAAAGAATGGAAAGATTCTTAAATGATTGTGATGATAAAGATAATGAGCTTGAATTGGTTAAGAAAGAGGAAGTAGTAGAAGAGATATATTTGATAAATATTGTTGATCCAAAGGCTAACCATAAAATTTTGGAAGTTATCATTGAGATAAAAAATTATTTGTAGACTAGGCATCAGATTGAAGAACAAATATCTAATCCTAGAGTCGAAGAAAGAGTTGAGCTAACAACCCCTAGTAGAAGTATATCAAAGAATCACTCTCTTGAATAGATCATTGGGAGAAGAAACATAAATTAGGTAAATGAATAAGTTTTTGAATTATGTTTTTTTTTCTCAATTTGAACCTAAGAGTATAGATGAAGCATGCAAAGATGATCATTGGATTCAAGCAATGAAGGCAAAAGTGTATCAGATGGATGTTAAATCAGCTTTCTTGAATGGAGAACTTGAAGAAGAGGTATACATTGAGTAGCCTAAAGGTTTCCCTTTGACAAAAGACAAAGATATGGTGTACAAACTAAACAAATCTCTATATGGATTAAAGAAAGCACCTAGAACCTAATACATAAGGTTGGATGACTATTTAATAAAACCTTGATTTATTAAAGGTATGACTGATAGTAAATTGTATTTTAGAGAAATTGAGAATTGTTTTTTCTTAATAGTAATGTTTTTTGATGACATAATATTTAGAGTTAATATGAAACAAGTGATAAGTTTCTTGAAGAAATGAAGAATGAATTTGAGATTAGTATGATAGGAAAAATGAAGTTTTTCGTAAGGTTGCAAATTGTGCAAAATAGTGATTGTATTTTCCTTTGTATTTTCCTTTCACAAGCTAAGTACTCAAAATATTTGTTAAAGAGATTTGGATTGGAAAGTTGTAAGCATATTGGTATACCTATGATAACTGGTCACAAGTTATCTAGCAAGGATGATACAATTGAGAAAAAGAAGTACATATCCATAATTGGAGGTTTGTAGTATCTAACACACATAAGACTAGATATAGAAAATGAAGTTAGGATTGTAGCTAGATTTCAAGTTGATCCTAAGGAGTATCCTTATGTAGTAATAAAAAGGATATCTAGATATCTAAAAGGAACATCTAATTATGGAATATGTTATGATAGATCAAGTGATTTCACTCTATGTACATATATTGATGTAGATTGGGTAGGATGTATGGATGATAGAAAGAGCAATAGTATTGGAGCATATTTCTTGGAGAAAGATTGGTCTCTTGGCTAAGAAAGAAACAAGATTGTACTTCACAGAGTATAACTAAGGTAGGGTATCTCACAACAAAAAATAGTTATAATCAAGGTATGTGGATGAAATAGATGTTGCAAGATATTAGGATTAAGTTTACAAAACCTATTATAATATATTATGATAACACAACTACACTAATACATATTCATATGATGGTTTAGAATATCTAGCAGAAGAAGACCACATACTTGATAATTTTGACAACTTTCTTAGAGAGAAACAAACACATAGAGAAAAAATAACACAAATATATATAGGAAACACATATACACAAAAATTTACAAAATATATAGACCTAAACTATTGTTCATGGAAAGAAAACACCTTCAACATAAATATATCTTCAAGAATATGTCCTGATAATTCTTACAAAATATATGAATCTTCAGCCCAAGTGGATTCTATAAAGTATGGGCTAAGCCAAATTGGATCAAACTTATCATTCTTGCCTTTATATTTAATCCTTGCATTCCACATCAGGATCATGTCTTCAGGCTTAAATTTTCTTGTCACTGTCTTCTTGTTATATAGATATTTTTCTTGCAATTGCAACTTTGTATTTATGGTAGAGGCCTCCTCCCCAATTTCATTCAAACCTACCAATTCTTTCCTAAATGTCATCTATTATATCATCATCACACATATGGATGTAATTGTATAGGCCTATTAGGTTATTTTGAGGCATTCTACCTTAGATCCCATGTACTAAATTAAAAGGTGAAACACCTATTACCCTTTTAACTGTCACTCTGTTAGCCCAAAGTACTAAGTGAAGCTTGGAATCCCATGCCTTTTTATTATCATCTAGTGTACTCTTAATGATCTTCAACAAACTCTTATTAGTTGATTCATCCTTCCCATTTCCTTGTGGATGATAAGTGGATGATGTTGATCTTGTAATGCCATAATTATTACAAAATTTTATAAATTCTTCTGATGTAAAACACATGGCATTATCTATTACTACTCTTTTGGGACACCCAAATCTGGTTATTATATTATTTAACAAGAAATTTGTTACCAATTTATTAGTAGCTTTCCTGGTAGGAATGGCCTCTACCCATTTAGTAAAGTAATCTGTTACTACTACTATCCATGAATAACAAGTGCTAGATTTAGTTAATATTTCACCTATAAAGTCCATTCCCCATTGTTGGAAAGCTTCTTGTACTTCAACTAACTTGAAAGGGGTATTTCGAAAGAATCTTAACTTTTCAGCAAATCTTTGACAAGGATCGCATCTCCTAACCAGAGCTTGTGCATCTTTAAATAAGTTTTGCCATAGAAAGCCATCTCTCATTACCTTATGGTTAGTATTCTTTATCCTATAATGACCTCCACACAATCCTACATGCATTTTAATGAATACCCTTTCTAATTCATTATAATTAATACATTTTAGCAATATCCCTTCAAAATTTCTCCACCATAGACATCCATTAACAATGATGTACCTAATTGCCTGTAATTTCATAGACCTTCTCTCATTATCTTTTTAATGAGATGAAGATTCTACAAGTTGCAAATATTATATAAAAGTTATGTACTAATCACAATTATTCATGTCACATATGTCTGACATGTGGTTCTTATTTACAACATTGATCTAGTTAGCATCCAAATTTGATTGAGCCATCAATTTTTCTAACCCTTGGCCTCTTACCAATTTTATAATATAAATCTCAATATCAAACTCCTAGATTCTATTAATCCAATGCACCTCCTTCTAGACACCTCTTGTTGAAAAAATATATCTTTGAATGTTTCACTAGGCACAAATGAAATAATAATGACACCAATTAGATAACATCTGAAAGCGTTCACATCTTTGACAAGAGCATAGGTGATGTAGGAGCATCTTGGGTTTCATTATTATCCTACATGTTTTAATTTTTCTTAGTTATTATTGAGTTTCAATGTCTTGCATCGCCAAGTTCTATGTGGTTGTTCAACATTTAGTGGATGTCAAGCTTCTTGGTTGATGTCGAGTCCACAATTTCTGTTGAGGATTATTTGGTTTGTGAGTCATCCTTTGGATGCTGAGTCTGTGTGCTTGTTGAGTTTTTTTAGATGTCGAGTTTGTGTGGATGTCAAATTTTTTTGGATACCAAGTGCTAATATTTCATGGAGCCTTGATTTTTTGAGTTGTCTATGTGTGGTTTCCTATCAAAGCTAACCTTTTCATCTAGTTTAGTGTTAGATATCTATTGCAAGCCAACTTGTGGCTTATCCTAGAATTTAATATAAGAGTTTTATTGGGTTGTATTTTCTACAAGATGACTTGTGGCCATGCATGTATTTAAGAGGTCTTGGTTTGAGTCTTAAGAGATAGATCCTAGAGAGATCTTAGAGAGGGAGACAAAGAGCAGACTGCAAAGTTTGATCATTGAAGATTATAATTGAGTTGATATATTTGTATTGCCATAACCTAGAAGGCCTTATAGTTTGGCATGTAATTGATCATTGGATGAATATATGAATGAAATATTTTTTTCCTCTATCTCTCGAGTTTCTTGTATACATCATTGTTTCCATTGTATTGACTCTGTGTAGGTGTGGATAGCTGGGTGTGCCTTTGGGCCTAGTTATTCATCCCTCCTTGTGTTAGGTGGCATGAAAGCTTGAGGTTTGTCCTTGTGGAGATTGGATCATGTAGAACCCTGATTCAAATTTGATTGTGGGGTTGCAAATCTATAAATTTGACCTATAGCTTACAAAGGGTTATGATCTTGTAGGAACCTAATTTGTAAAGATGGTTTGAGGTAGAGGAAATGTTGATAATTCAATACTAGATACATTGAGACAAATTGTAGCCAAATTAGATGTTGTAGAGATAGCCTAGAGGAGAGGAGCACATCTTGATGATGTAAGTAATGATGAAGCAGTAGCACCAAAACCCAATCCAAATCTTCAAGAAGATCAAGATGAAGAAAATTTGTTAAGAGTGTTGTCTACGGAAAATTCAAAGCCTATTTTAGAAGTTGTTCCTTATGATGGAAAATTGAATACCAATGTTGTGTTGGATTGGGTTTCTAATCTAGAAAATTTATTTGAGTATGAAAACACTCCTGATAATAGGAAGGTGGAAATTGCAGTTACTGGGTTGAAAGGACATGCCTCACTATGGTTCAAGCATCTTCAAACTAGTAGACAAAGGAGAGGAGAAGAGAAGATTAGAACTTGGGTGAAAATGGTGAATAGGGTAAAGAAAAAATTCTTTCCTAGTGATTACCAAGTTATCTTGTTGAGAAAGATACAAAATTTGAGACAAAGGGACATGAGTTTGAAGGAGCATACTAAGGAATTCTATAGATTAGAAATCAAATCTAGACATGTGGATGATGATGTTGAGAAAATTACAAGGTACATAAATGGATTAAGACACAAAATTCATGATGAGATAAGTTTTGTGAAATTAGAAGGTGTGGAAGAAGGATACCAATACGCCTTGAAAGTTGAGGAGATCTTGACAAAGAAGCATGAACAAAGAAAAAGAGGTAGAGGTGGTAGATTCTTGATAGACAAAGGTAAATCTTATGGAGAAGGTGGTAGATCTGATAGTTTTGTGCAAGATAAAGGAAAATTTTGAATGGAAGAATGATGAAAAAGACAAAACTGAGTGGAAAGGTGGTGATTCTTACTAAGGAGGAGATAGTTCTTATCGAGAAAGAATTAATTCTTATTCGAGAGGTGATTTTTGTGGTAATTGTTTTAGATGTGGTAAAGAAGAGCATAGATCCTTTGAATGTAGATCCTCTAAAAGTGGGCAAGGTAAAAAAAATGTTTTGATTCAAGGAGATGATGAGGATTCACCAAGTGGACCTAAGGTGAGAGAAAATTTGATGGTGAGAAGAAGCTTATGTAATGAGGGAAGTGATGAGGAACCTATCCTTAGGAGAATTTTTTTCAAAACTAGATGTAAGATGGCCAAAAAATGTTGCAAGGTGATCATTGATAGTGGAAGTTCTACAAATTTTTCATCATAAGAGTTGGTTACAAAGTTGTAGTTGCAGAGGCTAAAGCATCCTAAACCCTATCATGTTTCATGGATCAAATATGAGCATAAGATATTGGTAAGTGAGAAATGCCTTGTGAAGTTCAAGAGTGGACATTATTTTAATTAAGTTTTATGTGATATTATGCCTATGGATTTTTGTCATATTTTGTTGGGTAGACCTTGGCAATATGATAAATATGCTATACGTAATGGTAGATTGAATCAATATACTCTTTGGGTGAATGGGAAGAAGCAAATATTGTTGCCTTTGATTGAAAGTCCAATTGAGGTTAATTGTACCACTGTGAGAATTTGCATGGTTAATGGGAAACAATTTGAAAAGGAAATAAGAAAGAATCAAGTTAGTTTTTCTATAATTTCAAGCAGACCCAATTATTTCAATAGCAACCAAGTGCCAAAAAACAACATTAACCAAGTGCTGTCAATGGTGACCGAGTGATAGCTGATAGTATTGACTAAGTACCAGTAGAAATCAATTTTTTTTTTAATGAGTATAAAGATATTATTGTAGAGGATATACCTAATGGTTTACGAGTAGTAAGGAGTATAAGTCATTATATGGATCTAATTCCTAGAGCTAGTTTTCAAAATAAAGCACCATATAGATTAACACCTAAAGAGAATGAAGAATTTAACAAACAAGTGCATAAGTTGTAGTAGAAAGGTTTGATTTGAGAAAATTTGAGTCCATGTGATGTACCTATTGTATTACCACCTAAAAATAATGGAGAATAGAGAATTTGTATTGATTCTAGAGCTGTTAACAAGATCATAGTGAAGTATAGGTTTCCTATGCCGAGGATGGATGATATAATGGATTGTTTCAATGGAGAAAAGTATTTTACCAAGATTGATGTGAAGAGTGGTTGTCATTAGATTAGAATCAGAGAAGGTAATTAGTGGAATACTACTTTTAAAACAAAATATGGTTTGTATGAATGGTTGGTTATGCCTTTTGGCTTGACTAATGCACCTAGTACTTTCATGAGGTTGATGAATGAAGTTCTGAAAAGATTCTCGGGTAAGTTTGTGATTGTTAATTTTGATGAAATTTTGATATTCAATAAGACTAAGGAAGAACATCTTGAACATGTTAGAAAAGTATTGCAGAGATTGAAAGAGGAAAAGTTGATGATTAATTTGAAAAAGTGTTGTTTTATGCAAGAAGAGAATGTGTATTTGGAATTTGTGATTTTAGCTGATGGTTTGAAGATGGATCTTGAGAAGGTCAAAGCAATTTTGGAATGGCCTACACCTGAGAATGTGGGTAAGGTAAGATCATTTCATGGTTTGGCTAGTTTTTATAGAAATTTTATAAGTAATTTTAGTTCTATTTGTAATGCTATGACTAAGAGAATGAGAGGAGATAAAAATGAATTCAAGTGGACACGTGGAGCTAATAAGATCTTTGGGACTTTGAAAAAAAAGGTTGTTGAATTGCCTATATTGGCTTTACCTAATTTCAATAAGGTATTTCAAGTTGAATGTAATAGAAGTGGTAGTGCAATAAGAGTTGGATTAAGTGAAGGAGGTAAACTTGTTGCTTTCTTTAGTGAGAGGTTGAATGATTCTAAAAGAAAATATTATGTGTATGATCAAGAGTTTTATGGTATTTTTCAAGCATTGAAAAACTGGAGACATTATTTGATTCCTAAGGAGTTTGTGTTGTATACTGATCATAAAGCTTTACAATACTTGGGAAGTCAACATAAATTGAATCACAGACATATGAAGTGGGTTGAGTATTTGTAGGGTATTACATTTTTTATTAAGTATAATAGTAGAATTACTAATAGAGTTCATGAAGCATTGAGAAAAAGAAATTTTTTGTTAACTGAAATGAAGTTTGAAGTTCTTGGTTTTGATGACATAAAAGAGTTGTATGACATTGATCTTAATTTTTTTAAGGTATGGAGAGAGTTCATAGAACTAGATCTAATATATCACATAAGTATGATGCATATTTCATTCAAGAAGGTATGTTGTTCAAAGATATTCAGTTGTGTATCCCTAGAAGTTCCATGAGAGTTAATTTCATTAAGGAAAAGCATAGTGGTGGATTGGCTAGACATTTTGGAATTGATAATACATTGAGTTTTGTTAGGGTAAATAATTAATTATTATTATACTTTACCTAAGTTTACTTAGGTTAAATGCATTATTTTATTGTTTATCATATAGACACCTAGGAGTATGCATAGTCATTTGAGTTGTCTTGTTGACAACACAGGAGTTTGGATAATCATTTGAGTTGTCATGCAGACAACACAATTGTTCACTATCCAATTAAGCACATGGTGTCTACAACATCTCTTTACAAGATACACCTATGTAATATTATCCTCTCATCATCATACTAACTTATATGCTTAATGGAGGTTAATCCACTCTTGGTGGACATGTGCTTAGTTATTAGGCTAATCACTTTGCTCACTCCTAGCCATTCTAGATGCCTTTATATACAGGAACTTCTAGTGTGTATATACACATATGATATTCTCATTATTGTTATTTTGATCATCCATTATTGGTCCATATTGTGCTAGTGTTTGAGCTTCTTGATCTTGGTGTTTTTTTCCCTAAGGCAAATTCTTACATGGTATCAAAGCAATAGGAGATCTCTTTACATAGCCATTGGAGACCATTTTTGCTTCATCTCTTGAAGGACCACAATTTAGATCTAGAGTATCTATAGCTATTAGGAGTGTCTAAAGCCAAAGAGGACCTCACCATTGCATCTAGAGGAGATCAATTTGGTGAATTTTGACTATACATTTGCCTACCCTATGCCATAGTCAAATCTAAAGCAATTTTTTTTGCAAACTAGAACCCAAAGGCCCAATTTGTGAAATTGGTATGATCTCTTTAGATTTATGCAATTAATTTTTTAGACCTAATTATTTTTGCATCTCTACAATTTTTATTTTTTCAAATTCGCATTTTATTTCTGAAATTTTGCAAAAAAAAAAAAACGCCTTTTAGGCTAGTAAGAGGGATATTTTTTGCGGGACAAGATTGGAGCTTGTTGGTGCAAATTAGATATTGATATCATATTTAGAAGGTCAAAAAACCCACAAATTGACTTTTGTTTCATCAAAATTAGACATCTGAAGTGAAATCTAGAGTCAATTGAATTTGGAGCTATGATGACGGTGATTCAGGGAAAATAATTGTAGAGGTGATTTTCAAATAGCAATATCTACCTCATACAGACTCCTTTTTCTAAACAATTTTTTTTTTTTGAAGTAGAATTTCATGATCTAATAATTGGTGTAGGATTTTTGAGATCTCTATTCTTGAATTTTTCTATAAATCACAAATCCCAATTTTGGCAACTTCAAAGGCTTAGTTCAGATTCATTTGGACACATTTTTAGATTTCATTTTTTTTAAAGTGCTTAATTTTGTCTACTTTCTAGATATGCAATCAAATTATTGGCTTGTGTGGATAGAAATACCACTTTCAAAAATAGGTACTTTTTTAGATTTTATTGATATGATCAAACTTCAAAATTGTTGTACATTTGAGCAACATTGCTAATTACCATATTTGAACTCTAATAGGAGGTTGTAAACAACAAAATCAGAAGTCCATTTTTATCCATTTTGACAAGTGGCCTATTTTAAATGCACTACATATAAAGTTTGAAAAGAATTGATTTTGGGGGAGGGGTTCTTTGATTGAGTGAAGAGCAGGAGGGGTTCTTTGATTGATTAAGTGTGGGCTGTGTGTCTTGTATTCTTGTGTCTCCTTGATATTGTGCTCTTTCTTTTGCATTATGAGTTCTTTATCTAAGTTAACACCACATAATTATGCTACGTGGAAAGAAAAGATAAAGGAACCATTGGTTGAAAAAGGTTTACTGCATTATGTAACTAGTGTAGCAAAGAAACCTAATAATGATGTTGATGAGTATCATAAAGAAGATTGGGCATCAAAACAAGAAATGGCCCTAGGAACCTTGTTAAAGAATATCTCAGATCCTGTCAAATATCACATCAGGAACCTTAACAATCCAATAGAAGTCTAGGATAAACTTAAAGTATTGTATGGAATAGTAGATGAAGATATGGCCTACACCATTGAGGACAGTCTTCTCAAATTGGATCCTAGGAATTTCAACACCATCAAAGATTATCTTACACAAGTAGACATGTATAGGGCACAACTCAAGGATTGTGGTGAACCCATAAGAATGGAAAGTTGATCAAACATGTGATGACTCATCTTCCTCCTAAATATGTAGCTTTTATTTCTAGTTATAATACTCACAAGTTAACAATCGGTACTGCCTTCACTAAGCATGCATTCGAGTCATATTTAGGAATGTTTGTCTTAGAACATGAAAAGTTAGTGACCAATCTTCCAAGACCAAATCCTTGTTGAAATCTAATTGAAAATATCACTAGTTAGAAATGTTGGTATGAGGAAGATTTTTATGTGTTTCAATCATTGTTCTATCACTAATGTCGAACCTGCTATTTGCTGGTAAGATAATTGCTTATAAGATTCAAGTACTATCACTTAGTTGATTGATGAGGAGGATTTAATCAACTAGATGTAAAAAAAGAACCTAGATGAAAGATTGAGTTATGATTAATTGATGAAATGATGTATTGGTCATCTACTTAAGGTTGTAAATGATCGCTACACTAAGAAAGTTTAGAAGAAGAAGTTAAAAAAAGTTTATCTTCTAAGCTTGATCAAATGGATAGTAGGTGCCAAGCAAAGCTAGTACAAGTCAAGCAAAAAATTTAGTTAGAGCTGAGTGAAAGAAAATTCTAGTGGATGTTGAGCAAGATAGTTGATGCCGAGTAAAGTTTAGTTGATGCCAAGCATTAATAAACTTTACTTGATGCCCAGTGATTTCATAGTTGATGTCGAGCCATGCAGTATGTGCTAAGCATCAGAAGATTGATAATGCCAAGCTACTACATTATGACAAATATCATAGATTTTCCAAATATAAGCCAACAAGTTTGTTTTCTTGAAATTTGTGAACTCTAAGGAAGATAAGATTGATGAGTTGGTGGTATAAAATTTTATGTAAACCATTTTGAAGGCGAAATCAAATGGATTCTATGAAGAAGTTTCTAGAAGAGATACAAGATATGGGGAAGATACATTGTATCCTACCTAATCCATCAAAACCCTAAAATGGATGATAGAAAATAACAAAGTATCTTAATTTCCTATTTATAGGAATGTATAGTCATGGAGCAAGGTTTTCAGATGTGAGAACCCAAGGAGGAGAATGAATTAAAGGGTTTTTCTTCATCAAGTGACCAAGAGTAGAATCTGTAATGGCATACCAAGCATGAAGACTTAAGAAGATGAATTCTTGAAGGGTGAAAAAGTTGTCAAAGTTGCAAAATATGAAAGCCAAGTAGAATGGAGGACTAAACAAAGATCTATAATCTGTAAGAGAAGTTGTAAGTTGTATCAGATCAAAGCTCTACTATTAGTCTCTAACAATTATATCAGTCTACGATAAATCCTTTGGATTAAGGTTGACCTAATAGTCATTAGTAAATCCTTTAATAGGGTGGCATTCCAAGTGAATGGCCTAAAGTCCTCTAACAAGGCTCACTTTTAACAAGGTGATTTAAATCCTTTAATTAGGTCACATTTAATAGTGTGTATTGTAACCTTTAACAGGGTTGGCCTTTCACAAGGCATCACTTCAAAAGAGTGAAAAAGGAGTAGCATATTACTGGTGGTTTTTCCCAAATTGGGTTTCCATGTTAAATAATTGTATCAAGTGTTCTTATGAATGTGTTGTATTTCATACTTTACATTTCTACAATTTGATCAGATAGTAACCCACAAATTTTAAGTATTCACATTTTCATTTGTATGCATGCATGAATATGAATGTCTTATGGGTTCACTAAGATAAGAAAAGATTTATTTGAACATCTAGACTTTGGATAACTAATTCACCCCCACCCCTCCTCCCTAAGTTATTCTAAAGAATTCCAAAAATTGGCATCAGAGCCATCTACTTAAGAAGACTAGTTTGAAGGTTTTAGAAGCACAAAGATCAAGATGTCAAAATAGATGTACCCAAGCTTAATAGAGATAACTTTCCTACATGGAAAAGTTTGATGAAGCTACACCTTGGAGGACTTAGAGATCATGTAGAATCTACCATTATAGTGGAACATGTTGATTTAGCAAGAGTCCTAACTATTGAAGATATGAAAATGAAGAAAGAACACAATCGAGCAATGTTGGAGATTGCCTCTGCCCTAAGTTATGTTGAATTTGATGATATCAAAGAATGTGACACTACAGAGAAGTTGTGGGATGCCCTAAATACCATCTATGAAGGAGAAAAAAATTTTCAAAGAACCAAGTCTAAGAGTCTTAGAGGTAAGTTTGACGACATGAGAATGGAAGAAGGTGAGAATATTGCTCAATATGTTGATAGGATAAAAGAAGTTAGTGCAATAAAAGGTGTTATTGGTCAAATATATGATGATATTATGTTAAGTAAAGTCTTGAGGACATTACTGCCTATTTATTCTATTAGAGTTTTTGCAATTGAAGAATTGAGATGTATACTAGGAAATAATCTAACCCTTGAAGGACTAGTACGTAGACTCACTTCTTTTGAGCTATATAAATTTGACAATTACAAACTTGAAAGTCTTGAATCTACTTTCAAAGCTAAATTTTTATTGAAAGATTATGATGATATGAAGAAGAAGAAGAAGAAGAAGAAGAAGATAAAGTATGCATCCAGTGACAGTGATACAGATGAGAAAGATATTGAACAATTGGAAGCACTACTAGCAAGAAGATTTTACAGAGGTAAAGGCAAGTTCAAGGGTAAGTTACCCATCATTTGTTTCAATTGCAATGAAGTTGGTCATATTGCTACAAAATGTACATAGAAGAAGAACTATAGAGAAGGAAACAAGTACAAAAATAGAAGAGAAGATGACAACAAAGATTACAAAGACAAAGGCAACAAATCATGCTACATTGTTGAAGAGAGAAGTAGAGATAACTCTAATGAACATGATGATGAAGTGGTCTATACTGTAATGAAGGATGAATCTAATGAGGATGGGGCAACTGCACTTGTGACTTGTATGAATAAAAATGACAAGTGGATCATTGACATTGGATGCTCACATCACATGACTAGAGACAAAAGTAAGTTAATTACCTTAAATTTTTATGAAGGAAATAGTGTAATATTTTGTAATGATGCACTATGTTTGATAAAAGGAAAAGGGTTTTCAAACTCATAGACAAAATTTCATGTGACAATGCTTACTATGTTAAAGGATTGAATTATAACTTGTTAAGCATGTCACAATTGAACAATTTGGGATGCAAAGTTGAGTTTGAAAATAATATTGCTAAGATATATGATACTGATGGAAAGTTGATTGGAAAAGGTGATCAAACTAGAGGTAATCTATTCTATTTAGATATAGAGAATGCTACTTGTCTTGTTACAAGATTTGATGATGTGTGGCTATAGCACAAAAGGTTATGTCATGTTAATTTTGATAACTTGGTTAGTATCAGTAACATGAAGAAAGTTAGAGGATTGCCTAACTTGAAGAAACTTGATACTATAGTATGCAAACAATGTCAACTAGGAAAAATGACAAAGTCAAGCTTTAAAATTAAATCTTATATCTCTAAAAAAATACTAGAGATTGTTCATACTAATTTATGTGGACCAATTGAATTGCAAAGCTATAGAAGTGATAAGTACATCATGATATTTGTTGATGATTACTTTAGAATGATGACTGTCATGTTTCTAAAATAGAAAATTTTTTTTTTTCAAATGTTTAAGTGGTACTTGGCAAGAGTTGAAAAAGAAATGGGTAAAAGTCTAAAATGCTTGAGATCAGGTGGAGGAGGATAATTCACTTCAAATGAGTTTGAGATGTTCTATAATGATAGAGGAATCAAAAGATAGACATCTGCTCCTAGGACCCCTCCACAAAATGGAATTGCTGAAAGAAGAAACAAGTCTATAATGGATTGTGCCAGAACACTTATGATGGAGAAGAATGTTGCTTTAAAATAGTAGAGAGAAGTTGTAAGTACTATTGTTTACACTTTAAACTATGTGAAAGTAAAGAAAGTTACTCACTCAACACCTTTTGAATTATGGTATGGATATCCACCTAATGTAAAATACTTTAAGATATTTGGAAGCAAATGTTATAGTCTTAAAGATGTTAGGAATGGAAATGTTGATGCAAAAAGTGAAGAAGGTATATTCCTTGGTTACTCCACAAGAAATAAAGCCTCAAAGTGTTTAAATACTAACACTAACAAAATTATGGAAAGTGAAAATGTGAATTTTGATGAATTTATAGAAGTACATATGGCTAAACTTATGAAAGAACTAGAAGAATAAAAATCATTTGTATACTTCTAAGACGGAATGCCTGTAGAAGAAGATGCTACAAATCAAGTTGGAAATCAACAACAAGCCTTAGTAACTACCAAGTCACACCTTGTGCATGTCAAGTTGCATTGAGGAATTGAGCTACATTTAGATGTCGAGTTGTAGAATGAAGAAAATGCACATTCTGACTCTGAGATTGGTATACATGAAAGAGATGTTGAGATACCTAACAGAGATGTACACAGTGACTCTGAAGATAAGAGACAAAATGTTGATACAAGAACTGAGCCAAGACTATCTAAATATGTCAAAAGACATCATCCTACAGATCAAATCATTGGAAACAAAGATGATAGGCCAATGACAAGAAATAGATTAAGAATTGAACCATGTTTGTTAAGAATGTAGGAACCTAACGTAGTAAAAGATGCATTAGAAGATGATAACTAGTACAAGGCTATGGAAGAAGAAATTCAGCAAATAGAGAAAAACAAAACATGGAGCCTAGTTCCTAGACCAGAAGACAAGAATGTGATTGGCACCAAATGGGTATTCAAAAACAAGCTAGATGAAAATGGTGAAGTGACAAGAAACAAAGCAAGATTAGTTTGCAAAGGAAATGCATGGGAAGAAGGAATTGACTATGGTGAGACATTTTCCCCTGTTGCAAGAATGGAAGGAGTAAGAACTCTACTTTCTTTATGATGCATACAAAGGTTTCAAAGTTTATCAAATGGATGTTAAATCTATATTTTTGAATGGCATACTAGAAGAGGAAGTCTAAATAGAATAGCGAGAAGGATTCATTGATGATGACAATAAGAACATGGTATGCAAACTACACAAAGCTCTATATGGTCTAAAACAAGAACCAAGAGCATGGTATGAAAGACTTCACACTTATCTTGTAAAGATTGGATTTGAAAGGACTAATGATCACAACAATCTGTACATGAAGACAAGAAAAGACAAAGGCATTTTGCTATCTAAAATATTTTTTGATGATATAATATTTGGAGGACAAGATGCTTTACATAAGAACTTTTTAAATTAGATGAAGCAAGAATTTGAAATGTCTATGTTTTGAGAGATCAAAGTCTTTGTGGGATTACAAGTATACTAGATGAAGTACGGTATATATCACTCAGTCAAAGTACATAAAGTAGATACTGAAAAAATTTGGATTAGAGGATTCCAAACTAGTAAGCTATCAAAGAATGATGATTTAGCTGAGGTGAATCAAATGTTATATAGATCCATGATTCAAAAACTGCAATATGTAGTACATAGCAATCTTGATATTACATTGTATGTAGGGATAGTTGTAACATTTTTTGCAAATCCCAAAGAGAATCACTTGATGAATATGAAGAGAATAATGAGATACTTAAAAGGAACCAAAGAGTTTGGTTTATACTACAAGAAGAATGAAAATTTTGAACTAAGAGCCTACATTGATGCTGATTGGACTAGAAATATTAATGACAGAAAGAGCACTAGTGGAAGAGCATTCTTCTTAGGAAAAAGATTAGTTACATGGTCTAGTAAGAAGTAGAGTTGTACTTCCTAATCTACTACTAAAGCAGAATATGTTGTTGTTGCTATCAACTACACAAACATTGTATGGATCAAATAGTTACTTAAGGGAATGAAGGAAGAGATCAAAGAACCAATGATACTTTATTGTGAGAATTCAAGTGCTACCAATATACCAAATAATCTAGTAATGCATACAAAGACTAAACACATTGCAATCAAGTATCATTATGTAAGAGAGTTGGTTCAAGATAAAGAGGTGAAGATGGAATATGTTAACACAAAGGAGCAAATTGTTGATATCTTCACAAAAGCATTACCTAAGGATGCTTATGACTATCTAAGAGGAAAACTAGAGGTGATACCTATGAAAGGTTATGTAAGAGACAAAGGAAGTTACGTGCATCAAACAATATGATGTTCATATAATAAAAATCGATGCAGTTAATCTTACTTTAGGAATTGCCTAAAGTAATCACAGAGATGAAAACTTCAAATTGGTCACAAGCAAGATGATAGATGGAGAAATTGAAGAAGCTACAAAAGCTTATACATGCATATATTGAAGATGCCAAGTGTTTGGTATATGTCTTTGGCATTTTTGTCAAAGAGGGAGAAATAGCAAAAACTGATCAAAAGCTAAGAAGGAGAAAGTAATCAAAGAAAGAGTTAGACCAAAGAGGAAGACTAGAACAAAGAGGGAGACATTGATCAGAGAGTTAGAAGGATCATTATCAGAGGGAGATATTTTGTTGATCCAATCAGTATATAAGAAAGATATAAGAAGGAACTCAAAGGGAGTTATAAGAAAGAATTTTTGTAACCTAATCAAAAGATGGAAGTTGCTGATAGAGGGAGAAATTTCAATACAAATTTTCTTGTTGGTATTGTCTTACTATTTTAACCTAGTTAATTTGGTTGAACAAGATGTTCATCATTTGATTGACTTGATTGATCAGTTTGGTTTGCCATCAATGCCAAAGAGGGAGATTATTGAAATTTGATTGAAAAGATCATTGATTAGCAAGATTATTATGAGGACGATTGTTATGTGTTTCAATTATTGTTTTGTCACTAATATCAAACCTACTATTTTCTTGTAAGATAATTGCTTATAAGAATAAGATTCAAGTACTATCACTTAGTTGATTGATGAGGAGGATTTGATCTAAAATATGTAACAAAAGCACCTAGAGGAAAGGTTGAGTTATGATTATGTAATGAAGTACAAGGATTAATTAAGACAGTGATGACATGATGTATTAATGATCTACTTAAGGTTACAAATGTTGGCTACACTAAGAAAGTTTAGAAGAACAAGTTAAACAAAGTTTATCTACCAAGCTTGACCAAGTGGATATTAGGTGCTGAGAAAAGTTAGTACAAGCTGAGGAGAAAAATCAATTGGAGTCAAGTGAAAAATAATTCTAGTAGATGCTAAGCAAGATAGTTGATGCCAAGTAAAGTTTAGTTGATGTCAAGCATTAGTAAACTTTAGGTGATGCTAAGTGATTTCATAGTTGATGCAAACCAATGTAAAATGTGCCAAGCATTAGAAGATTGATAATGTCAAGCTACTACATTATGACAAAGATCATAGATTTTCCAAATATAAGCTGGCAAGTTTTTTTTCTTGAAACTTGTGACTCATGAGGAAGATAAGGAAGATACAAGATATGAGGTAGATACATTGTATCCTACCTAATCTACCAAAACCCTAAAATGGACAATGGAAAATGGCAAAGTATCTTAATTTCCTATTTATAGGAATGTATGACAATGAAGCAAGGTTTTTGGATGCGAGAACCTAAAGAGGAGAAGAAATTAAAGGGTTTTGCTTCATCAAGTGACCAAAAGTACAATCTGTAATTGCATACCAAGCATGAAGGCTTAAGGAGATGAATGCTTGAAGGGTGAACAAGTTGTCAGAGATGCAAAGTATGAAAGCCAAGAAGAATGGAGGACTAAACATAGATTTGTAATTTGCAACAAAAGTTTTAAGTTGTATTAGGTCAAAGCTCTACTATTACCATCTAATAATTATATCAGGCTAGGGTAAATCATTTGGATTAAGGTTGACCTAATAGTCATTAGTAAATAATTTAATAGGGTGGAATTCCAAGTGAATGGCCTAAAGTCCTCTAACAAGGCTCACTTTTAATAGGGTGATTGAAATCCTTTAACTAGTTCACATTTAATAGTGTGTATTGTAACCTTTAGTAGGGTTGGCCTTTCACAAGGCATCACTTCAGAAGAGTGAAAAAGGAGTAGCATGTTATTGGTGGTTTTTCCCAAATTGCATTTTCATGTTAAATTATTGTGTCAAGTGTGTTGATGAATGTGTTGTATCTCATACTTTACATTTCTATAATTTGATCAGATAGTAACCTACAAATATTAAGTATTCACATATTCATTTGTACATCCATGCATGAATATTAATGTCTTATGGGTTCACTAAGATAAGAAAAGTTTTATTTGTACATCTAGACCTTGGATAACTGATTCAACCACCTCCCCACCCACCCCCCCTCTTAGTTATTATAAATAATTCCAACAAGCCTTGGTAGCTAATCAAGGGAATCGAGGTGGTAAAAATTCCAATAAGAAGAAAAAGTAGTGGAAGGCTATGTTAGAGTAAATAATTAATAATTAATTATTTATTCTATTACTTAAGCTTACTTAGGTAAATGCATTTCATTTATTAGTTGTAGTCTAGGAGTTAGTTATAAGTTGTTGACAATATGGGAGTTTATTCTCCCCTAAGTCATACTTATCCTGTCACCTTGTTCGAGGACTTTCCACCTCATGTAGATGTATGCTTAGTTGTCACACTTATCTCCTAGCATCTTCTAGCTTATTCTAGGAGATTCCTTGAGATCTTTATATTTGAGCTCCCTCATTGTATTTCATATCTCATTCTTGCATATTGCAAATACATATTTTCGTGTGTTGCAATATCTTCTTCTCTCTTATGTTCTTTTAGGGTTTTTCCCTTGCTCCATGCTCTTCTCTCTTTAGCTTCCCTTTGACAGGTTATTGCATGCAAGTGATCTTGGGCATCTTCAAAGTTGGATTTCATCAACTCCAACATGGCATCAGAGCCTTCCTAATGCTACATCATTGAAGGATTTTTGAAGCCATGATTTGAAGTCACAAAATCTAGTTTGTTTGTGCATTTTTTTTCAAGTCAGGGGAACAACATTTTTTTGGAGCATTTTGGACCCAAACGGATGCTACCATTAGATTCAGAAGGCTATTTACAGTAAGGATTCATATTAAAAAATTTGATTTTAGAGATAGGGCTTTTGGAGGCAAAAAAAATTTAGTTGCAGGCCCTCTATATAGACTATATGGACATAGAGCGAAATTTTTTTAAAAAAAATTTCTGCGGAGTGCACCACCGTGGCTTTACCTAATGGCCACTGTGGGGCCGCCCACGCTCTACACAGTGCTGCCCAAACTCCTCATAGCCGCTTCCTGACTACACCTCTCTGTCAGTGGTGCCTCCAGTCTTCACTACTCCTGACAATGCTTAGCCAATGGTTTCACTCAATCCCAGTCACTTGCTCTGTTAGTAGTTGGTGGACACTTCTGCTACCTCGTCAGCACATCCAGCATGTGACACGTGGTAGGGTTGCTATGTGGCCCCTGCCACATCAACCATATGTCATGTGGCATCCAAGTGGCACTACAATGTGGCATCCATGTGGCCTCTTTTTTGTTGTGATGGTTGATAGGCCGTCAATTTTAGACAAGTGAAATGATGACATTAGCATGACATCATCCTTACATCAGCCCTTGCACCTCTCCAAGGTCATTTTGACCTACTTACAGTTTTTTGGCCATAACTTGAGCATACAAAGGTATTTTTCCTATTTAAAAGAAGCACCAAAAAGTTGGTTCCAAGACAAAAACATTGGTGTAGGTATTTTTAGGTTTTAATGCAATTTTATTGCCCATTTTTTTAGTTGAAGTCCAAAGTTATGTTTTTCACTTTGACATGCATATCTTTTGCATCCCATGTTAGTTTTTTGAAAATGTTATATTTTTGGAAAGCTAGTTTTGTCACCTTTACAAAAATGTGGTCTTTTTCCTTATATTCTAGCCCATGCTCTTTCTATCATATTTTTGGCATTTTTGCTATATGGTGGATATCTTGGGTGTTATAGGTCCGAGGATCATTTTCCTAGCATAGTTTTGTTTGTTTTGGGTTGTCCTATCTTTTATGTCAGCTTTTTTCCTTTTTTGATCATTGTAGCTATCACTTGTAAGAACTTTTATGTATCACACTGAGATAAAGTGCCACTCTTGCATTTTGGGGGTCCTGAATGTTGTTTTGAGATAGTTGTACTTGCACTAATTTCATAAAGCACCATGGGGGATAGGTTTTACCATTTTTGTGCCCTCTTCCTCTATTAAGTGAGTGTCCCTTCCATGACATTATCCACATGTAGCATCATTGTGACTGTGTCTTTATAGGTGTTTGTACCTCTTCTTCTCTTGTCATTCTTGGTCCGTCTATAGGAGACTTTGGCCCATCTTCTTAGTTGCCTATTATCTCACCCTATCTACATTAAGGGGGGGTTATGCTATTGTTCTAATGCATACTTGGTTTGATGGTTCAATAGTGTGAACTATGTATTTAGTGGTTGATCCTATATACAAGGTGATTTCAATGGTTGGTTACCTATGAATTTTGGTGAGATGGATCATCTACCATATAGACATGCTCAGTTTGTGCCTTATTCTTCCTTGGAGGTTCTTTAGATCAACAATTTTCTTCTTGATGGTAGATTTTGTGGCTTCTTCATGCTTCAGTGATGCTCTTCATGATCATTCCTTGTTCTTGTTTTAGGGGACATTTCCCTAGTTGGAGGCTTATTCAGTTCTTCACTAGGTTCTTACCTCTTTTTGGGGGAGGGTTTTTCCCACGTGATTTTCTCTCTTTCCCTATTTTTAGAGGTTGCATCTCTTTGCATTTGTACATGGCACCTAGCATGGCCTTGTTTCTAAGACCCATTTCTACATTTCTTAGTTTTGTGAGCTTAAGGCATTTCCCCAAGTTGCACTTAAGGGGGGGTGTTAGAGTAAATAATTAATTATTTATTATTTATTCTATTACTTAAGCTTACTTAGGTAAATGCATTTCATTTATTAGTTGTAGTCTAGGAGTTAGTTATAATTTATTGACAATACAAGAGTTTGTTCTCTCCTAAGTCATACTTATCCTCTCACCTTGTTCGAGGATTTTCTGCCTCATGTGGATGTATGCTTAGTTGTCACACTTATCTCCTAACATCTTCTAGCTTGTTCTAGGATATTCCTTGAGATCTTTATATTTGAGCTCCCTCATTGTATTTCATATCTCATTCTTACATATTGTAAATACATATTTTCTTGTGTTGCAATATCTTCTTGTCTCTTATCTCTATTTAGGGTTTTCCCTTGGTCCATGCTCTTCTATCCTTGGCTTCTCTTTGATAGGTTATTGCATGTAGGTGATCTTGGGCATCTTCAGAGTTGGATTTTATCAACTCCAATAGGCTAAGCCACAAGATGACACACAATAATCTTCCTCTACACATCAATCTTCCTCCACACAACAATCTTCTTCACAAAAAGGCAAGTATTTTTCCAATAAGAAGGGGAACAACTTCAACAAAAGGGAGAAGAAAGCTTTTGTACATATTGTAAGAAGAATGGTCATGATGAACATGACTATAAGGATAAGAAAATTGATGAGTTGCTAAACTTAATGAGGAAACTTAAAATTGATGTACCAAATGCCGATAAGCATAAGAGGATCTTCAACCATTTTAAAAGGTAAGGGATAAGATTTGGTAGCAAGTACAAATAATTTTGAGGAATGGGTTCTTGATTTAGGAGCTATACATCATATGAATGCTTCATGGTAGCATTTTTCCTCTTTGAAACCATCAAATTTACCTCACATCTATGTGGGAAATGAGACACAAATGGAAATTGAAGGAAAAGGGAATGTTGAGTTAGACAATGGAGTCTTAAAGGATGTTCTTCATTTTCCAAACCTTAGCACCAACCTTCTTTCAAACTATCAAATAACTCACTATGGATGTGGAAAAAAAGTGGAGTTCCTTCCTAATTCAATTGTGGTAAAAAAATCCAAAGGATGATTTATGGTGGCAATTGGAAAGCTAATCATGAGACAAGACTCTTTTTTTTTCTCATTTTGTGCCTATGTCTACTTCCATTGCATGGTTGACCTACTCAAATTCACAAAGTAAACTATGGAGAGGTTTGGAAATCTTAATTATCACTACCTTCAAAAACTCAACAACAAGGATATGGCCATCAGTCTACCTCAAGTCAAGTATTTAGAGGGTGTATGTTTAGGTTGTGAAGCAAGCAAGCATCGTGAAGAGCAGTTTGACAAGGGGAAGTCTTGGAGAGCTACTATTGTTCTTTAATTGGTTCATAGTGATATAGTTGGCCCATTTCTAATACCATCATTTGGAAAGACTCACTATGTTCTCACCTTCATTGATGACTTTTCATGCTACACTTGGGTTTTCTTTCTTTCTCATAAGAGTGAAGTGTTTGATAATTTTATCACCTTCAAAGCTCAAGTTGAGAAGCAATCAAAGAAAGCCATCAAGATTCTATAAAAAGGTAATGGAAGAGAATATGTGAACTCAAGACTTATAGAATTTTGTACTCATGAGGGTATTGATCTTCAACATTTAGTTGCATACACTCCACAACAAAATGGTGTTTCTGAATGAAAGAATAGAACCCTTAAGGAGATGACCACTTGTATGGTACAACATATGTCTCTAGATCAATTTTTTTGGGTAGAAGCTATGTGTTGTACCAATTACATCCAAATAGAAGTCCCCATAAGGCCTTAGATGAAATGACACCTTTTGAGACTTGGTGTGGAAGAAAATCAATGTAAAACACTTTAAAGTTTTTGGTTGTCTAGCATGGGCAAGGATACCTTCACAAAGATGAAAAACATTAGAACCTCAAAGAACACCTTGTATATTTGTTGGATATCCTAACCATCTTAATGCATACAAAATCATAGATCTAGAGACACATGAAATTTTCTTTGAGAGGAGTGTTCACTTTGAAGAGACTTGTCCAAGTTTGGCTCCTTCAACTCCTCCTTCCTCTATCATCAAAAGTGATGATAGTGATGATAATGATTTGGAAGATGATATTACTTCAACTTTGACTCACATAACACCACCTTCATAGGGTCCACAAATAGTTGAGGATATTCCTTCTTCTTCTTCCACTAGACCTTGTTGGGCACAAAAAACACTTGATTTAGAAGGTTCATTGGTGGGGAATCCTTCAAATACTAGGAGGACAATGTTACAACACAAATCATTTCCACATGCATATATTGCCATTGGTTTTGATCCACAATTATTTAAGGAAGCATCAAGGGTTCCTGAATGGAACATGGCCATGGAAAAGAATATAATATTTAATGAAAAATAACACTTTGGATTTAGTTCCTCTTCCTAAGGGAAGAAAGTTGGTTCGGTGTAAGTTGATCTATTAGAACAAGTTTGTAGTGAATGGAAGTGTGGATAAGCATAAGGCTAGACTAGTTGCCAAAGGTTTCTCATAGGTTCTTGGCACTGACTATACTAAGACCTTTACACAAGTAGCTAAGGTTAACTCCATTCATTTGACACTAGCTATTGCTATAGCTCATGGTTGGGTTGTACATCATATGGATGTGAAGAGTGCATTCTTGAATGGTAATCTTCTTGAGGAGATTTATATGGAGCAGTCATAGGGTATCATTTAGGATACAACTTTGGTTTGCAAATTGAAAAAATCTATCTATGGTCTTAAGCAGGCTCCTCGAGCTTGGTATACCAAGATGGATTCCTTCCCACTCTTAGTAGGATTCAACAAGTGTCATTTAGATTTGAATGTCTACATTCTTCAGAGGGATGACTCACACTTGATACTCATGCTTTATGTAGATGACTTGATCATTACAGGAAGTACTTCATCCATCATTGCCAGTGTCAAGACATTTTTGTAGGATAGGTTTGCTATGACAGATTTGGGTTTACTTCATTATTTCCTTAGTATTGAGATCACACAATCTTCAGCAGGGATCACACTTTCTCAACCCAAGTATGCTCTTGATTTACTTGCTTGATATTGCATGAATGATTGTAAGCCTACTCCTACCCTCTTTCTTTTATGTGTTAAGTTAGAGGCCAAGTGTTCCACTTCACTTGTTGATGCTACATTGTACAAACAATTGGTTGGGAGTCTCATCTAATTAACATATACATGCCCTAACATAGCTTTTATAGTTGGCATGGTTTCTTTCTTCATGCAAGAGCCACATGACCTTCCTTCATTGGAAGGCCACCAAATGCATCGTACACTACATACAGTGTACTCATACAAATGGGATACACTATGCAGTACGTACTATACTTTAGTTGGTTGGTTATATAGACTCAAACTATGTAGGGGATCTTGATTCTTGCAAGTCTACTTTAGGTTACATGTTTCATCTTGGTTTTGACCCCATTTTTTGGTAGAGTAAGAAGAAAAATACTATTGCTCTTTCTTCTACTGAGGTTGAGTATCGAGGAGCTATGACTATGGCTACAAAAGCTATTTGGTTACAACATATTCTGAAGGAGTTTGGATTTGACATACCTAAAAACACAGTCATTTATTGTGATAATCAAAGTGCTATTGAGATCTCAAAATATGAAGTTCAACATCAATGAACCAAACACATTGAGGTTCATATGCATTACATCAGAGAGCTGATACATGAGTAGGTCATTGCATTGCAGTATTGTCCTATAGTAGAGCGAGTTGCAGATATCTTCACCAAACCTTTCACTCAGGTCAAGTATCTTCATTTTTGAGATCTCTTAGGGGTGCAAGATGTTTCACCAGGGGGGGTCACATGACTCTTCTCTTCTTTATTGCACTTATCTCTCTTTTTGGGGAAGGGTTTTTCCCATGAGGTTTTCCCTCTTTCTCCAATTTCAGAGATATTGCATTGCATTGCATCACATTGTATGTAGAGAATTACTTTTGTACATGGTTACCTAACATGGACTATTAGCTAGGACCCCTAATGCATTTTCATCATAGCTTTTGTGAGATTAAGTTCATTCCCCTAAGTTGTACTTAAGGGGGTTGTTATTGAAAATAAATAATTATTATTACACTTTACTTATGTTTACTTAGGTTAAATGCATTATTTTATTATTTATCATATAGACACCTAGGAGTATGCGTAGCCATTTGAGTTGTCATGTTGACAACATAGGAGTTTGCATAATCATCTGAGTTGTCATGTAAATAACATAGTTGTTTGCACTCTAATTAAGCACATGGTGTCTGCAATATCTCTTTATGAGATACATCTATGTAAGCTTATCCTCTCATCATTGCAATAACTTCTATGCTCAATGGAGGATAATACACTCTTGGTGGACATGTGCTTAGTTGTGAGGCTTATCACTTTGCTAACTCCTAGTCATTCTAGATGCCTTTATATATAGCTAGTTTTATTGTGTATGTACACATATGATATTCTCATTATTGTTATTCTAATCATTTATTATTGTTCCATATTGTGCTAGTGTTTGAGCTTCTTGATCTTGGTGTTATTTTTCCCTAAGGCAAATTCTTACAAGTTTGTTGAAGGAGAAGTATTACTAGCCACAATTGTATAAAGATGTTCAAAAATTTATAAAGAGTTGTGGAGTTTGTCAAGTTGCAAAAGAAGCAAGTCAAAATACTAGTTTGTATACACCTATTACTGTTCCTAAGAAACCTTGGAGTGACTTTAGTATGGATTTTGTTCTTGGATTACCTAAAATAGTGAAGGGGTATGATTCTATATTTGTTGTTCTAGATATATTTTTTAAGATGGCTCATTTTATACCATGTAAGAAGACATCATATGTTGAGCATGTTGCTTAAATTTTCTTCAAATAGATTGTGAGATTGCATGGATTACCAAGAAGTATTATTTCTAATAGAGACAATAAGTTTGTTGGTTATTTTTGGAAGACTTTGTGGAAGAAGATGGGTACTAAGTTGAAGTTTAGTTCTACATTCCATCCACAAATAGATGGATAGACAGAGGTTATGAATAGAGGATTGGGAAACTTATTAAGATGTTTAGTTGGAGATAAGCTAAGTAATTGAGAGATGGTATTACACAAGCTGAGTTTTCATATAATAATTCTATGAATAGAAGTAAAGGCAAAACACCTTTTGAGATTGTTATAGGAATGAAGCCTAGAGGAGTATCAAATTTGAGGGATGTTGTTGGTGAAGAAAAGAGAAGTGTTATAGGGGAATAATTTGTTGATTTTATGGAGTCTCTACATAAGGAAGTGAAGTTGAGGTTGGAACAGAGTAATTAGAAGTATAAGGAGAATGCTGATAAGTTCAGAAGACATCATGTTTTTGGAGTTGGTGATGAGGTGATGGTTCATTTGAAGAAAGGAAGATTTCATGTTGGAACATATAGTAACCTAAAAATGAAGAAGTTTGGACCTTGTAAGATCTTGAGAAAGTTTGGTAGTGGTAATGCTTATGAAGTTGAGTTACCTGATGACATGGATATATCTCCTATATTTATTGTTACTAATTTATACAAATATCATGAGTTAGAAGATAAAATGGATATATCAGATGATTATCCTAAGAAGAAGGTTGAAGAAGGTTGAATACATACTAGAGCAGAGAGTTGGTAAGAGCATGAAATGGAAAGACTACTACATTATGAATATTTGGTAAAATGAAAAATAGACCTAGTGAGGATGCTACCTAGATTTCTCAATCTGAGTTGGATTCAACTCAGGTTATGACATCTCAATGATTTAGGAGAATTATTTATTTCTACCCTAATTCAATGATGCAGGAACATACTAGATTTCACTGCTATCTTGCATGTTTCAATTTTCTTAGTTTCTTCTAAGCTGCAATATCTTGTATTGCTAAGTTCTTAGTGGTTGTCGAACATTTAGTGGATGTTGAGCTTCCTGGCTGATGGTAAGTCCATAGTTGTTGCTGAGTGTTCTTCAGCTTCCAATCCATCCTTTGGATGCTGAATTCATGTGCTTTTCAAGTTCATGTGGTTGCCAAGTTCATTTGGATGTTGAGTTCATGTGGATGTAAAGTTTGTTTGGATGCTAAGTGTCAGTATTTTGTGGAGCCTTCGCTTGCCAAGTTGTCTATATGCAATTTACTACCAAGGATAACCTTTGCATTTAGTTTAGTATTAGATATCTATTGTGAGACAACTTGTATCTTAGCCTAGCATTTAATATGATATTTTTATTTGGTTGTATTTGCAATAGGTTGACTTATGGCTATGCATGTATTTAAGAGGTCTTCGTTTGAGTCTTAAGGGACAAATCTTAGAGAGGGAGACAGAGTGGAGAATGTGAATTTTGATCATTGAAGATTGTAATTGAGTTGATATATTTGTATGGCCATAACCTAGAAGACCTTATAGTTGGGCATGTAATTGATCATTGGATGAGTATATGAATGAAATCATTTTCTTCCTCTATCTCCCGAGTTGGTTGTATCTATCATTGTTTCCACTATGGTGACTCTGTACAGGTGGGTTGGATAGTTGGGTGTTTCGTTGGCCCTAGTTATTTGTCCCTCCCTACATCAATATGTCTACTTCTCATTAATATCATATTTTAATTTTACATGCTCAAGTGAATTTCTAAAAAATGCAATGGGTTGTTCATACCCCTCTTTATTCTTTTGAAGGAGGACTAATGCAATAGTATGAAAGGATGCAAATGAAAAAATATGCATCAGTTTTCCATTATTTGGTTTCCTTAGCACTAGTTTATTTTTTATGGCATCTTTGATTTCTTAGAAAGAAATAGATGGTTTGCCTTCCCAATTGATTATTTCTCCTTTTTTGAGCATTTTAGAAATAGGTATGTTGATCTCGAGAAAATTAGTCAAAAACCTCCTCAAGAAATTGACTTGGCCAAAGAAATATTGAATACCATTGACATTTTTTAGGCTTAGGGACCTTATCTATTGCTACCACCCTTTCTAAATCAATTTTAACTCCATCTTTAGATACTATATTGCCAAAAAAAATTCCATCTATTTCTCCAAAGGTACATTTATTTGGGTTCATTGAGACTCCATACTAAAAAGATTTTATGAAGATATTTTCTAAATGCTTGCAATGGTCTTCAGCTTTTTTCGAATAAATTGTCAAATCATCCTGATACACAACCATGCATTTGTTTATGTATTATTTGAAAGAAAAATCCATGGCTCTCTAGAATTTAGCTCTTGCACTAATTAAACCAAAAAGCATCTGAACATATACATATTTTCCCAAAGTATTTATAAAGGTTCTCTTAAACTGCTCCTTCTCATCAACTAGCACTTAGTTATACCCATAAAAACCATCCATCATGGATATAAATTTAGAACTAGTAACCTGTTATAGCATGGATTACATGTTTGGTAATCCATACTTATCTTTCAAGGAAGCAATATTCAGATTCTTAAAGTCCACACACAACCTAATGTCACCATTCTTCTTTCTTACTAGCACTGGATTAGGCACCATAAAGAATGCCCAATGGGATTAATAATCCCCCATCCCTCAACTTCATAAGCTCTTCTTACATTATTGGGGCTAATGTGGGATTAACAGGTCTTTTCTTTTGTCTAAAAGGATTGAGATTTTCTTTTAGGGGTATTACATGTTGGAATAAGTCTTCCCTATAAGCCTTAAGGTCATCATATGACCATGCTAAAACATGCCAAAATTTCCTTAACAAGTCAACTAGGGACTTTCTTATTGAAGGAGAAAGAGGTTTTCCTACATATACCTTATTGGGAGACTCAATTTTCCCTAGATTTATTTCTTCCAGTTCCTATGGTTTCTTTTCATTGACTTCTAAATGAACTCTATCCTGATTTTCAAAGACACTCTCTAACACTACTAATCTTTTAGGAACTTTTTTATTTTTAGCTATATAATTTCTTTGCAAAAAATGGTCTCCTTTCCATCTATATTCTCAATCAAAGTGTTGCAATCTAGTTCCTAGCCATGGTATTTATCTTCATTTAGGAGAAAATTCAAAATCTCTTTATCATTCTCAAATACTTGCCAGTTCTCTATGTTATCAAGAATGGATAGCCTATTTTGGTTCTCAATCTTAGAAACACTAGCAAATGATATGTCATGAAGCTTAATGGTTGCATTAGCCAGTAGATCAACCATCTTATTTTTACTCCTATCCATCAAAGAAATACCAAAAGCATAAAATGCTTCAATCTAATCCCAAATAACATTCTTATATTTTTTAACCTCTTGTTATTGGATGCATATGTTTCCTTAATCTGAGACAACCAATTTTAAATCACCAATAACCTACAATTTCTGATACCATGATTTTTTGCCACCTTTAACCCAAGTAAAAGTGCCTCATACTCTGTTATGTTATTAGTACAATTAAAATTCAGGATGAATGAGTATCTAAATGTATTTTCTCTAGGGATATAAAAACTACTCCAGCCCCTGACCCTTCCTTAGAACTAGCCCCATCAAAATACATATTCCAAAGGTTTTGAGAATCTAGGCATTTTGATGCTTCTCGTGAGATTAATGGGATTAGATTTTCAACTTCTTGAGTGGCAACTTCTTCCCTAAAATAATTTACCTTTGTATCTAGAAAATAGGTAGCATATGTATCAATGTTATCTTCAAGCATATGGGTGACCCTTGGCTCTCCATTAACCTTGATGACTTTATCTCCTATATGAAAAGTTGCAAAAGACAAGTCACATTGTAGACTACCTCCCATTGTAGCACGCTCCATTTTCTTGAGAGAAACATTTCATATTGTGGAGGAATATCAACTACTAGGATAGTCATAGTTAGGTCAACATTAGGATAAGCAGCTAGTCTAAATGGAAAGGCATTAATTGTACCTATGACAAGTACTTCTCTAAAATCCATAGCTCTACATTTAGGCTCTATATCTACCTTCAAATCAAGAGCTTCTATGACTTTAAATAGCATTATAGTGTTAGAGTCTCCTAAATCAATCATGCAATTTTTTAAAGTTTTTCCATTTACGATTAGTCTAAGGAAGAAAGGGTCAATGTTTCCTATATAAGTAGTAGATGAGTTATCCAAATACATTTGAGTTATTTGGGACTTGAATCCTTTGTCTTCTTTTTCTTTTACTACAAATGGTATTTTGTACCCTATTGATGATTCCCTTTCAACAATGTTACTATTCCCAATTCCTCCCAACCAAGAGAAGGCTTTACTCTTATGTTCTTCTATCCTAAACAATTCAGATAGAGGGAATTTAATAGTAATTTGTGATAACATATAAATTATGTCTACAAGATCATATGCAATAGGTTCAAACAAAATACCTTTGGCTCCTTGTAATTGAATAGTAGGCTCCTCCACTTGTCTAATGGCATCAAAATTTGATTTCTTTTCTTGTATATTCATCTTGGCTTCCTCTACACCTTGTAACTACACTTTCTTTTTAGGTTCACATTTCTTATTCTGAGTGTCTTTGATTTTGACTATCACTGGATTATCTTCTTTGTTTCCATTATCCATTTTATGTGTTATGTCCTTGCTGAAAATACTAGATGTTTTCCCAACAACATTATTTACTGTTCTATTTATGATATTATAGGTGTTGTGAACTTGGGCCACCATCTTAATAGTTATTCTATCAATTTCTTCATTAGATGGCTTCCTTAAATTCATATGCTAAAAATTCCATATCATGTTACACATCTGATGCAAATGGTGAGGGTTTGGATAGTGGAAGTTGGGAGAGTTCAACCTACAAATATACCTTAAGAAGGTTTGAGAGCCAAAATAGACCCTAGAACCCTGCACTTGCATCTTTACAAAAAGGGATTCAATGCATGCAACTTACCTAAAATATGTAATTTTGAAAAAAGAGTTATGGAATTTTGTTTTTATACCAACATGGTCATGCTAACTGAATTTGAGGACCCCAAAACACATAAAAGACATAGATCCTTCATTACATCCTTGGAATGCTAGTAGCCTAAGAAATCAATTTTTTTCCTATAACTTGAAGACTTTGGATTGAAACAAGGAAACCAAACACCAAGAGAGTTGTCATTTTAGATGTACTCAAGACCCCAAAGTGCTAATAGAACATGAACCAAAATGCTGACATAACCCATGGGGATAGTAATTAGTCCTAAAGGGCTAATTAGGGCATTGTTACAAAGTAAGTACTATTTAGACACATGAAAAAAACACCAAACCAATTGGATAGGTTGAGGAACATTACAAATAGTCTAAATCCAAAGTTTTAGTCTTTAAAACTGACTTTTAGGGTCCCAAATGTTGAGTGTAGCAAAACAATGAGTTGGTGCATACATGGTATATGCACCTAAGACATCATCTTTCTCCCTTGTCCTTGCATATTAGCAACTAAAACCAAAAGAATCTCAAAGAGAATTAAGAGCAAAAGGATTCCACCAAAGTCCATTAATTTCATATGGTGGAATCTAGAGTTATGAAACAATTTCTTCCAAAACCCTAGAAACCCTCAAAATTCAAGTTGTTTGCACAAAAATAGATGTAAATTGAGTTTTATAAAGTCTTAGAACTTGAAACTAGTTGCATTTGAAAGATATCTCAATGGTGCATCTAGATGTACTAGGCTCAACCTCCTATGCATTAATACATGTTTGTACCATTCATAAAAGTTTCTCAACATGTAGCAAACAAGGTTACTTTTATTAATTTCAATGCCAAAAATTTACATTCTACCTTCCACCTACTTGAAAGGGCTATATGAAGTTCTTTCCAAAATAATCCAACCAAATTTGAAAGGTTGTGACCATTGGGGGATTGATTACAAACATTTTTGCTTAATTATGCAAAAAGTTGTAAAGTTGCATATCAACTTTTGTAACTTTTATTTCATTTTTACATTTTAAAGCCTTAAAAGCATTTTGAACTGTCCAAATGAGTCCTAATAGGCTAAATACACTAATGGACCCTAGACTATAAGCAAATACATCCAATTACTATGCCCTTGGGACTTCGTTAAGCAATGAGCTTATAAAAACACCCAAATTGCTAATGGGTCACACAAAAGGGTTAAAAGTGAACCTAGGAATCTAAAAACATTGTCTTATTGAAAACATAGTTAACTAGAAAAAGGCCATAAATGACCCTAACCTTATTTCATTGTTTCATGGGAGAATTCTCCTTCACCATGTTGCCCTGGGGAAAAGAAACTCAAGTTCCTACTTGAGGTGAGTTTATCAAGAGTGTATCCATGTTACTGAATTTGATTTTTAGTCATCCAAGTGGCATCAATGGCAAGTAACCCCTTCCATTTGACCAAGTACTGATAGTGTGTTTGATTCCTTGTCTTCTTGGAAATTTTTGTTTCCAAGATTACTTCCAACTCTAAAGGTTGTGAAGGTGGTAGATCTTTCAACTAGTCTTCATGTCAATATGTTGTAGATATACCTACAACATTAGAAGTGTCCTTGAAAATAGTGAGGTCAGCCACATTGAAAATTGGTGAGATGGCAATAGTAGGTGGTAATGAAATTTCATAGGCATTAGGACCAAACTTATGCAAGATTTTACAAGGTCCTATCTTCTTCATTTGGAGTTTGGTATTATGACCTTTAGGGAGTCTTTCCTTTCTCAAATATGTCCATACTTTGTCACCTACTTGGAATTGAACATCTTTCCTCTTCTTATCTACTTGTGCTTTGTATTTTCATGAAGTATGTTCCAATGTATCTTTCACCTTTTCTTGTACTTGTTTGATAAGGTCAGCCAATTCTTCTCCTTGCGCACTAACCTTTATATCATTAGGTAACTCTCTAAGTTCTAGAGGTCCTTTTGGATGATAGCCATAGACTATTTGGAATGGTGCCTTTCATGTAGACCTGTTGAATGAATCATTGAAAGAAAACTCAGCTTGTGGAAGAATTAGATCCCAATTTTGTGCATATTGCTTGGTGAGGCATATAAGGAGGTTTCCAAGAGATCTATTTACAACTTCAATTTGACCATCTATTTGAGGATGACACGTAGAATTAAATTTTAGATTAGTGCCTAATTTCTTGTGCAAGATTCTCCAAAAGTGTCCTTGGAATTTAGTGTCTCCATCTAAAACAATAGAGTTAGGTAGACCATGAATTCATACAATTTATCTAAAGAAGAGATGGGCAATATGAGAGGCATCATGAGTGTTTTTACAAGGGATAAAGTGTGCCATCTTGCTGAAATGGTCTACAACCACAAACATATTATCATATCCTAGTTTTTTCCTTGGTAATCCCATCACAAAGTCCATAGATATTGCTTCCCAAGGTCTAGAAGGGATTGGGACAGGTTGGTATAACCCTTGGTTAGTTGTTATACCCTTTGCTTGTTGGCATATTTACACATGACTCTACATATTTCTTGACATTATGCTACATTTTTGGCCAATGACAATGTCTTTTAACAACCTCTAATGTTTTATCAATACCAAAGTGGCCACTCATTCCCCCACAATTTTTTTCCTTTCTATATTATCTCTCATAGAGAATTTTGGAATACAAAGTTGATGAACCTTAAAAATCAGTCCATCTTGAATGAGAAATTAAAAAAAAATTGTATGATACCTATCCATAAGAGTAGTGTAAACCTAATATATTTCACCAAAATCTACATCATCTTTGTAAAGGTCCTTCAATGCTTAGATGCCTATGCTTTGAAATTGGATTTATTGCACCAAAATGATCCTCCTACTTAGAGCATCAAAAAAATTATTTTCTTGTCCTTTCTTATGCTTTATGTTGAAGGAATAGTCTTTTAATTGTTCCATCCATTTGATATGTTTCACACTCAACTTGTCTTGAGAATTTAAGTAACTTAGAGCATGGTTATCTATACAAACCACAAATTCTTTAGGTAATAAATAATACCTCCATTTCTTGAGGGCTTTAACCATAGCATAAAGTTCTAAATCATAAGTTGAGTAATTCCTTTTAGCATCATTTAGCTTTTCAAAGAAGAAAGCCACAGGTTTATTGTCTTGGCTAAGGACTATCCCAATTGCTAAGTTGCCTACATCTGTCCCAATAGTAAAAACCTTATTAAAATTAGGAAGAGTGAGTATTGGATATTGTACCACTCTTGATTTCACATATTCAAATGCATCATTTGTTGCTTTAATCCAAAAAAATTTTACCTTTTTCCTCCTTTGATTGTATCTAATATACGTGCACATACATGGTTGAAGTTCTTAATGGACTTTCTATAAAATGTTTCTAATCCATGAAAACTTCTTACATCACCTACATTTTTGGAGGAGGCCAATTGATGATTGCATCTACCTTTGCTAGATCCATTTTTAGTGTCCCTTGTGAGATCACAAATCCCAAGAACATGATTTCTTTCTGGAAGAATGTGCATTTCTCAAGGTTGATCATTAGTTGATGCTATTTTAACCTTTTGAGAACCAATTCAATGTGTTCAAGGTGTTCCTCCAAGCTACAACTAAAAATTAGTATGTCATCAAGATAAACAACCAAAAACTTGCCATTGTAATCATAAAATATTTCATTCATTAGCCTCATGAAGGTAGAGGGGGTGTTTCATAGATACCTTTTGTAGTTTTGAAGGCAATCTTCCATTCATCACTTGGCTTGATTCTTATCTAGTGATAACTAGATTTTAGATCAATTTTTGAGAAATATGATGCATTGCCCAATTGGTCTAGGAGGTCTTCAATCCTTGGGATAGGAAATTTTTATTTGATGATGATTTTGTTAATGGCTCTAATATTAGTGCATAGTCTCAATTTACCATCCTTTTTGGGAGCCAAAATTCATGGAGCAAGACATGGGCTAAGACTTTTTTGAATAAGTCCTTTATCCAATAATTCTACATCTTGTTTGGATATTTTAGCATTTTGAGAAAGAGTAAGTTTGTAAGGGGCTTTGTTAGGCAAGGATGCTCTAGGGATGAAGTCTATTTGGTGGCTTATATCTCTAATGGTGGGAGGGATGAGGATAAATCTTTTGCAACCACTTTCTTGTATTCTTCAAGAAGATTTTGAACTATTTTTGGGACTGATTTTGCCTTGCTAGGTAATGGTTCATCCTTTGGTTTTAAAATTAATCCATGTCCCTCTTTTTCTTCTTTTATTAATTTTAACATTTATTTTTCTCCCACTATGATAGCCAAAGGTTCTTTTTCCCTTTTAGGTTCAAGTAGAGGCTTGAGATTATAAGTTTTTCCATCCCTCACTATGGTGTATGTATTTTTTCTACAATTATTGATGGATATAGAACCAAAGATGTAATGGGCACCCCTGGATGTCCCAAAAAATAAACCAATTTTCTGAAAGGAATTTTGTCAAACAGTTTGCATGCAACCTCTTATTTCTCCGTTTAATGTTTTAAACCCCTTATAACTGCGGAAATCAAACTTTAATTTGTTTGTTGTGTTTTGTGCATGGAATTGGTATCATACAACATAAACAAGAAAGAAACTACAATAATATGCAAAGTGGAAATGAACTGCTGCTAATAAAATGTTATTTTTAGAATTCATAAAACCAAATATATGGCAGATTTAACAACTCACTAATTACTTCAGTAGTATTGAAATAATACTCCAGCCCATGCTTTCAAACTTGCTGCTACAATACTTTGTCCTTCAATTAGTCCACTACCTTCATAATACCATTCCCTCAAAGCAGCATAAGCGTCAGACAAGTAGTGAAGAAGATATGAGCAAAATACCAAATCTGCCTATAGTCGGAAATGCAACTAAACTGCCTGATAATGAAGCCAATAACAAAGAATTCCAAAGGCCAAACCCCAAGGGAATGATGTCTAGAATGTTACAAGAGAGGATAGATGTCCTCAAATGCCAAGAATGGAGCTACAACTCACACACCAATTTCTTCTCATATTCAATCCTGTCTAATGAAGCCACCAATGCTTCCTTTTATTCTATTCCCACAGGTCTGCTCAACTCATATGGGCAATGTGGGATAAAAAATGTGTAATATAAAACATATATTAAAATACCCCTTATGTCTCCCTTGGGTACACATCACCATAAAATAAATATTAAAGTAACACTTTAATATTTTACAATTAAATTAGACGTTAATTTAATAAAACTTCATGCATTAAAATGTATTAGCAATCGGACTCTGAATAATGCGAGTGATAGCTCATCGAAAAGCTCTCACCGAGGAGTATCGAATCCAATCACCAAAATTGACCTACACTGTGTCCTGCCGACTTACTAAAAATAGTAAGTATGCCTGAAACTGAGTAAATCAACTTCGTTTTGGCCCAAATTGGAAATGACTAGGCCAAAACACTCCAAGATCGCATTAAACCCTTCGTTAGCCCTCGGGACCATGTAGAAAAAGGCTAACACACACACACTTGGTCAACTGCTAAAATGGGGACATTATAGTCCACCCCCCTTGAAATTGCTTGTCCTCAAGCAATCTCAGTCCAGCCTGCTGAATAACCTACTCACTCTCCCATGTAGAATCTTCCTTCGGTAGGTCTTTCCATCTGACCAAATACTCCTTCACTATCCTGTTTCTAAGCTTCAACTCTCTGGTATCCAGAATAGCCTCAGGTACTAACACAAGCTTCCCCTCCTCATCCAAAGGGGGTAAGTCTGTAGAAGGCACTACACTCTAACCAATGGCTTTCTTAAGCCTAGACACATGAAACACATTGTGCACTCGATTGCCCTCTAAAAGCTCAAGCTCATAGGCGACTTTTCCCACTTTGTGAATCACCTTGTAGGGGCCATAAAATCTAGGTTTCAACTTTTCAGCTCTGCTCTTCTTGAGTGATGACTGTCTATATGGTTGTAGCCTCAAGTAAACCATATCCCCTACCTCAAAGCTATGCTCTATTCGGTGTTGATCAGCATACAATTTCTATTGATTCTGAGCCTGTTGTATATTCTCTTTGAGCACTTTCAGGATGTCCTAACTATCCTGCAATAAGTTTTTGGCTTTGGGCACTCTATTGTCCCCCAAAACTAAATCCATGAAGCTAGGTGCTTCATAACCATAGAGTGCCATGAAAGGAGTCATCTTGATGGACACATGATAAGTGGTGTTATAACAATACTCTCCCATATGCAACCATCTGATCCAAGCCTTTTGTTGTGTAGTTACATAGTTCCTCAAATATCCTTTCACCCATTTATTCACAATCTCTGTTTGCCCATATGTTTGCGGATGATAACTAGTGCTAGGTGTAAGACCTATACCACACAACCTAAACAACTCTTGCCAAAAAATAGTCATAAAATTACTATCTCGATCGCTGACAATGAATCTGGGTAGCCCGTGTAACTTGAATATCTCTTTAAAGAAAAGATCTGCCACCTGTGTTGCTGTGTAAGTGGACGGAATAGCAAAGAAGTGAGCAAACTTCATCAAGCAATCCACCACCACATAGATGCAATCCCTTCCCTGCACTCGTGGAAAACCAGTGATGAAGTCCATCAAAATACTTTCCCATTTCCTATCAAGAATGGGCAAGGGCTGTAATAAACCTGCAAGAAATGTGTGCTCTCCCTTATTCTGTTGACAAACCACACACTCCCTGACATACCTCTGAACATCATCCTTGAGCCCTTTCCACGAAAACCGCTCTCGAATCTGCCTGTAGGTCTTGAAGACCCCCAGATGTCCAGTTTTGGGTGCATCATGAAATGCCTTCAGTATTGCCTCTCTCAAATGTGATGACGGAATCAAATAAACCCTATCCTAAACTCTGATCAATCCATCTATCACCTCATAGCGATCATCATGTATGGTACCTGAAATCAATCCAGAAGCCCAAGCATCTCTGACATACTCTGCTATAATCTGATCTCTCCAATCTCCTAAAATCTCTGCCAGAGCACATAAGTGAGGTCTCCGAGATAAGGCATTAGCCACCACATTTTTCTTACCTTTGACAAACTCTATGTCAAAGTCATAAGCCTGCAATTTAGTCACCCATTTTTATTGCCGGTCATTAAGATCAGGCTGGCTCATGAAGTATTTAATACTGTTGTGATCCGTCTTGATCACAAAATGTCCACCTACCAAATATGATCAAAATTTTTCCAATGCATGCATTATGGCCAACATCTCCCGATCATAGACAGAATAACTTTTCTCAACTCCTCAGAGCTTCCTACTCTCGAATGCAATGGGATGCTTCTCCTGAATCAATACTGCTCCAATCCCATCACCTGATGCATCACAATAAAGCTCAAAAGGCTTCATGAAATCTGGTAGAGCTAGAACTAGACATGAAGACATTACCTACTTGAAATGCTCAAAACACCTCTGTGCTGCCCCTGTCCACACAAAGGCTCCTTTCCTGGTAAGATCTGTCAAGGGTGTAGCAATCTATGAGAATCCCTTAACAAACCTCCTATAAAAACCACATAAACCAAAGAATCCCTTAAGCTGTGTAAGGTTTGTGGGAGTAGGCCACTCTACAATAGCTCTAATCTTTTCGGGATCAACCCGAACGCCATCTGCACTAATGATATGCCCCAGGTAAAGGAGCTTAGTCATGCCAAACTCACATTTAGATTCCTTGGCATATAATGACTCTCTCTCCAGAATAGATAACACCTCCTCCAAATGATGTAAGTGCTCCTCCCAGGTCTTACTGAAGACCAAGATGTCATCAAAGAAGATCAAGACAAATCTCCTCAGCTGCTTCCTGAATACCTAGTTCATACAACTTTGAAATGTAGTAGGTGCATTGGTTAGACCAAATGGCATAACCATAAACTCAAAGTGGCCATAGTGACATCAAAAGGCTATTTTCTCAATGTCCTTTGCTCTCATCCTGATCTGATGGTATCCAGATCGCAAATCAATTTTGGTGAAGAAGCATGCCCCATGCAACTCATCAATCAGCTCATCAATCCTAGGAATGGGATACCTGTTTTTAATTGTTTTCTTATTCAGTGCCCTGTAATCGATGCACATGTGCATCGTCCCATCCTTCTTCTTTACCAATACTACTGCTGAAGCAAAGGGGCTCTTACTGGGCCTGATATGCCCCATCTCCAACAAATCCTTAATTGCCTTCTCTATCTCATCCTTGTGTTTCTTAGGATGATGATAGGGAGTAATCATAACTGGTTTGGCTCCCTCCTCGAGCTCAATAACATGTTCCATCCCTCTGTCAGGAGGAACCCCATGAGGAATATCACTAAATAATTTAGCGTGTCTATCAAGTATCTTCTAGACATCTAGTGGATAACTCTTTTCTTGTGGCTCTAGTGAAGTTGGCATAATGTGGCACTCTGTCGCCCACTCTATGTCATCGTGACAAAAAAGTCTCTACATTCTCCTCAAGGACACTACTCTGCAACCTCCATCTAAAAGCCCTCTAAGTACCACAGTTCTTCCCTCATGCTAGAATCTCATCTCCAATTTTGCTAGATTGAGTGTGAACTCAACTAGTGAAGCCATCAAGGTCATGCCGAGGATGACATCATAATCTCCCATGTCCACAACATAGAACTCATCCTCCAACTCGTAGCCATCTCCAAACCTAATGCAAAGATTAGATATCTTCTGAGTGCATAATAACTTATCACCATTAGACACCATGACTCTAAACCCATCATGCTCCTCTGTCTGTAACCCTCTCCTAGCTACCAACTGTGCATCTATGAAGTTATGTGTAGCCCCAGTGTCAATAAGAGATATCACTTTTTTCCCCTAGATAGTACCCCTGACCTTAAATGTGATTGCCTTTTGGGCCCCTGTCAAGCGTGCCAATGATCTATCATCCTTAGGAATGTTTCTCTCCTCTATAGTGTTACCCTCATCTAAATTGGAGTGTTGATCCTCCCCTTTTGACTTTGATTCTTCTGCTGAAAAATACTCCATTTGATTTGCCTTAGCCTTGAGAGAACATTTATGAGATAAGTCCCAAGGCTCTCTACAATGGAAGCACAACTTCTTCTTTCAAAGTTCATTCAAGGTTTCATTGTCTAGTCCTTTTGATCCTTCTTTGGGTTTGCTATACTCTTTCTGAAACAATTTTTTGTCTTTGTCCTTGCGGTAGGAAGAATCTGTTGAATGGTTTTTTCCTTTGTATACCGAAGGGGCTAAATCTCGTGTCTTTTTAGTTGCTTCAGCTAACATGAGTGGATCATTTCCCTTCACCCAACCTTGTAATGGATCAGCAAGACCATCACAAAATAACACCACCAATATCCTAGGAGAGATATTAGTAACAAGTACAGACAAGCGCTGAAACTCGGCAATGTAAGCATCCACAAAACTTAACTATTTTAACTGTGCTAGCTCCTTGAAATGTTACTCGAGATCCTTAGTGCCAAATCTCCCAATCAATGTTTCGGTGAATTCCTCATAGGATGTAATCTAATTATGCCCCAAAGTCACCATGCCATGATGCCACGATTCATGTGCAACGCCATCCAAGTGCATAGCCACATACTTGATAGCCTCCTCCTCAGGCATAGGATTAAGCTGCAAGTATGTATCTACCTTCTGCACCCAAGCTCTTGCAGTCATCTTCCCTGAAGCATCATAATAAAGTAAAGAAAGTTTTCCAACTTTCTTCCTCAGCTCAAAGTTTTGATTCCTCCCTCCTGCTTTAAGCATCTGTCTCATCCTCAAGTCCATATAATCTCTAAGAGAAATATCCGCCTGAAACTCCGGTCCACTAGCCTCCCAGTCCCTCCTGAACTGATCCTGTAACTCGGTAATCTGCAGTTCGTTTACTAGTTGAACCGGATCTCTGGGTGGGAAAGAGGGTAGAAGAGGTCTCGAGCTCGCAGTCCATGCTGGGCGTGCAACGTGTCTAAAGTTATCAACCTCATTCCCATTGTTGCCATGTCCATTATTACCATTAATGTTATTCTCAGGACCATTGTTGTTGCCTTGGCCTTCATGGTTATTGTTTCTCTCATTGTTATTGTTTCCCTCATTGTTATTGTTTCTGTTGTTGGCATCACCTAGATTAATATTGACACCCATCTGTCTAGCCATGAGCTACAACATCATGTCCGTTCGCCTATTCTGCTCCTGCTACATATGCTGCCCCTGCTCTAATGTATCCAGTAATTGTCAGAACAGTGCCTCGCCCTGATCTGGACCAGCATTTCTACCTCCGCCTAATCTTGTATTCTTGTCATCTCGATCACCCATATTATTGTTCTAATCATAGAATATCTCCTCTGTGTCTGTATGGTTGGATTCAATGTCCACCTGTACGGATGTACTAGACTATTTTCTTTGCAAGTTTGAAATCCTATTTTGTCTTGCTCTGGTATCGCAGAAATTATAAGACCCCTGTCGCATGCTCAAACATAAATGCTTAGCCTGTGTTTTTTACTTACTTTTTCCCTCTATCTAGTTGTTCCAAATTCCCTATAAGACCTCCACAAGATGGTAGGACTTATAGCTCTGATACCACTATAATGGGCACCCCTGGATGTCCCAAAAACTAAACCAATTTGCTGAAAGGAATTTTGTCAAACATTTTGCATGCAACCTCTTATTTCTCCATTTAATGTTTTAAACCCCTTATAACTCCGGAAATCAAATGTTTATTTGTTTGTTGTGTTTTGTGCATGGAATTGGTATCATACAACATAAACAAGAAAGAAACTACAATAATATGCAAAGTGGAAATGAACTGCTGCTAATAAAATGTTATTTTCAAAATTCATAAAACCAATACATGGTAGATTTAACAACTCACTAATTACTTCAGCAGTATTGACATAATACTCCAGCCCATGCTTTTGAACTTGCTGCTACAATACTTTGTCCTTCAATCAGTCCACTACCTTCATAATACCATTCCCTCAAAGCAGCATAAGCGTCGGACAAGTAGTGAAGAAGATATGAACAAAATACCAAATCTACTTGTAGCCGGAAATGCAACTAAACTTCCTAATAATGAAGCCAATAACAAAGAATTCCAAAGGCCAAACCCCAAGGGAATGACGTCTAGAATGTTACAAGAGAGGATAGATGTCCTCAAATGCCAAGAATGGAGCTGCAACTCACACACTAATTTCTTCTCATATTCAATCCTGTCTAATGAAGCCACAAATGCTTCCTTTTATTCTATTCCCACGGGTCCGCTCAACTCATATGGGCAATGTGGGATAAAAGATGTGTAATATAAAACATATATTAAAATACCCCTTATGTCTCCCTTGGGTACACATCACCATAAAATAAATATTAAAGTAACACTTTAATATTTTACAATTAAATTAGACGTTACTTTAATAAAACTTTAGGCATTAAAATGTATTAGCAATCGAACTCTGAATAATGCGAGTGATAGCTCATTGGAAAGCTCTCACCGAGGAGTATCAAATCCAGTCACCAAAATTGACTTGTACTGTGTCTTGTCGACTTACTAAAAATAGTAAGTATGCCTGAAACTGAGTAAATCAACTTCGTTTTGGCCCAAACTGGAAATGACTAGGCCAAAACACTCCAAGATCCCATTAAACCCTTCGTTAGCCCTCGGGACCATGTAGAACAAGGCTAACACACACACACTTGGTCAACTGCTAAAATGGGGGACATTACAAAAGACTAGAATGAACACATAGGAAAAGGTAAAATATTATTATCAATGAAAAATTCCCTATGGGCTTACAACAATATGATTCTGAAGAAAGAAATCCTCCACACAATACCTTCTCTCTAACTCCACTAAGTGCTACCCTTACAATGCTAGATAAGCCCCAAATGGTTTAGGGTTAGGAATACATTCTAGAATCTGCTACATGGCATCCACCACCAAAATGGAAGGTTCTAGAAATCACATTAGAAGTTGGTGTAAAATTAGAAGAATCTAGAAATGATAGTCAAACTTCTGGGAGGCATAACTTTTGAACCATAGCTCCGATTGACAAACTGTTTACATTTTTGGAAAGCTCTTGAAGTGCTCTATAGCCCTATTAAGAAGGTTTTCTTATCTCTCATTTTTTGGCCCTATATGAGGCTGTTTAGTGCCCCATATGTAACTTTGAAGCACTCTTAGGAGGTCTCCAGGAACCAAAAAATTGCAATAACTTTCTAAACGTGAAGCCTTTTGACCTAATTCTTTTTGTGGAGTGTTCTAAATTACAAATATAACCATCCCTCCAATTTAAACCCTGTAACTCATCATAATTATTTTTCAATTACATAGTCCTATTTTTTTAGCATTTACACATATCCCAAGGTGCTTAAAAACTCTAACTAAGAACACTAATAGTGGAACTATGAGAGTTGGAACTTTTATTTGACCCTAATGGGTATCCATAAATGAAAACACATTAAACAAAAACTATTTCTAAGCATATTTTTGGGTGATACAAGATTGCCCTTACACCATTGGATACTCCTACATCAATTATACATGGCATCCATATCATATTGCCATGGCCTTCCTAAGAGAAGGTGGAAAGCATCCATTTCTACAATATCACACAAAACTTTATCTTTGAAATTACGTAAAGAGAACACTACCACAACTTGTTCAATTACAAGTGTTTGCTTCCCTTTTTTTAGCCAAGAAACATTATAAAGATATGGATGAGGAATTATTTCTAGTTCTGATTTTTCAACCATTTCTATAGAAACTAGATTTTCTATTGATCCTGAATCAATTAATAGATTACATACCCTTTCTTTGCATTTGATCCTTGTCCTGAATAGGTTCTTCCTTTGTGCTAGTTCTTGAGCATGAGGTATTTGTAGGAATGATTGCCTCATCATTAGTGCCACACCTTCTTTAGCCTCTACATTTCTTTCTTCTTGCACCAATTGGGTCCTTCTTTCTACTTGATTGTTATTGTTTGGTTTTTCAAGGTACTTGTCTAGATAGTGTCTTATTTATTGCATCTAAAACACATAGGAGGTCCATTAGATCTCCCTCTTCCTCTATTGAAGGATCTTCCTCCTCTACAGCGTCCTCTCTAACTAGATTCACCATGGTCTTTGTTTTTTTGCTCCATATATTTTCCTTCATTAAATGATTGACCTATTTTTCAAGAGTTACCCCTACCTCCTCCTCTATTAGATTGTTCATTTCTTCTTTTAAAATTCTCTTCCATCTTTAGTGCAAGCTGCACACATTGTTGTATGGTCGTTATTCTTGTCAAACTCAATTCATCTTGAACAGATAACTTGAGACCTTGTGAGTATCTTGCCAACTTGATACTTTTAGATTCAACCTCTTGTATCCTCGTTACAAATGCTTGAAACTCATCAGTGTAGGCTGAAATTTTCATGTCTTTTTTCCTTAGATTCATTCTTCTTCTATGAAGTTGAACTTCATAGTCTTCAGGAACATAGGTCTTCCTAAATAACTTCTCCATCTTTGTCCATGTGGTTACTAGACCTTTTCCATTCTTTACTCTATATCCTTGGGTGATATTCCATCATGTAAGAGTAGTGCCTTTCAACTTGGACTTGGTTATCTTTGTCCTTTGATTCTTAGGAATCTCATCACATTCAAAGAAATTATCTAGGGCATCCACCCAATCAACTGTAACATCAAGGTTCATTTTCACATCATAGGTTGGTAAGTCTAATTTGGCATCCATGGTTCTTCTTTCCATGGACTTAAGAGTGATCACAAGTAGCCTCTGATCTAGAGGTATTTTTTCTTCTTCCTCCAAAGGGATTTCTTCATCACTCCCTTCATTAAATTCTTCAGAGTTCTTGGCTTTGGAAACCTCTTCTCTAAGCCTTTTCAACTCATCTCTCATTTATTGCATCTAAATGTTTCTGTGTTCATCTCTTTTCCTTTGTGCATCTTCCTTTATCTTATACTCCTTCAAATTTTTCATTATCTCTACATTAGTTATCTTGGATGGCAATCGATCATTCTCTCCATCTGACATTTTGACAAAATTTTAGAAGCCCAAAGACCTAGATGGGCTCTGATACCACTTGATGCAAGTGGTAATGGTTTGGATAGTGGAAGTTGGGAGAGTTCAATGCACAAATATACCTTAAGAAGATTTGAGAGCCAAAATAGACCTTAGAACCTTGCACTTACACCTTTACAAAAAGGGACTCAATGGATGAAACTTACATAAAACATGTAATAATGACAAAAGACTTAGGGAATTTTTTTTTTATACCAACATGGTCATGCTAGCCAAATTTGATGACCCCAAAACACATAAAAGACATAGATCCTTCATTACAACCTTGGAATGCTAGTAGCCCAAGAAATCAAAATTTTCCCTATAACTTGAAGACTTTGGATTGAAACAAGTAACCAACCAAAAAGATATTTTTCATTTTAGATGTACTCCAAGACCCTAAAGTGCCAATATCACATGAATAAAAATGCTGACATAACCTGTGGGGACGATAATTAGGCCTAAAGGGCTAATTAGGGCATTTTTACAAAGGAAGTGCTATTTAGACACGTTCCAAAAACACCAAACCAATTGGATAGGTTAAGGAATGTTCCAAATATTATAAATCCAAAGTTTGAGGCTTTAGAAATGAGTTTTAGGGTCCCAAATGCTGACTGTAGAAAAATAGTGAGTTGGTGCACACATGGTATATGCACCTAGGGCGTCATCTTTCTCCCTTGTCCTTGCATTTTATCAATTGAAACCAAAAGAATCTCAAAGATAATTAAGAGTACAAGGATTCCACCAAAGGCCATTAATTTCCTATGGTGAAGTTTGGAGTTATGAAACAATTTCTTCCAAAACCCTAAAAACCCTCAAAATATGGGCTATTTGCACAAAAATAGATGTATCTTGAGTTTTATTAAGTCTCAAAACCTCAAACCAGTTGAACTTGAAAGATAACTCAATTTTTCATCTATCCATATTAGATCAACTTCCTATGCATCCATACATGTCCATACCATTCAGTAAACTCACTCAACATGTAGAAAATAGGGTTACTTTTATTGATTTCAATGCCAAAAACTTACATTCTACCTTCCACCCTCTTGAAAGGGCTATATAAAGGTCTTACCCAACTAATCCAACCAAATTTGAAATTTTTTCACTATTGGCGGACTTATTACAAACACTTTTTCTTAATTATGCAAAAAGTTGCAAAGTTGCATAGAAACTTTTGCAACTTTTATTGTATTTTTACATTTTAAAGCCTTAAAGACATTTTGAATTGTCCAAATGAGTCCTAATAGACTTAATACCACTAATGGGACCTAGATTATAAGAAAATACATTCAATTACATATATTTTTCCCTTGTGACCTCATTGGGCAACAAGCTTATAAAAACACCCAATTTGCTAATGGGCCACACAAAAGGGTTAAAAGTGAACCTAGGAATCTAAAAAAATTGTCTTATTGAAAACATAGAAAATTAAACTAGAACAAGGCCATAAATTACCCAAACAACCGTATTTCATTTTTTCATGGGAGAGTGCTCCTACACCAACATCCTATCATCATTTGAAAATACTTTTTGATAATGCAATTGATACATATTTTTCTAATTAGTAACATCAATCTCAAATTCTTCTAGGTCACATTTTTCACCATAGTCACATAAATTTACCATATTACTTACCACATCTTCATGGATCTTCTCTTCCTCACCTTCCTCAAGCTAGTTTTTTTGATTTGTGGAGAATGATTGGGAAACAACACAATAGTCCGAAGAATGAGGAGATTGAAAAATGATACACCAAGGAATTTCTTCCATCATATTTAAAAAATTTATGTGTAGCGAACCTGGTGTACTTTTATCCTTTTTGTTTTGGGTAGAGTTAGGAATGAGTTTTCCATCCTTCCATTGTTTCTTATATGGATAGTTCTACAATTTGGTCTGCTTATTGTCATTGTTATTGAACTAAGGCTTCTCACTAGAATTAGGATTATTTGCATGGTTTAGTGGTCAGTTCAAAGTTCAAAACTTGGTCCATTTTATCATCCTTGGGCTTTTAGTTTATGACAAGCTTGTCATCTTCCTTCTTGTTTCCCTTAGGATTGAATAATTTTTTATCATCTCTCCTTGCAAGTTTTCCAGATGCTTTTCTATTATTTTCAATGTTGAGAACTATCTTAAAAGCATCCCTTAATTTTCTAGGATCTTTATCTCTTAGAACATAGGCCATCTTGTTGTCAAAAGCATTGAAATATTTAGTCAAACACACATTCTCACCTAGTCTCATGACTTGAGAAAATTTATATATTCCCTTTTGGAATCTTAAATTAAAATCAAATGTTGACTCATTCTTATTTTTCTTGATATTATTGAACTCACTAAACATGAAACTTTCATTTTTGTCATCACAATATTTCTCTTTAAAAAGATTTTCCAAATCCTCCCAAGAGCCAATATTATCATTAAGCAATCTTCCAAACTAATCCCTTGCATCCTCGGTTGGTGAATTCACAAACAACTTCATGACCACATCCTCATACTCTACTTCATAGTCATTGAACAATCAATAAACTTTTTGAGATTTTCTTCACCAATTATAGCATTATTTTGTGAGAATTTAGTGACCTTATATCTTAGGTCATTTGAGATAGGATGGGGAAAACCAAGGATACCTAAAAAGATCATTTTCTTTTATTTCTCCATGTAAATTGACCTTTTCTAGAAACCTATTTCATTTGAAGTACTTGGTCTTGCCCCTTAGGTATGTGCAGTGATTTGAGTTTGTTTTGTAACAAATATTTGGCCAGTATTTGTGGAAGAGGAAGTTGGTACTGACCGAGACAAATTTTGGCTAGCCACTATAGGGCCACAAATTGGAATAGAAGGCATAGCTTGTATATTTTGATTAGGCCAAGATGTCAAGCTAGAAGAATATTTGAGGAATTAGATTTTCCTCCTTGTATTCTAGTATTCTTGTATTCTCAGACTAATAATTTAGGGACAAATATTCTCTCTCTATTACTAGTTGATATTGTGAATATATAGAACTACTATCTCTAGGCTTCCATGAGTGATTAGGATATCCTTTTTTCTTTGTCTAGTTCTTCCTACCCACATGAGGAAATTCTATAAATAGATGCACTTCTAGATTGGTTTTTTTGTATGCCCTTGTATGTTTCCTTCTGTCTACCATTTTGAAATAATCACTTAAATATATAGCACTAGATACAAAACCTTTGACCAAGTCATCACCTAATAAAGTGAAGACACTTTTAAAATGGCTAAGAGATAGGAACATATCATGGAAAAAGAGGAATTAAAGACATATTTGACAAAAGGGCCCAACACATAATAACTTTGAATATGATGCACTTTAGTAATATAAACTCTATTTTGTAGAGAAGGCACTATTCAAACACAAATCACATCATGTTTCTCCTTTGGTATTAGAATTTTTTTAGATTGTCAAGGTTTGTCATTAAAAAAGACTAATAAAAGCACAAGCAAGACAAACCTAAGAACATGACTACAAAAAATTGTACCAGAGAATGTAGTATTTTAAGAAATGAATTTCTTTACATAGCTCCCCAGTAGAGTTGTCATTTTGTTGGATCCTCATTTGACAGAATCTCAACAACCTTTTTATAATGCCAGAGAGCCTAGGAATTAGCTAAATATCATAAAGGGAATTCTAAGAAATAGAGTAAAAGGACCAACTAACAAGACTTCTAAGGTCTTCTCCTCTTTGAATTCTTCATAACTTAGGTGGGGTTTCCTAGAAATTCATTCTTATTCATTTAGTTTTCAGATTTCCAACATGAACTCCATAAATAAAAAATGATTAAGTCTTCTTTCTTCTAACTCTAGAATAGTAAAGAGGTGATAAAATCTATTCTATCAAATCCTAAAACTTTATGAGTCAAGCATAGGTTGGTGTTTCAAGCTTTAATAATAGAATAGTAAAAGATTGATTTACATAAATTTTGCATCGTGTAAGATATGCTTACTAGGTTCACTTCAAGAATGACTAATTTCTTGTCTATTGGGCTACAAACTCATAGGAATCAGACATTCAACTCAAGATTTCATCTTGACACTTAGTGAAAAGATTATCAATATTGATTTCTAGATCTCATACTTATCCTATCTTCAAGAAAACTATAAGGTTCTTCCAATTTACATTAAGGCTTTACATAACCCATTAGATTATTAGAAAAAGAAAATTGAAATATAATTCAACATGAATTAGAACTGAAATTTAATTTAAAAAGTTATTAAATCCCAAATATTAGAATAGAGATGAATGAAGAGACAAGATCTAGGATGAACGGTTAACTTTTTGCATTTGTATTAATTTCTTTGAAACTGTATACAACTCAAAAGATCATCCCTATCATAACATAATGCAATTAGACCAGAAACTACTAACCCTCTATTCAATTTTAGAGAAAAATTATAGTATGCATGGAATGACACAATTCACAAACCTAGTGTAGCCAAAAGAAACTTGGACCTCCCTCTATCCTTAGAAACTCACATATATAGCGTGAGTTGCAAAAAGCTTTAGGCTTGGAGGAAAAAAATAGATGTTTGTAAGAAAAAGGCTTACATATAAGAAAAAAAGTCAATTTCACTGGTGCACGAGAAGAACAAAAACATTTGTGGCCTTTTTTCTGGTAACAAAGTAACTTCTTTATTTGCTTCTTTGTGATGGCACCAATTTTTTTTGTCCATTTCTTGTTCCTCCATGGTACATGATGATTGGTCCTATTGGTGTTTCAAAACTATTGAATCAACAAAATGCTCAATACCAAAATGATATCACTCACACAATCCAAGGATTAGCTAATTCCTATTAACAATTATATGTGCCAACCATTTAAACCTAACTTCAACAAAACCAAGGATGATTTTCTACTCTTTAGGCTCTGCAAAACCAGGGTGGGTATACCCAGGGATGATTCTAGAATGGAAAACATTGTATGAGAATTATTTCAGTTTCATTCTGATTCTCATCTCAAATCCTCAAATACATGCATAATTCTTGATAATTTGATAAACACATCCCATATAACAGATCTTGCCAAAATTCTTCTATAGATCTGCACGTGTTCTCAGCAATAGTGGCTAACTAAAGCTAAAACATTCCATGCAAACAAGTACAAGCCAACTTTGAAGATCTTCATGAAATAAAAGTGAAATTGATTATAATTCTACATTTGAAACCCATTCATGACATACTTCTCTTTCAACTGAATCAATTTTGACTAGTACCTAATCCATTAGGGTTCAGAGTCTACTACAAATCCATAGATCTAATTTGTTGCCTTACAACAAATATTATTAACAATTCTTATCAGAATTCATCATTCAAAATATCCTTCCTACTACTATAGCAAGCTTATCAAATTCATCAAAGCTTCTACTTAATTCATTGAATTAATAGCAGTGGTGAACACATATACAATTTAACTAGATTGCATTCAATTGCACAAGCCTTTACTCATACAATATCAAGATGACCAAGTAACTAAAAGGAGAAAAAATTCAAAAAGAACTGATATGGGGATAGTTCATAATTTGTATTCATTTTCTTTGGAAATTGTATACATTTGCAGTAAACTCAAAATGACTTCAGGAAGAAACACAGAGATCATTCTATTGTCATGTATTCTCCAGAATTAATAGAGAAAATACATCATAAAACTTGCTTCAAACATTGGACCAAAAAACAAACTAAGTATATCACTTAAGCATTTGAAAATCAGACCCTTCTCTAGCCCTAGAATCTCACTTATATTGTGTGAGATGCAACAAGCTTTAGGCTAAGAGAAAATGATAGGTGTCTTTTATAAGAAAATTTTACATACACCTATCACAAAATGACAAAATGTGAGTAACAAAAAGACTTATACACCAAACATTCCTTTTGTGGGCCCCTTTCTGTTACATCCTTCGAAATTGGTAAGGTACAATGATTTGATTCTTCTATCAATCTGATTCCTCAAAATAAGTGACCATGAGGCTTGAAAGTGATGTGTCCTCTTCAATTATTTGCAAGTTTACTTTAACTTGGGGATTTTCTCTATCTTTATCATCAACTATTAAAGTAACAGTTACACTTGCATCATCTTTTGCCTTGGCATCTTCTAACATCTGCTCTGTAGACATGAATTTATCTTTCCACTCATTGTAAGTAGTGTCATCTAGCCAATCAAAATTTAGGACCTCCTTTTGTATAGTTATCAAAGAATTTCCAATTTCCTCTATATCAACCAATTCTTTTCTGATGGAGTTGTAGAATATTTGCACTTTAACCAACTCCTCGTTTGTCATTTCCCATAATAAGTGGCTAGTTTCATTTATAAATTTATTTATTCTTTCACAAAAGACTTCACCTAGCTCCCTCTTCCATTCTTCATTTTCCTTCATTTTATCAATGGTCTTTAAAGCACAAGGAAATAAATCAAACTTCTCTACAATATACTGGGAGAAAAAAAAAATTAATCTGTTTTGAAAAGAATCTTGTTTGTCATCAAAACCTTGCAATTTATTAAGCAAATGAAAGATCTATTCTATTTGATGACATGGTAGTTGAATGATGGATATACACATAATAGTGATATCTTTATTTCTTTTTGTCCACTTCTGCATGAGGGGTCTGAATGTAGCTTCAATTTTCTTCAATTCATCCCTGATGGTTGCAATCCCTAATAACAAATCAAACAATGATGCCCACTCAATCTTATCTACTAAATACATTATACCCTACCTTATTTTTTCCTCAAATTGATTATTTAGTTCTACATGCAGTGCATACAATTTATTCTTTTCTTTCTCAAACTCCTCTGCAGTGTAGAACGATGGCCTTTTTGGGGTATCTGGTACTTCAACAATTGGAGTGGACTTCAAAGGTTTAATAGGTGGCCTGGGAGGGTATACAATCCTAGGTCTACTAGATTCTTCTACTTTTCTTTTCCCCAGTACCTTCTCCATTTGAGATACTTTTTTTTTCCAATGACTGTATCTGCATACCCCTTTCCTCATATGCTTTTAGAACTTCTTCAAACCTAGCATTGAGTTGTGAAAATCTATCTTCTTCTTGGCTAGATACAACACTACCAAATTTTAACATTTCTAAGGCCATTCCTATTATCTACTTACTGCCTACCTCACCAGCCCTAAAAACTATCAATGCGCCAGTATGTTGTGTCGTAGAGATTTCTTGCATTCTGGTCTTGTCTCTTTTTTCAATTGACCAAATAACAAGGGCTTGGTGGTCATCACTAAAATTGACTCCCCTATGAGCCTGTAGTATCTCTTCATCATTCCTAAGTTGGACATCCTTTTGTTTCCTTATTGAATAAAAAACTATAGCATTCACTATATCCCATTCAGGAAAAATAAGGACTCCTGACTGTTTAATTAATTGCCTCCTAGCCTCAAGTGTAAATTGAGTAAAATCATTCAAAAACTTAGATTTTACCTCTTCTTTAATAATAGAATCTGATTTATCAGGTTGCTCTACCCTTATTTTTTCACAAGTCTTCTCAAAATTTCCTATATTTAGCCTCCACAAAAATTGTGCAAATGCTCTAGACTTTGCAAAATTTTCATCATTAATAAACCTCTCAGAGGCTTGGACAACTATTGGTTCAATTTCCTTACCTTGGTAATCAACAACAGTTAAATCCAAGGAATGTGTAGGTGGTTCTTATTACTCGCCAATCTCCAAATCTATGGATGTAACAATTGCATCCCCTTCTCTACACATTTGTCTAAGCTCCTCCCTTAAAGATGCTTCATCATCAATTCTTCTTAGAGACTAGCTTGGGAAATATTGCTCATTTGAGAAGAAGATCCTTGCTCTAACTTTTGTCTTTTTGGAGCACTGGCTATAGGTGGGCTTTTTGACCTTGGTCTCTACTAAGGAGGAACCTACTGCACATTCTGGATCATTACATATCCTACCCTTTTCAGCAAGGTATACTGGCTAGGAGCCACCATATTCTTACTATTTATTCTCCTTTGCACCTCTGTAGCCTTGTTTGGATAAGCCTTAGCATATGCATCCTTCTTCTCATTCATGTCTTGTATTATCACAGCAAAATTATTCATCAATGCTTGCATCTTGGCTCCCCAGTATTTCTTTTCTTTCAATGGATCATAATGGAGGTCAAAAGCATTAATGAATTCTAGGGTTTTGCTGAATACTATCCATTTCTCCTTTCTCAATTCTTGTTCTTGCAAAGTAAAAACATTTCTAATCACATCCTCTAGATAGTAAACTTATTGCACCATGTGGGAAGCTTGTATTCTTTCTCTTAAGAGGTCATAGAATCCCTCAGGATCAATAAACCTAGCATGAGATTCTGCCAAGTTATATTTATCTAACAACAAATTTAAACACTTCCACCCTTTCCTTACAAAGACAAAATCATGTGCCACAGTAACAATTGGAAAAAATGTGTCTTTCTTAAACAACTCCCTCTCATCTATAGTGCCTATTTTCCATAACAGCTCAACTATTCCTATCTTCAAAGGCACATGAAATGGCAGCACATGAGGCTTTCCCAGGAAGCCATATACTCTTATCACTATTGAAACATTATAGGGAATGATATCCCCCCAATTATGACTAATTAATAGTCCTTTTGCATGGTCCTTGGGTCTGACCAATTCTAATAGTGCTTGTGGAATTCTAGGGCTCTCTCCTTTCAAAAGAAATCTAAGCCTTGATGTAAAATATCTATCAAACCTCACATAACTGGCATCTGTGGCTTTTGAGGTCATATCAACACTCTAAAACTATACTAGATTCCTCTCTCCATTTCTAATTATTTCCAACTCCATACCCTTAGAGAAGAAGGCAAGTCCCTTGTACAAACATACATACATGAGCAATGAATACCAACAAAAAGGTTTACCCACTTTTCCTCTTGCTATTCCCACCAAACCATTGTGAATCTCCTTTGCAAGGAAAGTAGTAAAATCTAGAATAGTGCTCATCCCAAATTGAAGAGTTTGAGCCATGATGAAGACAATTGAGCCTAGGATTTTCTCGGCTTCATCCATTCCAAAAATTATACAGAGAGAAAAATATAATGCCTGAGCCCTAGGGTTAAAATGTCTTTTCAGTAATGGCTTGGGTGTGCTAGCAGTAATCACAGACAAGGTTCCAACTTTAGCAACATGCTCCTCCAATGGCCCTATTCTTGCTTGCAAATCATCCATATCAATGATTTCATGTATAGCGTGGTTAGGGTGAAGGTTAAAAACTTCACTGAGCAGCTCAGGGCAAACCTTAAAAAGATTCACTCTAGAATGATTCTTCACCCAAACTGTAATAGGATCATATTTCTTAGCCAGGTCAATCAATATATCACTATCAAAGAAAATTGTAGGAACTGTTAATTTTCCACTATCGAATTCCCAAACATTGCTCATGGGGGTATCTAAATTCCTTTCTGAAAACCATTTTTTAAACAATTGCAAACCTCCCATAGATACTTGGGTGTCTCTTACCGAGTTTGCCCTATCATAGAAACCCTCAGTGACAACTACCTTAGGATTCTTAGGAATGAGTTCCCTTCCTTTAGTTATTTCATTTACTAATAGGGGAAATTGTTCCAGGAAATCATCATGCACAACCCTCTTTAAGTAGTCAGTTTTCCCAAAAAACTCCTTCCGTGGAGGCATCTTTTTAAAAAGTTTTAAACTCTTACAACAACAAATTTTGGACTTCTTATGGTTACAGGATACTTACTCACTAAATTTGCCCTTTCTTATCTGTGATTTTCTTTGCAATTTTGCTGAAACCACTGTGAAATTACTTGCCCTAGCTCTGGAAATCCTTTCATGATGAGAGAATCTATAATTTTGTGACTCAATAATGGTGAACTCTCATGTTATACCTATGCATTAAGGTCGCATGAAGGAAGTGTGAATCATATTAAATCTTGTAGCCATTATTTTTCATGTTTGTGATTCAACTTTGAATTTCACTTATTGATCTTATGATGATTGGACAGCTTTATTTGAAAACACAAAAAGCTTTAAAATTTTAGAACACCCGACCACATGTCAAAAGGGCGCATGCCCATACTGTTTAAAATTCCTACAACTTCTTATTACGGGCATGCATTGTCCGTTGATCTTTCCCAGATCGACGGTGGGCCAAAGTCCTTTTCTTTGATGACCCACTTGACTGACTTAACCAATAAGATATCATCCTTTTATCAACATGCTCTAACAAATTTGACTGTGGCATTTAAATTTTTAGTGCCCATGACATCACCACTTCCAACTTGGCATACCTGTCATATTCCACCAATGAGCACACTTTACTTCATCTGACCTTTCCAACATGGCATGACTTAGAAGTCCCTTCAAGGCTCTGTCCCACTTTGCCACACGTCATAGAGGGGCATGCCCGCATTATTTACAAGTTGAACAGTTCCATATTGTGGGCAAGCCCTAAGCCTTGATTTTGTTCAATTCTATGGTGATTAAAATCTTGCATGACTGTAATACCTAGTCAACTAGGTGGACCAATGAGACTCTTCCTTGGTATTCCAACTCACCTAACAACTACCACGGAAGACAAGCTATTATTATCTCTTGAGAAAGGTAGGCCCATGATGTCACACTGTGCCACGCGTCATGAAGGGGCTTGCCCACATTGCTTAAAATTCATGTATTTCCAAATTGTGAGCAAGCACCAGCCCTTGATGCTTTCTGAATCAACGATCACAAAATCTAAATTGCAAAAATTTAATATCATAAAAGGGGCAACCAATGACATCACAGGGAATTCAAAACATGCATAGGAAACACTAACAACTCTACAAAAGGTTTGACTACTTCTAATAACTTAAGAAATTTTGTGGAGCACTTAGGTTTGAATGTCAGTGAGGGTTACGTGTCGAAAGGGCACATGCTTGCAATATGTAAAGACCTTGCAGCTCCATATTGTGAGCAAGTCTCAACCCTCGATCTCAAAAGGATCTACGATCTAACAAAATTTTAGTTGGTCTGGAAAACAAAACACCTTATTTGCATGAATGGTAGTACATATCAGCAATTGTTTTACAACTTGGCACATCGTAGCACATACTGATAATTCTTGGCCCCACCTTGCTACATGTCATCAAAGTGGCCCACATTGTTTAAAAACCTTGTATCTTAATATTGTGGGAATGTGGTTCTTGTTGATCTGAATAAGATCAATGGTCATGGAAAATCTAGGATATTCATCAATAAACTATAGAACCAAACACCAATAGAGCATGGTCAACAGGACTTAAAACAAGGCTTTTAATAAAAACATGCTCACGTAAGCCTAACCTTAGGATTTTTTGAAAAATTTACAATGACACACCTTGAGAAAATGATAGAATTCAAATAACATAGAGATGGGGATATGTCCTAGGGCAACCTAATTTTTTTCAAAATATAAGGAACAAAACCCTATTTTGCAAGATCTTAAGATAAAAATGACTTTTCTCTAAATTTTTTCCATAATTTTTGTATTTGTGAAAAATCAAGCCAACGGGTCCTTTCCTTCTTGTTTTTCCTCAAGTTGTGGGGCCACCTTTTCCTCTTCTATTATTCTTGGCTCATCTTGGTGAGGGATTTTTGAAATCAACTCCTATATTATCTCCACAACTATTTGAACAACTTTATCAATAAACTACAACTCCTTTGTAGTTATTTCCTTGTCCACAAACTTGTCCTCACATGCCATGTGCATTAGTTTTGAGGTTGAAGAATAATCTTCTATCCACTTGTTGGAAATTGTGTCATATGGCCAATTGAAATTTAGGATCTCTCTTTCTCTTTTCAAAATATAATTTCCCAATATTTTTAAATCATCAAAATCATGTTGGAAAGAATCAAGGAATAATTGGACTTGAAAAAATCAAAAGTTCTTGCAAACCATATATAGTTTTCTTTATTTACAACATCATTCAATCTAACACTCATTATTTATTTTAATTCATTGCCCCAATCCACCTTGAATTTTATAATTCCTAGGCCTTTTATCACATGGGGAAAAAGATAAAAAAAATTGTTGAGATATCTAGATAAATATATTCTCAATTTCCATTGCAACATATCTCTTTTTTGGTAAAAAAATCAGTAGATCATTTTCTTGGTCAAATGTTTTCTCAATCTAGTCATCAATTATATCAATGACAGAGAAATATAGGGTAGTGATGAATTCATCTCCATTGATCCATTTATTCAAAATTTCCCTCAAAGTGACCTCATTTCTCTCTAGTTCCTTCCAAATACTTACCAACCTTGACAACACTAAATAGAAAAGATGTTAGTTTACTCTATCTACCAAAAACAAAATTGTATCCCTTATTCTATCTTGATATTGTATACCTAGTTCAACATGCAATGCCCAATGTTTTGTCTTTTCTTCATCTAGTTCCTCTATAGTGTAAACATCCTAATGTTGAGGTTGTTATAAATAATAGTCCACCAAGATAACTGGGGGGGGAGGGGGGGAGGGTTGAATCAATTATCCAATAATTAAAATATTTATCAACCTTAAATGATCTTAACCATTCAACTAAAGTAAAAATCAACCATAAGAAGATGCACATACACAATTACACTGGATATGTTAACTAAGGAAACCCTTGATCAGAGGGAAAACCCTGGTGTGAATGATGCCCACAAGATGATGTACAAATATAAGTATTCCTTATCATAGGATGGACCCTGTTAGGATTCTATTAAAAAATTTAGTACATATGAGTCCCTATTAGGAGACTTTGAATCACTATTAGGATATTCCAACCCTATTAGGAGTTGTGCCAACCTTGTTAGGAGTTTTGGAAGATAGAAGGAACCACTATCAAAATAGCTTTTGAGGCAAGACCACTAAACTCATTGTCCAACTTTTCTTTCAACTATTCCTTGTAGAATAATTGTTTGTCCTATACTTTAACTTCTTTCCTCTATCCTCTTAACTAGATCACTCATTGTCAAACCTTATAAACCAAGTCACAAACCTCGGATCCAAATATCAAACCTCAATCTCACAATAAAACCTTGGCAACGAAGTTCTCACCAACTTTTCTCTACTCTTCTTATCTTTGCATTCCTCTCATTGTGCTTCTTAAAATCATTTACTTACCTCCTTTCATGATAAAGGAAAATTTCCTTCCTTTATACCGAATCCATAAAATAATTCCCTCAGTCAGCCATTACACCTTCTCAATTAATTATTATAGGACCTCGTTAAGAACATAGTACACTTAGTGATAACATTATTTTTTCACCTTGTAACTTGAATAACTTTCCATATATGTAATATTATGATGAGAAATTTTAGCTATGTCATCTTTAGAATGTCTTATTCACATCTCTAACTTTGGCTTCTCAGAATAACAAATCTACTAAGAGATATAACAAGTTTACTAGAGCATGCTTCTGTAAACTCTATCTCAAAATAGTCTTCACTAAAACTTTCATATATTCTTCTAGAATTAATATCTTATGCTTCCAAGGTTAGCTACATATACTAGACACTTATTTGTATCTCCCTTTAACCTCGCTTAGTGAAAATGCTCAACTATTTATTTGTACCAACTTGATATTACTGATGTTCTTCTATCAAATACCAAAAAAAATTGCTATGTTGACATCAATGACAACCACAGCCATGAATGTAACATATCATCATGATAATTATCCAATCATGTTTCTTCAATACTCCCCCATAGAAGTATCATCAACATTGATGCTTCCAACAATTTTCCCCTTTGGCATTGATGACAACATAGATGAAAAACATCTAGTTCCAAAAATACCAATTCTAAAAGATTGTTTAACGTTTCTTTTCAAATCCTCTTCATCAATCATTCTTCCCCATTGATATACCCCAATATTCTCTAAATCAAACTATTTTTCCATGATCAAACTATTTTTCATGTTGTAACTTCTCCCCCATTGACATCAATGTCAAAGGTTTCAGCAACCATCAATCTCTGTAATAAATGCCTTTGACTTGCTCAAGTGTCTAAAGACACTATTCAAAAGCAACATCCAACAAGAGTCCTAGATAGCTCTATCCATCATAGATACTCCCCCATATAGGAAGCATCATTATTTAGTCTAGATAAACAATAGTGCTTTCATACACTAGATTGATGTACTCTTGCATCATCTACTTTGATGTAGGAAGGGGCATAACCCCTAGTATACCTCATAAATACTCAAAAGTCTCTTTGGGAAGAGGCTTGGTGAAAATATCTATAATATTCTCTTTGGTGCATACATACTACAATCTAATTTCCTTTTCTACAACTTTCTCTCTCAACATGTGATACTTGATAGAAATGTGCATAGTTTTAAAATAAAACATTGGATACTTGACATATTCATTGTACTTGTGTTATCACAATATATGACAATAGGTTCACTAAATTCTATCCTTATATCCTTTAGCATCTACTTCATCCAAACAACTTGATTACAATTGTCTTTTGTTGCAACATACTCTACTTCTACTATACTTTGTGAGGTAGAACCCTGCTTCTTTCTTAGCAACAAACCAATCTTCCTCCAAGAAAGAAGGCTTCACCACTGGTTCTCTTTCTATCATCCATACTGCTTGCCCAATCAGCATTAGTATAAGCATATAAAGTGAAATCATTAGATCTTTCATACCACAATATGAACTCTAGTGTTCCTTTTAGGTATCTAAATATCCTTTTGACTACTGCATAATGTGCTTCTCTGGGATAAGCTTGAAATCTTGCAAAAATTCCAACTACATTTTCTATATCTATCCTTGTGTGAGTCAGATATTGCAATCCTCAAATTATAGATCTATACTTCTTTTGCTCAATAGTAGGTGTTTCATCCTTGTAGATAACTTGTGTCTAGTTACCATAGGTGTTCCAATGGGTTTACATGTTTCCAAACCAAAACTTTTGAGTAGATCTTTCAAATACTTATTCTAAGAAATAAAGATTCCTTATTTGTCCTGCACAATTTTTAATCCTACAAAATATTTTATTTCTTGTATCATGCTCATTTCAAATTCATTCTTCATTTCTTTTTCAAACTTATCACTTTCATCATTATTTCCTCCAAATATGATATCATCAACAAATATTACCAAAATCATCAATCCATCATCTATTTCTTTCCAATATAGATTACTATCTACCATACCTTTTCTAAATTCAAGATTTGTCAAATTCTTGTCCAACCTTGCATACCAAGTTTTGGGTGCTTTCTTCAAGCCATACAATGCTTTCTTTAATTTTCATACTATTTCTTTGTCATTTATTATAGGAAAACTTTCAATTTTTTCTATGCATACTCTTCTTCAAGTTCTCCATACAAAAATGTTAACTTGACATCCAGTTGATACACTTTGAATTTCTTATATGTTGCATATACTAAGAATAACCTTACTGCTTCCATTCTTCCCATAGGAGCATAGGTTTCATCATAAGCTATTCCTTCTTTCTATGAGTAACCTTTACATGCCAATCTTATTTTGTTCCTTACAACTTCACCTTGTTCATTCATCTTGTTCCTAAATATCCTATATACTCATTTTGTTCCTATCACATTCTTGTCTATTGGTCTGGGGACCAATTCCCATGTCTCATTTTTCACTATCTAATCCAATTATTCTTTCATAATTTTCTTCCAATAGTCATCTTTGCATGATTCATCTACATTCTTTGGTTCAACTTGAGATATCAAACATAATTCTTCATTGATTTTTATTCTTTTCATCACACCTTTATCTCTACTTCTGATGATCTATTTGGGTGGATGATTTTTTGTCATATTCTTTCCAGAAGTAGGATTTGTTACCTCAACTCTTATCCCAATTGAAGGTTCTAAGATTTTTTCCTATCTTAGCTCTCCTTCATTCTAGAAATCATTGTTAGTCTCAAAGAATACTTCATCATTCCTTGGTTTAGTAACAACATTCTCATCATCTGAATTGTAGTCAACTATTCTTTCTTGTATGCTAAATTTCTCATCAACTCTTACATTTTCACTTTCAAAAATAGTCTTAGTTCTCATATTATAACATATATAGACCTTTATTTTTAATTAATAACCAAGAAACATGCCTTCATCACTTCTAGAATGAAATTTACCAATATCATCATCTCTTTTGATATAACATTTACTACCAAAAATTCTAAAATACTTAATTGTACGTGAGTGACCAAACCATAGTTCATAAGGGGTTGTGTTTGTGCTTTTCTTGACTTACACTCTATTTATAGTGTAGACTATTGTATTCATAACTTCTATCCAAAACATCTTGGATACATCATTCTCAGCTAACATAGCTATTGTTGCTTCTCTAGACTTTCTTCTTTAATAGCTATGAATCCTATTTCATTATCACTAACACTTATTGCTTGTTCATCATAATCATCTTCTTCATTTGCATACAAACACTCTCTATCTCTTCTAGGTTTGAAATTTCCTAAATACCTTTTCTCTCTTCTAGGAGATTTAGATGCATAATGACCAAATTCATTAAAAATCCAACATTTAAATATTTTCTTACCATCCTTTTCTCTTCTTACCAGAAGGGCTACTCCTTCTTCTATCTTTCTATCCTCATCAAATCTGCTACTTTTAGCAAAGTCTCCTCTAGCACTTGTGCTCCTTGATAAACTAGGAAAAATATTTAGGGCAGTAAAAGTTGTTTCTATTCTGGAAAATTCTCCACATTGTCTAAGCTCATTCTCAACTACTTCAAGTCTCCCAAGTAATGTTTCTTTTGTGAAATCTTGGGTACAAGAGATCAAAAATTATATCATTTGAACTGCTTGCTTAAATGGTGGTGTTAAGCTCTCCAATATCCTCTAGATCACCTTATTGTCTTCTTTTGTTCCTCCTAAGATATAATACCTGTAGTAATTTTTGATTTCCTACCAACATATGTTCTTATAGATTCATATTTCATCATTTTAGCATCTTGAAATGCACAAATCCAGCTTTGTAGCCTCAATTTCTTAAAATTTTCATCACCTTCAAAACTATTTCCCAAAGGTTTCCAAATCATATGAGAAGTAATAAGTGACTTCACCTAGTTGTACTCAATTTTAGGAAGTGCAAACAATAGTGCTTCTCTAGCTCTCATGTCAAACATGAAAAGTTCTCTCTCTTTCTTAGTACAAGTTTCTAAAAATTTTTCAGCAATGATTATCTTTTCTAATTTTGTCAAGATCCTATATCTTGGACCCATACACAACCAATGTGTCTTCATCTTTTACTTCTAGCTGTCATAATTTGTTCCATCAAACTTCAAACTATCCTTTTTGAATATTTTCTCCATGGATCTCCTGGAAAGTTGTTAAACATTATCTTCAAGGACCTGATGCTCTGATACCAATTGTTAGAAACAATAGTCCACCAAGATAACTAGTGGAGGCGGGGAATCAATTATCTAATAATTAAAATATTTATCAACCTTAAATGATATTAACCATTCAACCAAAGTAAACAATAATCATAACAAGATGCGTGTACATAATTACACTAGATATGTTAACTAGGGAAGCCCTTGATTAGAGGGAAAACCCTAGTGGGAATGATGCCCACAAGATGATGTATTAATATAAATATTCCTTGTTAGAGGATGGACCCTGTTAGCAGTCTATTACAACATTTAGTACATATGAGTCACTTTTAGGAGACTTTGAATCCCTATTAGCAGATTCCAACCTTGTTAGGAGTTGTGCCAACCTTGTTAGGAGTTGTGGAAGATGCAAGGACCCATTGTCCAAAAAAATTCTAGGGCAAGACAATTGAACTCACTGTCCAACTAATCTCTCAACTATTCCTTATAAAATAATTGTCTTTACTATACTTTAACTTCTTTCCTCTATCCTATCAACTAGACCAATCACTATTAGACCTTGTAGACTAGGTCACAAACCTTAGATCCAAATATCACAATAAAACCTTGGAAACAAATTTCTCACCAAATTTTCTCTACTATGATTATCTTCACATTCTGCTCTTCATGTTTCTTATAATAATTTCCTTACCTCCTTTCATGATAAAGAAAAATTTCCTTCCTTTATACTGAATCCATAAAACATATGATGAGCGAGCTTAGCTACATCATCTCCAAAATTTCTTCTTCACATCTCTAATTTTGGCTTCTCAGAATAACAACTATGCTAAGAGATATAACAAGTTTACCAAAACATGCTTTTGTAAACTCTATCTTAGAGTAGTCTTCACTGAAACTTGCATAAATTCTTCCAAAATTAATATCTTATGCTTTTGCGGTTAGTTTCATATACTAGACACTTAGCTGTATCTCCCTTTAATCTCGCTTTGTGAAAATTTTCAAGTATCTATCCCTATCAACTTGATCTTTCCATTGTTCATCTATTAAATGCCACAAGAGGTTACTATGTTGACATAAATGACATACACAATCATGAATGTAACATATCATCATGTTAAAGATCTAATCATGTTTGGGCTCTTCTCCCACATTTCTCTTTCCCTTTTGCTTCCATAGGTGTAAAATGATTCTCTCCATTTCATTTATTCTTCTTTCACTTTGTCATATGCTTCTAGCACTTTTTCAAATTTTTCATTTAACTTAAGAAGTTTATTCTTTTATTTTGTAGCTATTTCCACACCAAAATCAGCTACATCTTTATTCATCCAAGAAACTCTCTCACTATCAACTTCTCCAACCTTGTACACCATCAAGCTTCCTATGTTCTCAACATTTGAAAATTCTTGGAGTCTCACTTTGTCCCTCTTTTGGATAGACCATATTAGTAGGGCCTTGTGATCATTTCTATATTTTACCCCTTTATGGGCTTCTTTGACCTCTTCCTTAGTATTGAATTTGGTTTCTATTTCTTTTCTTACTACATAAAAAATCATTGCATTATCAATGTCCCAATCTGGAAGTATGAGCACTCATGAATCTTTCAATAATTTCCTTCCCCATAAAGGGGTTATCTAACTAAATTCTTGCATCAAACTAGCCTTTATCTCATCCTCTATATTAGAGTCTTGTCTACTAGGTTGCTCTTTTTTTGCTTTCTTACATTTTGCCTCAAAATTTGTGATATTACTTATCCACAAGAATTGAATGAAGGCCTTAGATTTCACAAAATTGTCATCATCCAAGAATCTCTTTGTAGCTTGGTCAAAAAAAAGATCCATCTCTTTCCCTTTGAAATATTCAATAGTGAGGGTTGGGAGTGGCATGGGAGGTTCTCTAGGCATTCCCTCCTCTAATTCTTATGTTGTTATTAAAACATCATTATGCCCCCCTATTTGTTTCAATTTCTCCCTCAAGGAGTCTTCATTATCAAAATGGATAGGGATTTGGGATGGGGAATATTCTTCTACCTTTGATCAAGATCCTTGCTCCAATTTCTATCTTTTTATTGTTGGTGTTGAAGGTGGACTCTCTAAATGTCACCTTTTGTATAAAGGTATAGGTTATACCCCCACATTCCTTGTAATTGCATACCCTACTTTCCTCTGGAGGGTATTCTATTCTAGACTAATTATAACTTTATTAGCCATTCTCCTTTCTACCTTCCTAGGTTGATCTAGGTATGTTTTTATTAATAATTCCTTCTTCTCATTTAAATTTTGCACAATCCTAGAAAAATGTGCCATGAGTTTATTTATTTTCTCTCCCCAATATTTGATATTAGCTAAGGGGTCATATTTCCTACCTAGGGCAATGAAAAAACTCCAAAACCCTACTATATACCCTTCATTTTTCTTTCTTTACTTCCTACTCTTGTAGAGAAAATTCATTTCTAATTATATCTTTAGGAAAGTAAACTATGTGTTCATATGATTTGGCCTTATTTCTTTCTTTGAACATTTCATAGAACCCCTCTAGATCAATAACATTAGAATGGGATTGGGCCATTTGATATTTTTCAAGGAACTTACCTAAGTGTCTCCATCCTCCTTTGGTGAGCATAAAATTGTGAATGATTATGAAATTTGGAAAGATAGTTCTGCTAGATCTTTCCACCAATTTCCTCTCTTCAAGTTCTCCAGAATGCCATAAGAATTCAGCAATCCCTACCTTTAAAGGCATTTGGTATGCTAGGACATGAGATTTCCCTCAGAAACCATGTACTCTTAATACAGTCAATCTTTTCATGTAATGAAACATTAGGTTTCACCATAGAAAAATATCTGATAACCTTAGTTCTTACCCTAAAGAGGTCATTCTTCTCAATCCTTAACATAGGATCATATCATTTTGCCAATATTGGTAGAAAATCCTTGTCCATGAAAACACCAAAGACAACTAGTTTCCCTACATTGAACTCCCAAATATTTCTTATTGGTGCATCATGTTTTCTTTGTAAAAACCATCTTCTAAACAACTCCAAACTACTAATAGATGTCTCAGTAGCTCTCAACCAATTCTCCTTGTCATTAAAACCCTCATCAATTCTTGGCCTAGGATTTTAGGGACTAATTCCTTTCCTTTTGTTGCTTCATTGGTAGAAAGGGGAAACTATTTGAGAAATTCATCATGTCCATTTCTATTTTGATAATCCATCTTTCCATAAAACTATCTTCTCAGAGACTTTTTATCAATTTAGACAATTTTTTAAAACTAGAAACTTTTCATTGTAATGTTAGGGAACTTACTCACAAGTCATTTGATATGAGGAAGAAAATTTTTTCACAACAATTCGATGTATGGAAACTAAAAATCTAGGCTCTACTTTTCTATACTTCAAATTTTTTTCACTTTGAAATGGGTTATGGAGTAAATTATAGACTTTATGCACAATTTATTCGCATGAGGTTGCCTTGAAACACCATTAATGCTATAATGTTCAAATTGTGCATGTTATGCCAAGAATTTGAAAATTGGTCATTAATTTGGGCAAAATCTAATGGTTGTGATTCAAACTTTGAAATCACATCATCTTCTATCTAGTGGGACACATGTCAAATTCTTGCATTCTCGCTTTAGTTAAAACTCAAACACTTTTATTATGCTAGAATATGACCATCCTTGATCATTTTGCATTTGACGGCTGGCAAAAACTATTAGTCTTTATCATACTCAATGTTCAAAGTGAATCAAACCATGTCATTTGGTACTCTATATTGATATCATCCCTTTTTCAACCCATAACACAAGTTGGTCCCACAAAATCCATGTGTCAAGTTCTTGCTTTCTCGCTTTGGTTCAAATATTCACACTTTGACTTTGTGAGAATACGACCATTGTAGATCTTCATCAAGATATATGGCTAAGGAAAATGTTCATTCTTTAGTCTATTGTAACATAATTTGAGCCTACAAGGACACTTGTCATCTTCTCACATTGTCACACTTTTTAAAACACTTCCATCTTCATTATGTGAAAACACTAGGGTTGTTGGTGCAGGAGCACCTAGGCAAACATGTAGGCACACCTTGGATGAAAATGAAAGAAAATGATCTATGGTACCCTTGAAGATTGATTACAATGTATTGAATCCTATAATGGAAATATGTAATAATCAACTTAATGGTAACTTGAAAAGTCCTAAAGATCCTGATGAAGGATTTAGGCATAAAAATGATGTAAGGGTGGCCAATAGTGTCAACAAGTGATTTAGATAGGATAGAGAGATAAAATAGGTCCTATGGGGGTATTAGAATAATTCCTAAGTGGTAGAAACCAATAAAGTATGAGTTAAAACAATTTAATAAGGTTTTTAATTCAAATTTTGAATCCTAATGGCTATATACTAGATTAGGAAGGAAAACCAATATTTGAGTGTTTTAACCTTTGTTATGGATTCCAACCAATGGAATATGGTTGGGGAAGTTTTAATACATCCTATATAGCCTATTAAAGGCATAGGATCATCAAGGAGGAGGATTGATACGGATTTACAAGAAAATGTATGGATTTGGCCATTTGAATACAATAAAACACCATTTTTGACCATTTTGCATTGTTTCTTTTGATTAGATTGGTTTCTTATTGCTTTATTAATGTTTTGAACCTATTGGGATGATATCTGAACCATTTTTGGTGCATTAACACAAATAGGTTTTTATTTTATCAAAAGTGTTGATTTCAAGCAACTTTTGCAATAATTTGTGCAAGTTTTGGGCATTTTGGAAGCATTTGATCATTCCATGGATGTAGGAATCTGATCTCCATGGAATGAACCTATATTATGATGTAAATTAACATTATAACAATGATTTGGAAGGATTTTTCATGAATAGAGGCTCTAATGGGTTTTTAGTGGTTATAGGTAGATGAAATGGATGCTTGGAGTGTAGCAACTAAAGATCTATCCATTGGAGAGGTGTATTTTATGGTAGATATCATCTACATATACCTTGTACATGGTGAATCCACCTTCATTTGGTTGATATTGGCTTGGGAGGTCACACATTGAGAAAGCCCTAGATCTGAGGGTTTGTAAGAGGCCAAATTGGGGTTTTCTCATTTTCAAAGGTTGGGGAGTCAAATTGATTTGATTTTCCTTTGATTGGGATTATTTTGGAGTTCTTTTCAAAGCCTTAATCTTTGGAAGTATGGGAAGAATATTCTTGCTTTGTAAAATCACCCTATTTTATGCCTAAAAAGGGTGCCAAGTTTGGGCATTTGGTTGTTGGTCCAAAACAACCTATATTGAGTTTTACATATGTTGAAGAAGACTGAAATGGGCATCTAAAAACCTTTTTTTTTTAAAGATTCCTTTGAAAACATTTGGAGAAAACTTGAAATATTTCTTGTTGGAAACCTAGTTGGGGGCAATTAGGCCTACTAGGCAATTTTGAAGGATTTGAGTGTTAGGATTGGGTTGGGGTTTTGAAACCACTTGGAACTTCATGAATACATATTAGATAATTGAAATACATCCACCATAGTGTAGGATTTTTAGAGTGGATAGTTGTTGTATGTGGGTTTGGGGAACATAACCTTTCCCTTGCACATTTTCATCTTTGTGAACTTGGTTGGGCCACATCACACTTGTCTATTGCATCAATTGGTATCATTGCCTTGTAGAATCTTAGTTTGAAAGGAGAAAATATTTATTGGGGTCATTGGTGTATTTGATCCTTGTTGAAGCCTTTGAGCATCCCTTACCTTTTGAGCATTCCTAGTGGGTCTTGGTACTTGAGGAGATGTTAGAAGGAGACAATAGGGGGATCCCTTAGAGGGTCACTAATGTTGAACTTGAAAAGCTTGTGAAGGAATAAATGGCATGGAATAGAAGGATAAGAGCAACCCTTGAACAATAAAGAAGGGAAAAGCTTGAGAAGAACAAGGAAATGAAAGCCTTGATTGGTAGATTAACCATTATGGAAAAGAAAGGAAAAATAAATTTGGAAGAGGAAGATGCCTTTGAAGAGTAGGATGAAGAAGATGTCCCTTTGAGAGAAGAAGCATAGTTAGATCCTACGGAGGAGAGGATGGCTAGGTTTGTTAAATCCATAAGGAGTGGAGATACAAAAGGAAGATAAGACTTACCTTTGTATGTATGTAAGATGGATGATGAAGAACTCATTGTTTGGTTCAGTGCTATGGAGAACTACTTTGAGCTTGAGAACATAGAGGACAAAGAGAAGGTAAGGATTGCTAAGGCTAGACTAAAAGGGCATGCCTTATTTTGGTGTGATTGTATACAAGTAGAGAGATGGAAGAATAGTAGACAAAAAATCACTTCTTGGTATACTATGATGGACAAAATGAAGGAATTTTTTTTTATTGAGTGACTACAAGGTACAGATGTACAAGAAGATGCAAAGTCTTAGGCAAAAAGACTTGGATGTACAAGGGTACACTAAATAATTGCATAAGTTGGATATCAGAGTGGATCATGATGAGGATGTAGAAGAGAAAATGGCAAGATACTTGGGAGGGTCTTAGATTCAACATTCAAGATGAATTCAGTCTTACAACCCCTAGATCTATTGAGGAATTTTACAAGTTGGCCAAAAGGGCTGAAGACAAGTTGAAGAGAAGAGAAAGGAATAGTGGTGGTAGAAGAAATACATAAAAATGTAGAGGAGGCAAATCTACTGATGAGAAGCAATAAGCTAATGAGGACAAGAGCAAGAATTTTGGTTTAAAACAAAGAGAAAGTGTTAGATATAGCTATGGAAGAGATAGTGGTACATTCACTGGTAACCATTTTAATTATGGATTCATTGGGCATCAGTCCTTTAGGTGTCATAATAAAGAGGATGATCACAAGAAGGTAGAGAAGAGAGCTCACTTGGCACAAGGAGGGGAAGAACAATGGGAAGACAAAGGCAAGGCTATAGAAATTGGATCATATAAGGAAGGAGAATCCTTGATGGTGAAAAGAATGTAGCAAGAAAAGAAGGTTCCAATATACGTCTTTAAGAAAAAAATTGTAAGTCATGGTAAGGTTTGTAAAATGATCATTTATTCCAAATCATTTGAAAATTTGGTTTCTTATCAGATGGTAAACAAACTAAAATTGCAAAAGTTTCCCATTGAGAGACCATATAAGGCATCATGGGTATGTGATGAGAAAAATATTGTTATTAGAGAGAAAGTCATTTGTTGATTTTTCAATAGTATCATATGCTAATAGATTTCTTTGTGATGTGATTCCTAGGACATGTTGTCATATTATTCTTGGAAGGCATTGGCAAGCCTCTAGGGATACTACACATCATGAATTGGAAAAGTTGTACATTGTGCACAAGGATGGCCTAAAATTTCACCTTAACCCTTTACCAAGTGATTATGGTAATGGAGGAATTATTGTGGTATGTCACTTTAGAAGATCCAACAAGTGGTGTTCATATGAAACACAAGACCTGGTAATGATGAAAAGTCGTGTTGTTGATCACAAAAATTTGGATTTTCAGTAGATGGTGTGTGAAAAGAGGATATTAATTGCTTCTCTTTGGTGTCCATTGGTGACAATCAGCATGGGTAATGATCGGATGTCCATGAGGGGTAGAGATAAGGGTCTTTTGGATTCTCAAATGAAAGAGAAAGGGTAGATTGGGAGGGCAAACGATAAATGTCCTAAATCTGATGTTTTTATTTCTTTTAACATTTTGAATGTAGGAAGAACATGTGGCACAAATAGAGGATTTCTGAAGAAGAGTTACAAACATCCATCTAGGAGAATGGGAGGTTTAAAGATAACTCCCCTTCACTCTTGTAGCAAGACTCTTTTTCGAGGTGGGGTGTATGGTGTAGGAGCACCTAGACAAACATGTAGGCACACCTTGGATGAAAATGAAAGCAAAGGATCTATGGTATCCTTTAAGGTTGGAATGTATTGAAGCCTATAATGGAAATATGTAATAATTAATTCAATGGTAATTTGAAAGTCCTAAAGATCCTGATAAAGGATTTAGGCATAAAAATGATGTAAGGGTGGCCAATAGTGCTAACAAGGGATCTAGATTGGTTAGAGGGATCAAATAGGTCCTAGGGGGGTATTATAATAATTCCTATGTGGTAGAAACTGATAAAGTATAAGTTAAAACAATTTAATAAGGTTTTTAATTCAAATTTTGAATCCTAATGGCTATATACTAGATCAGGAGAGAAAACCAATATTTGAGAGTTTTAACCTTTGTTATGGATTCCAACCAATGGAATATGTCTGGGGAAGTTTTTTTACATCCTATATAGCCTTTCAAAGGCATAGGATCATCAAGGAGGAGAATTGGTATGGATTTACCAGCATATGTATGGATTTGGCCTTTTGAATACATTAAACCTACATTTTTGAGCAATTTGCATTGTTTATTTTGATTAGATTGGTTTCTTATTGTTGTATTGATTTTTTGAACCTATTGGGATGGTATCTAAATAATTTCTAGTGCATTAAGACAAATAGGTTTTGAGTTTACCAAAAGTGTTGATTTCAAGCAACTTTTGCAACAATTTGTGCAAGTTTTGGGCATTTTGGAAGCATTTGGTCATTCCATGGATGTAGGAATTTGATCCCCATGGAATGAACCTATATTATAATGTAAATAAACATTCTAACAATTATTGAGAAGGATTTTTCATGAATGAAGGCTCTAATGAGTTTTTAGTGGCTATAGGTGCATGAAATGCATGCCTGGAGTGTAGTAGTCGAAGATCTATCCATTGGAGAGGGGAATTTTATGGTATATATCATCTACATATAACTTTTACATGATGAATCAACCTTAAATTGGTTGATATTGGCTTGGGAGGTCACACATTAAGAAAGCCCTAGATCTGAGGGTTTGTAAGAGGCCAAATTGGGGGTTTCTTATTTTCAGAGGTTGGGGAGTCAAATTGATTTTATTTTCATTTGATTGGGATCATTTTGGAGTATTTTTGAAATCCTTAAGCTTTGTAAGTATGGGAAGAATATAATTTCTTTGTAAAATCACCCTATTTTATGCATAAAAAGGGTGCTAAGTTTGGGGATATGTTTGTTGGTCCAAAACAACCTATATTGAGTTTTATATATGTTGAAGAAGGAAGAAATGGGTATCTTAAAACCTTTTTTTTAAAGATACCTTTGTAAATTTTTGGAGAAAACTTGAAATCTTTCATCCTAGAAACCTAGTTAGAAGCAATTAGGCCTACTAGGCAATTTTGAAGGATTTGAGTGCTAGGACTGGGTTGCGGGTGTGAAACCACTTGGAACCTCTTCAATCCATATTAGATAAGTGAAATACATCCACCATAGCCATTGGGAGGGTGTAGGATTTTTAGAGTGAATAGTTGTTGTTTGTGGGTTTGGGGAACATAGCATTTCCCTTTCACATTTTCACCTTTGTGAAATTGGTTGGGCCACATTGCACTTGTCCATTGCATCAATTATGAATCTTCCTTTTGATCAATGATTGGAAAAATGTATCTTATTCCTATTAATCTCATTTATATTTTGACATTATAGTGAAAAAAACACTTAGTCATTACTTAGCAAAGAATAGTACAAGCCACGTTCATAGTGCATGCTTAGTGATCACAGAAAGCCAAGCAGTCACTATGGGCCAAGTGATCAAAGCATGTTGATCATAAGTCTCTAGATATGGCATGTCAAGCACTAGTATTTGCTGAGCACATAGTATGTGCCAAGTCACTCCTGTATCGAGTAGTATATACATGTTGATTGATTCAAGTGCTAAATACTAGTAAGTGTCAACTTCTATAGAAGATGAGTTATAGCATTCAAAGAACAGTAAAATTTGAGCATCAGAGCCTATTGATGTTGAGTGAACAATCAATGACATAGATATTTTTTATGGCACAAACTTCTATGTAGACCATTTTTGGTCGACATAATCATGAATTTATGAATATAAGAGATAAGTATGGAGTCATATTACAAATCCCTTTGTAGTGCATGCAACCAATCAGCTTGAGGGAAGCATTAGGTAGAAATAAGGATCAACCACAACCATTGATTCTGACCTAATCCATCTCCACCTATGTTTATTTAAGAAAGGAAAACCCTAAGAATTTTATCATTATACAAGGAGAAGAATGCTAAGAGTTGAGAATGCATTCATGGTGGCTATGATAGCAATGATAGAGTAATGCAAAGCAGAATCAATCTAGAGGAATAGTGATAAGTACTGAGAGGTTTTAGAAAGGATAGATCTGATCAGAAGGATCAAGAAACAAAAAGTAAAGAGGAGATCTATTATGAATCAAAAAGGTGCTAAAAAAAGATCAAGTGTTGAATCATTCTAACAGATGATGTGAAGTAAATCTCTTAACCAAGTAGTCCTAATAGGCTATTGTAAATATCTTAACCAAGTGCTTACTTAATTGTGAGTTGAAATCCTTTAGTAAGGTGAGACCTAACACTCTTTGTAAGCCTTTAATAGGGAAAACCCCTCATAGGGTAGATGATAGTTTATGGTCAAAACTTTGTAGCCATAATTGGCCACACTTTACAAATATAGTAGTGAAGATTTGTAGGTGTCATCCCCACCCCAATTTTACCTTCTCCTTGGAGGGTTTCTAGGTAACCAAAAAATTACATGCTATTTGTTGGTTTACTTTATGCTATGGATGTAATGAATGATTAGCTATTTTAGTTTACATGCAAAGTTATGAGATGGATCTATGGTGAATTATTTTTAAGGTTAAAGTTTTAAAGTATTGATAAACCCTGCACCCCCACTCAGAACTTACATTCCTATTGGTATTTCCAAAAATTGGTATCAGAGCTTTGTTCTCTAGAAAGGAAATTTTGATAGCTTTGGAGGTAAGATCTTGAAGATAGATGTCTACAAGTTGGAAAAGACTATTGAGAACCAAAATATTGAAATACATCTTTCCCTACATCAACTCAAGGACACAAGAGATGAACTACAAAGTTCATTAAAGAGAAGAAAGGAGATAACTATTCAACAAGATGCCACTCAATATCAAGAAGTAGACACTACTAGATTCTTTAAAGATGGAAAATCAGAGGAGTTTGATGCAACTATTGTAGATTTGATGAAAAAGAACAATTCCCTAAGTGAAGAAGTTATGAACTTGAAAATAGAACAAGAAGCTCAATCAATACTATTGTGTGAGACAACTGAACTAAGAAAGAAAGTTGAAGAAGATAAAATCATGATTGAAGAAGAGAAAAGACTTCTAGCTAATAGACTTGAGGAAAAGACATCAGATATACAAAAGCTTGCAAACATGCAATTGGATACAATGAATCAACTAATGATTACAAATCAAGAACTGAATAGGAAAGACATTAAGATAACAACTTTGGAAAAAAAATACCCTACTATAGAATGAATTGAAGGCTAAGAAGGAAAATCTTAACAAGCCTAGTGAAGCCATCAAATTCTTTGAAAAACTGATGGAAGCACCAAGGCCAAAGAATGATATTGCTAGTTTGAGATATTCTACTATGAAGGAAGGAGAATCATCTAGGAGTGGTGAACCAAGGAACAATAAAGTAAAGTACAACAAATCCACTTGTCATCATGCTATGGAAAATTGGGTCACACAAAAAATGTTTATGAAAAAAACACTAGAATTCAAAACCCTAAGCATAAATTAAAGGTACACTATCATAAATGCAAGAAGAAAGGACATTAGGCACATGAATTTAGGACCAAGACCACCAACACTTAGAGATTTGAATGTTATTGTTACATTTGTAAAAAAATATGGATACAAGGCATGTGAATGTAGATCCAAATCCAAGTGGACATCAAATAAATAGACAAAGGGACATCACAATGGAAATTCTTATGATTGGGATTACAACACAAGGTACATTTCTAACTATTACTAAGAATATGGTCATATGCCTAAAAAATTGCATAAGAACACATTTTAGAGGTAATTACAATAGATGGGTTGAATGAGATTATGTGATTTAGTTGTCTTAAGACTTGTCATGTCAGTAGAAACTTTCTAACTCAATCATCTACACTGAGAAATGAAGGAAGCAAAGGAAAAGGAAAGGTTTATGCTGAAAATGTAAAGATTGAGATGAACAAGACATGGAGAAAGAAGGAAGATTGCATAACATAAAGTCAGGATGAGGTCACTTCATCCAATGAATCAGGTGATCACATCACCCCCAACTAGGTAACCAAAGGTATGTATGGGACTAATATTTGAAATAGAATATTATACATTAGTTCCAAATATCTAAGATCTAAAAAGATTATATATGCATGAATTAAGATGCAATGAATTGGTTAGAAGCAAGAGATACTGTATCATTATATTATTTTCTATGTCATTGTTGAGCATTTATAAAATTGTAGTTATGGTCGAGTATTGGAGATATGCTATTGTTAGTCAAGCTCATTGTGTTAGCTGAGCATGTTGAAAGTCCTATGACAACCAAGTTTATATATTTATAAGCACTAAGCAATTAATGTTGAATTTGAAGGGTTTTATAGTCGATATTTGACTCATTTTCACCTACCAGAGTTTGAAGAGCATGAAGAGCATAAGGCTATTGTAAAAGGTGATTCAAGTGTTTGTAAACCAGATTCTAGTACAACTCAACATCATTCATCAAATTTGGAAGTATTTAGCTTGTGTCAAGTTACACTATTTCATATTTCACAAACCCTAGTGAAAGAGGGGAAGGAAGTTTTCAATGTTCAGTTAATTAGTAATGATGTGAGACATCCCCCTTTCTCATAAATTACTGAGATTGCATACAAGGGAGATTCATCTAGTACATTATCTATGATAACACCAAATGTTTTAATGACTCAATATGTTTTATACTACTACACTAGAAAGATTGGAGAAGTTGGAGATACGAAAATTAGGTAAACCTACCAAAAATTGTATGATAATGGTAATTTGAGGGAAGAAAATAAAATCATCAAGCAAAAAGGGTTGACACATGCCATAGAATTTCCTTAGGGTTTCAAAATTGAATGGATTAAGATCATATTGAGCCATATACATGATAATAAAATTTGGTTAGAGAATGGACCACTCAAAATATCAAAGAGGATTGTTGATAGAGTATCACAGTACTCTACACTAGATAGACCAAAGAGTATGAGAAGTGATGTGAAGGAGGTTATTGAAAAGAACATCAAACTTGTGTAGAACAAAAGAGGGATGTCAACTGACACAATTTTAGATCCCTTGATAACATTTGTAGTCAGATTCATAACGAACAAGTTCTTTCAGTCAAGATGATTGAATAGTGTTTCCTACATGGTAGTTGACCTTGGCTACAAGATTGTTAAATGTAAAATCACTCTTATGACCTAGCCAAGTCATAGCTTCAACAACTCTCTAAGAATTTGGAAGCTATCAAGAAGGCCAAAAGATCATCATGTAAGATTGGATCATTGATTTTTTGCATATTCTTTTATGTGTAGAACAATTTTCCCACTTTTGGTAAAGTTGTTTGGAAGACAAACAGATCAATAACCTAGCAGATAACAAAATTTATTGAACAATTAGGAGATAATTTTGATTCTACTATGACAAGTTATTTTGATGATTTCAAAAACTCAATGAAACAAAGGTTAAGAATACTTGTATCCCTAGTAGAACAACACTACAATCACATATATTTTCTAGTGGATGTCGACTACACATATGTGCAAGCAAAAATTCCTAGGGTTAGATGGCTAGGACCCTTTCCATATGAAATAAATGTTTATGGGGCATTAAAAACCATGACTTCAATATTGGTAGAGGATGTTGACAAGGATGCTACAACCTTTGGTAAATATGAGGAGACCAAGTCTAGAATAACTATTAACTTATAGATTGCCTCTATCATAAGCAAAAAGAATAAGATGGTAAATAAATTGAAAGAGAAGTTTGGAGAAGGTGAAAAAGAAGGAGATGAAGAGGGAGAGAAACAACAACAACAACAAGTTCAATGGCCTTTATAACTTACTCAAGGTTTGTGTGAAGAGGTTGATGTAGAAGGTGTCAAGGAAGAAGAAGTTGAGGAAGCACATAAGGTTACTAAGAAGAAGAGGAAAGAAAAGAAAGAGGTAGTGGAAGAATCAAAGAAGGTTGTGAAGAAGTCACAATAAAAGCTAGTTGTACCTTTAAAAAGGTCAAGCACAAGGGCAGCCATTACACATGAAAAATAAGTTACAAAGGAAAAAGGGAAGAAAGAAAGTGTCGTAGTAGAGCCAAGCCATCCTATTGAGAAGTCAAGGAGGAAGTACAAGCCTCAAGAGGATTTAGATGAGGAGAGGATAGAGTCTAACAACTTGAGTCAATTCAAAATGGTGAGCCACAATCCTTCATCTAGTATAGATAACCTATGTGAAAATGTTAAAACAAATGCATATTTATCAAGCTTTTCACATATATATTTTGATAAGCTAGGGAGTGTGGATAAAAATAACATAGAAGAGGCCATTTATGACATGATGATAACTTTTAAGTTCACTCCTCTAGAAATTTCCAACTCCATCCCAAAGAGTTTATATGATAGAATTGAGCAAAAATGGGAATTTAGTTTGACCACTAAGAGACAAATTAGAGAGGATACATTAGCCCAAGTGATGTCTTCTTTGTACAAGAAGATCATTACAGAAGCAATGGATAACCATAAAGGAAAATTTGCTCCTAAATATAGAGAATTCCAAATACTAAAGTAAGTAGAAGATGTGGTAAGCAAGAGTACATTGATTTGGAAATCTATTTATGTGTTATCCATGGTGGTCTAATTTTTCATAGTGCAAAACATTTACAAAATATATGTGGAAAATCATGTAATCCTTGTGTCCTACAGATTAGGGTTTCTCTTCTTATCATTTTTCAAAATTTTGTCTTACCCTATTTATGCCCTAATTTTTGTGTTGTTTGAATTTTCTTAAATTCTCATAGTTTTTCATCAACATAGTCTTCAAAATGTCCTAAGTATGTTGAAACCCTAGGTTTATCTTAAATTTTTTGAAAGGGTTTGCAAAATTCCTAAGTTCTTCTCTTTTACAATTTTACGGTGTTCAGGCTTCCCATAGGAGCGTTGTGCTTTCTTGACTTTGACTCTATGGTTATGTTTCACTATTATGGCATAATGGCATAAAGGAATTCTCAATTTATGGATTTATGGTTGTGTATCTCGTAACAATGAAGTGGTGCACTTTAGAGCTTTCTGATCATATGATCGATCCTTCAACAAAGGTGCATAAAAGGTTTTCATACTTTGTAAGTTTGTCTTATGATTTCATGGTGATGAGTTAACCCATATCAATGAAAGCCTGTCATTAGGATACCTCCAGCTATACATCCTTTTGAATGGTGTATGAGCATAATGGGGTTTAAAGTGGTCATGTTTATTGACTTACAGGGGTAGGAATGACAAGTTCAGCGGATGGGTGAAAGAGTGGATCGCTTTGGTTCATGCACTTAAATTTTGCTAAATGGCGTAAGGATGTAAAGACCCATCATAGCATAAAAGGTGTATCACAGAAATATCAAATGGGTTTTATAGTTCTACACACAAGTGAAGCTTGTAAGAGTGAAGCAATGTTTGTTTTCATCTACATGCCTTTGCTGTTTTGGCTTGCAGAGAATTGTAAAGTGGTGTCATAAGGAGGAATGTGTCATGTGGGACCTAATAAATTGCCACTTGGGCCTTGAGAAGAGAAAATAAAATAGAAACATATCAAATATGTCAAATGGGCATGGCCCACATCAAAGATAACTTAAGTCAATCATTTTGCATGTGATTAAATAAATGGTTATGTTTTTTCTAAGATATAATCTAGGTCTTTGATTTTTTGAGAGAAAATTTTTCCTTTACAATCTTACGTTTGCAAGTATAGCATGAAGGCAAAGAAGTTTTTCATGTTTCTCTCTATAGATACAATATTGATTTAGTATATGAGCATAAGGACTTCTTAAAAGAGCAAGATCACATGTTTCAGCGTAAGGGCATAAAAGGATGAACTGGAAGGTGAAATGAATGCTTTATGCTAATATGAGATGTGTTGAAATGTAACTACATAAGGATATGTTGAAAGGGTTTGAGATCTTACGATAAAGGAGACCTCGTATGGGCATAAAATAGATTGCAAAACCATGCTTAAAGAGGGTTAACGCTTCTATACTTGAAGTTTTCTGAAGTATCACCTGATAAGTGTAAGGGTATGATAGTTATATCTTTGGAGTTACGAGGATTGAAGGGTTTGGACTCAGGGTATAAGAAAAAGACCAAATTTGAAAAAGGAGATCAGCTGAGGTGTCATGTCAGTTAAGAAAAAGGATGAATTCACTGTAGCCAAGTAAAACAAAAAGTAGAAAGGTACTTCAAGATCATATTACATAATTGATATTCTTTGCTAACACCCTACAAAGATGGTATTAAAGCTCATGCATGCAAAATTTATTAAAGCTAGCGGATTGCATGAAAAAAATATAAAGATTTGATTAAAGGTTCAGAGTATTTGCCAATTTCGAAGAGCTTGCATTTTCTATTTTGAAAATTCTTTAGGCATCCATACTCTGTAATTTTCTATGCCATTGTTGCAGGAGTTTGAGATATACATTTGAAGAAACTAATGGCTAACATGGATGTTCAGGAGGTTCCTGCTGATGAAGTAGAGGTTGAAGAAGAAGGAGAAGATGTTGTAGAGGTCATAGCAGAAGGAAAAAGGAAGAAGGGGACGGTCAAAGCCAAAAAGAAATCCAGGATCTAAAAGCCAAATAAACATGTAGAGGAATGGTTGAAGACACTCCTAGGGTCATCTAATGTGGTTTCAGCTAATGACCATATTTTTAAAGACTCTTACTTCTTATGTAGAGATGCAAAGTGCCCCAAGATTGATGGGTTAAATTTGTTAATGTATTTCTATCAAATAGAACTAGAAATGTGCCATTTTGTAACCCATGGAATAGGAATATGGCAAAATTGGTATTCCCTAAAGTATTTGTTGATGTGTATTTGTTGAAGGCTTTGATAAACTCATATAATCCAGTCATGAAGAAATTTCATAGACACAATGGGAGTGTTTTATGTACACTTTATAGGACTTCTTTTATAGAATCTTGTGGTTTGGAGGGGAAAATGGATATGCCCATAGATATTGAGGACTTACAAGGAAAATTTAGGAGGAATAAGACTCATTATCTGAATAATGTGATGCTGCCCCACATCCCCTACAATGTTAAAAAGGTAGGGCAGATACCAAAGAAATTAGAAGATTACATTCCACTAAGTAGATTCAAGAATTACTTTAAGAATATTGTGTATGAATTACACAAGGTTCTAGGAAGTGATGGGGCAAAAGATTATGTATATGGCACTTTTTTTTAATAACATGTGACATACAAGACCCTTTTCACAATAGGGAATATGATTATGTGGGTTTCATTATGGATGGCATGCACCATGAATGCTAAGAAAGGAGAGATGAAGGACTTCAAATTTCATCACTACTCATTGCTCATGCACTTGATCCAATACAAGAACATTGGTTATATCAATCAAGATTTCATTGATCAAATGTCTGATGAATTTGAAGAGTTTCCTATCTAATTATTGGCTCGTATTTGAGATAGAAATTTTCATTATTCAAATGCAATTGTGTTTTTCAATTTGTTTAGTGTTTTAATCATGAGAATGGCAGATCACACCTTTTTTAGGGCTCCCTCCATCCTAAGAACATTACTCAGACCATCCTACTTGGATGATAAAGTAAAATTAGACCATAATTGGGGTGATATTTTTTTTTTCAAAGAGTATTCCCTAATGAGAGTTTATGCATGCCCACAACCACCCCATATATTACCCAAATATTTTCCTCCTAGGTTAGCCATTATTGAATTCTTTTGGTAATTTTTATTAATGAATAAAGAGATGATTTCTCCTTAACTACATAAACCTACATTTATGTGTAGAAGTTTTAAAGTAGGAGATTTTATAATTGGAAAGAATCCCTATGAAGAAATCAGTGAGTATCTAGGTCAGTATAAATTTGGTACTGGACCTACAGAATGTATGACCCAAAAAATTATGTAACCAATGAGGTTAAAGCCATTAGGGGTTATATTCTGCCTCCCAACAAACCCATCCCTATAGAAGATTTAATTGCTAATATAGTAGCAAAAAGGGAGCCTAAGGAGTTGGTGGGAAAATATTGTGAAATCAAAAAAGTGGAGGATTCCTTGAAGAGGACCAACCCAAATTTCAAGGGTTTTTACATAGAGATCCCATATCTTGGGAATTTGAGGAAAATGGTTGAGAATTTTGATCATATTATGGCCCAAATGCCAAGTGAGCCAATAGAATAAGAGGCAACAATGAATAGAGAATCCCATGAGCCTAATGTCTAATTGGAAATTGATGTTGAGGAGGATAAACAACCATCATATTCTGCATGGGTGGCTAAAGGAAACAAGAGACAAAAAACCATGCATATCCCAGAGAGGGTGGTGAGTAGAGCCTTGCAAGTCATACTAGGCAATGATCAATATTTTGTTGATATTAGGTAGAATTAATTTCATGAAAGGGAAACAAAGGTAGGAAGAGCCTCAACTAATTTACAAATTGCAGTCTCCAAATTGGATGATAAACTCATCCAATCTAAGAAATTCATGGAAGATGATAATTTCATTAAATCATCTAAATTTAAAAAAAATTATATATAATTAAGAAAAATGAGCTCACATTAAGCCTTATGCCAGGAGAAGATCCTAAGAAGAATAAAGAACTAGTGGATAAACTAATGGCATATGATCTAGACAATGAGACAATGACCCCTACAGAAGCTAGGGAGTTGGTACATAGAAGTGGCATGATTTTAGTGCCAGGTTGGGAGATTGAAAGGACATCTGTACTTGACCAAATCAAAAGGAAAGACGAGGCAATTAGTTATGAATCCACTAGTAGTGAGGGTTTGAAAAGAGGATCAAGTTTTCAATATAGACACTAAGAACCTTGTTGTCTGGAGTACTGCCTCTGACACTAATAAGCCTAGAATGATGAATATAGAGGAGATTGCTTAGGGTAACATGATTGTTTGGACATTGGATACCACCACAAGAAAAGAGATCTCCAACATGGTTAAACATTTTGCATGCATGAATGAGGCAAAGATGGAGTAGATTGAGGATAGGCTTGCTACTACATACAATGAATGCCTAGATGTTAGAAAGTTATATAAGGTAGAGCTTAAAACAAAATGTGTGCAAAAATAGAGGATAGAAGAGTAGGAAGGTAAGAATTAGAGCCTAGAAGAAGAAGTTGCATCTTTAAAGGACCAACTCAAAACTATAATAGAGGTAGAACATGCACAAGGGAGTGTGGAAGAGGTTAGGCACACCGTTGAAGTAGAAGTCTAAATAGAGGATATACCCATAGGGGTAATAGTGCCAGTACTAGTGGTAAATGTAGAAGGTGAGGTTCCTCAATCTAATGGTGTACCAAAAAGGGGTGTACTGATGAATATATTGAGTCACAAGATAGGAATCTTGAGGAGAATCTCTCAAGATGCATATAATGCATTCACCAATCTCCAAGCTTTTGAGCAAATGTGCAAAGAAGCAGTAATTTGGCATGACCCCATTTTCCAGCAATGAAGACCATATATGCAATTTTTTGATAGATTGATACCTCTGTTAGCTAAGAAGCTAGACCTTCCTAATAAGGATTTTGTTAAAGAGGGTATGGATAAAGTAAAGGATTTTTTATAGTTCTTTACAAGAAAATTCACAGTCATTCAGAATAAGATGAAAGTGTTGGTCAATGGTTTTTATTCCTTAATCCTTTCTATTCTTAATTCTAATAACCAAATAAAGGATTGGAATGAATGGTCTAGTTCTTTTGACCATATTATAAGTTTGCCATAGGGAGCTTAAATTTTTTAAGGTGACACTGATGAGTTTCCTTTCAATGAACTCACTCTATTCAAGATTGAAATTGAAATGAATAGATTCATAATAGAAGGGAAGGCAATCACAGATGTCAGGTGGCAAAAGTTTGTTGGTGAACTAACAATAGCAAAAGCATGTAAAATGGCCAACAAAAAGAGAAGTCATTGTATGGGAGGCAATCGTGAAAATAAAGGCTTTACCAATAGCGAGAAATTGAAGATGAAGACAAAAGTTGAAGATTTGATGCTCCAGTTGTCATGTGCATCTATTTCTATTGTTTTTATTTGTGTTAAGGATTCAAAGATATGTTTTAAAAAAAATTGTATTCCTTGTTGTAAAAGGACACCTGTTTGTCACATTTTTCCTTTGGCTTGTTGCAACTCATGCTTATATAAATGAGTTTTCAAGGCATTGTGATGGGTCCAAAGGCTTGCATAACTTTTTCTTTTTATCAAAGAAAAGTACAATCAGTCCATTTTTTGTAGTTGTTATTAAAAGTTTACTTTCAATTGTGTACTCTCTGATAATATATAGAAACGATAGAATCAACAAGATATTTTGGGCTTTTCATTGAGTTTTATTGGTCATTGTATCAATCTTCAAAAGGATAATACAAAGGGACAGTTACATTATATCTATGTCACCAATTTCTATCTCTATTTTATGAGATTTTTAATTTTGAGGTCATTTAAATAAAGTTCAATTGGCTGAATGCAATCTAGATGGGTTGTATGTTGGTTTTATTGTTGCTTTAATTCAAGGAGTTATGGAATTGCTTCAATAAATTAGTAGAGTTTATGAGATTATAAAAGGGATATTTCATAAGAATAGAAATGGGTGATTACAATTGATAGATTGAGTTACAAGTTATTTGAACTAGATCTCCTACCAATAGTTAACCTTTTGCCCAATGGATAAGGCATTGGTCACATAAATCAGAAGTGAGTGAGAGTAAATTCTACCACTACATATCAAATCAATTATAAAATCAAAATCATTTTCATCCCGTTTTGTTCAAAGTAATAAATATTGTTCACCACTCGTTTATACCTAATTTCTAATTCTTAGGTAGCTACTATTTCCAAAAATATTTGTGAACCCTAGGAGGATTATGACCAAATCTTCTTATGAGGGATGTATATAAATCTGAAAATATCAAGAATTGGATAAATTATGTATGTGTTAGGGACTAGAGATGAGAATCAGAATGAAACTAATATAATTTTCATGCAATAGTAGTCATTTGAATCATCCCCTAGGTATACCCACCTTGGTTCTATAGAGCCTAAAGAGTAGAAAACCATCCTTGGTTTTTTTGAAGTTGGATCCAAGTGGTTTACACATATAATTGTTAATAGGAATTGGCTAATCCTTAGATTATGTGAGTATTATCATTTTGGTATTAAGCATTTTGTTGTTTAGTAGTTTTAAACACCAACAATCCACAAAAGAAATAACTAATAAAGGAGAGTAAGAAGAGGGAGATATTTCAAAATATGTTTCATCAAAGGAAGGTGTTGTGGGGGTGATAGAAGAACCCATTGAGGAAGAACAATAGGATGCATAAGATGTTCAAGTGCCGAGTGTTAGTCCCCCACATACAGACCAGGAGAGTCAATAGGACTTAGTTATCATCAAGGATGTTCTTGATATAACATCTCAGAATGTTAATCCCTTGACTGATGATGATATGAAGAAACTACAACAAGACTCTGCTAATGTAATTATTCCATGCACAACCCAGTATTAGTGAGAGCGGATGAAATAAAGAAGGAATATAGTGAATCTACAAGAGAGAACTAAAGGGCTAAACCAAATGTGCCCTTATTAGCTATAGAGGTAAAGAAGAAAGAGAAACAAGATCTATAGAAAGATCAAAGTGTAAACCTTGAACAACAAGATGACATCACTAAGACACCATCTTCTATGTCTATCATATTCATTCAAATGGAAGAGGTAGAGGCACAACCAACAACTACATCATTGTTGAGCCTAAATAGTTCAAGTTTACTAGCTATAATAATTATTGACAAGGATCACACTAAAGTAAATAAGGGTAAGGAAGAAAGTCTTGTTCCCATTCCACCATCCCAAGGTGAAGTACATATAGAAGGAGAAAAGACTGAAGAACACAAGTTGATTGATATAACTAAGGAGAAAATTGCTATACATATATTGGTTATATTACCATCTTCTACATCTCCTCTCAGTAGTCACACTCTTAAGAGGCCAAGTACATAGGACATCCCATTGTGAATATCAAAGTTGAGTCCTAATGCACAAAAGAGTGCTAATGTTACATCATTTGGCAATGCCAACTTAGATGAGGTGATTTATTTACTCAAGTTTGATCTATCATCAATCATTCTTGATGAAATGAATATTCTTCAGGATGCTTTCCAACACAAGAAAAGGAAAGAAATTCTAAGGAGGGAACACAAGTAGAAGCAAATGTTACATGAAATCAAATATATATTTATTGATGATTTCAGCCTCCCAAATTCACTTGTAGAAAATCTTACTATAGAGAAACTTATCAACATTGTGGAAAAGATTAAAGATGAAATTCTAGACACAAATGTAAAATTTTTAGAATGGCTTGAAAGGAAGTTTCATATAAAAGTTATGTAAAAGATATCTAGTGTTATTGTAGTTAGCTAGGTTGATCTAGTAACTAGGATGGAAAATGTAAAGAAGGTGTTAGAGAAAATTTTCTCTCTATACACTAAGTTGTGCAACATTGATATATTCACAAAAATAAACACAATAGGCTATTGACCAACAATAGGGAGATTTGTAACTCATAGGTACCACACTAAAAAAATCTTCTAGCAATAGTCATTTACATTTTCAGCAGTTACTCACAACTAAGAGTAGGCTTGTTGAGTTGCAAGAAAAGGATACCAACATTAGATCTACTATGATCAATATCTAGTCCATGTTGACACCTCACATGGAAGTATTGCATAAGGACCTAGCCTAAGCATAAACATTGATGAAGAAAGATTCCCATCTTTCTACACATTGAAATACATATTAATTCACTTGATACAACAAGCGATAATTGGGATACAACATTGAAGATAATTTTGGAGTTACACAAGCCTTTTTTGGACAAACACACTAAAGTGTACAACCCACATGACATAGTGTCAAAAAAGGGGGATTATACAATTTTGAAGAATATTTTGTCAAGGTAGATATCTACTTAGAAGGATTCAAAGAATAGAAATCAAGCATTTACTCAAGGGGAGTAAAACACAAAGCTAACTTCAGAAATTTTGCAAATTTTGAAGTTTTGAAGATTGTGTATAGAAGTCGAGTAGAGAAGAGACATTGTCTAACTTATGCATAAAGGAATGTGTATGCCATGGAAAAGTGTTTTTTCCACTCATGTCAAAGGGGGACATTGTTAATGTCATCTTGTTTTTGACATTATAGTGACAAAACACTTGGTCATTACTTAGAAAATAATAGTACAAGCTGAGTGCATAGAGCATGCTAAGTGATCAGAGAAAGCCAAGCAATCTGTGTGAGCCGAGTGAACAAATCATGTTGAGCATAGGTCTCTAGACAAAGCACGTGAAGCAAAAGTATGTCTCGAGAAGATAGTATGTTTCAAGTCATTCCAGTGCCAAGTAGTCTACAGATGTTGAGTGATTTAGGTGTCAAATAGTAGTTAGTCTCGAGGTCTATAGAAGATGAGTTACAACATTTAGAGCACACTAAAGGCTGAGCATTAGAGCCTATTGATACCAAGTGAACAATAAATGACATAGATGTTTTTTATTGCACAAAATTTTATGTAAACCATTTTTGGCCTGATTTAATAATGAATTTATGATTATAAGAGGTAAGTATGGAGTCATATTATGAATCCCTATGCAATGCATGCAACCAATTAGATTAAGAGAAGCATTAGGTGGCAATAAGGATCAACCACAATCATTGATTATGACATAATCCATCTCCACCTATGTTTATTTAAGAAAGAAAAACCCTAAGAATTTTATCATTACATGAGGAGGAAAATTCTAAGAGTTGATAAAGCATTCATGGTGGCTATGATGGCTATGACAGAGTTATACAAAGTACACTCAGTCCAAAGGATTAGAGACAAGAAATGAGAGATTTAGAAAGGATAAATCTTATTAGAAGGATCAATATATAGATAGTAAAGAGAAGATCTAATATCAAGCAGAAAGGTGCTAATCGAAGATCAGGTGTTGAATCATTCTAATAGGTGATGCAAAGTAAAGTTCTTAACTAAGTAGTCCTAACAAGATGTTGTAAATATCTTAATCAAGTGCTTACTTAATTATGAGTTGAAATCCTTTAGCAAGGTGAGACCTAACCATCTTTGTAATCCTTTAATAGAGCAGATCCCTCAGAAGGTAGATCATAGTTTATGGTCAAAGCTTTGTAGCTATAATTGGCCACACTTTACAACTGTAGTAGTGAAGATTTGTGGGTGTCATCCCCACCCTAATTTTACCTTCTCCTTGGAGAGTTTTTGGGTAATTAAAACCTTGTGTGTTATGTTTTGATTTACTTTATGCTATGGATGTAATGAATGATTAGCATGTAAAGTTATGAGATGGATGATGCTGAATTGTTTTTAAGGTTAAAGTTTTAAATTGTTGATTAACACCCACCCCCACCCCCCCCCCCCCCCACTCTTAGAACTTACTTTCCCATTAGCATTTCCAATAATTTCATTCTTTGGGGACCCACAAGGACAAGCAAAAATCTCTCACAATTTTTCTTTGGGTAAATATATTACATCTCCAAACAACGAGAATGCGATATCCATAGATCTTCAAAGAAATCAATGGTTACAATAATAACTCACCATGAGGGTTACAAAATAGTAATTTTTGGTACATGGGCTAACCATGTTAGGATTAAACCATGGAAAAAAAAAACAATTACATGCAAATATGACCAATAATAGAAAATAATAGATCACACAGTAAAGAACACAAAGCACCAAGATTTAACTTGGTTCACCCAATCCTTGGGCTATGTCCACCAAATAGCAAGTCTATTCTTATTAAAATCTAGTGATTACAACTTGATTACAATCTATAACCCCTTACATCTCAATACCACCACAAGAACCAATTTCACATCACAACTTAATGAAAATACCTAACCCTAAGGCCTTTTATAAAACCATTTTATGTCACTTTAGGGTTACAACATGTCAGCCATATGTCAACCTAAAGAATTTATGAAGTATGTATAGTACTTTCCTGATCAGTCACCACAAACTAACAATCTCCCACTTAAGGACTAATCAAGCTCCACACTAAACAAAATCTCCCACTTGGAGACTAATCTTGTAGCAATACTACTACCACATGGGGCTCCCACTAGATCAAACCACCCTAGACTTTACTATTCTTTTATTCATGTTTAGTCTAGGGACCAACTAAAGCTGAAGAGAAGTTTAGCTTCTCCCTTGTTACTACCTTTCTCAACATATCTACTAGATTATCATTTGTATGTATCTTCTCTAGCTTTAATTATCCATCCTCAAAAATTGACTGAATGAAATGGTACCACAACTATATGTGTTTGGTCTTAGAATTTAGAGCTGAATTCCTTGCAAGATGAATGGCACTTTAACTATTTGTGAACAAGTAATTATCCTTCTAAGGATGTCCCAATTCTTCCAAGAAGAACTAAAGCCATATCATCTCCTTGGCTATCTCTATAGTAGCAACATACTCTACCTCTATAGTGGATAGAGCATTAATCTTATGTAACCTAGAAACCTAGCTCACAGTTGCCCCACCAACAACAAAGACATAACCTATAGTACTTTGCCTGGTATCAATATCCCCTACCAAATCTTAGTCAACATAGCCCTATAAATCAGTACTAGAGCCCCCAAAGTGCAAACACTTATTGGATGTGCCTCTCAAATATCTAAGAATCGATTTGATTTCATTCCAATACTCAATTCCTGGATGACTCATATACTTGGTAACAACTCCCACTGCATGTGCAATATTTGGCCTGGTAAATACCATAGCATACATCAAACTTCCTACAACTGAAGCATAGGGTACCTTGGACATCTTATCCTCCTCTTCCTATGTCTTAGGACACATCTCCTTAGTCAACTTCAAATGACTAGGTAAAGGTGTGATGATAGCTTTAGCATCTCCATAGAGAAATATTGGAACACCTTCTCCACATAATCAACCTGAGATAGTGTCAATGTTCTGTTCTTCCTATCTTTGTAAATCTTCATACCAAGAATTTTTTTTGCTACCCCCAAGTCCTTCATAGTAAATGAATGTGCTAACTAGCATTTTAGCCCCTTAATATGATCCATGTTAGACCCAGCTACAAGCATATCATCAACATATAAACATAAAATAATGTAGCTATCATCATCCAACCTCTTAAAATAAACACAATAATATGAATGAAACCTATTATATCCATACACATGCATAAAACTATCAAATTTTAGATACCATTGTCAAGGTGCTTCCTTCAAGCAATATCAACTTTTCTTCAATTTGCACAATAAGTTCTCCTTACCTCTAACCTCAAAACCCTATGGTTGAGCCATATATATTTCTTCATCCAAATCACCATGAAGGAAGGTTGTTTTAATATCCAACTACTCTAAATGAAAATCTTCAGTAGCCACAAGACCCTAAAACCCTATTCGGCATGGATCTTAAGCCTAAGATTGTGGATATTTTGGTCCTCTTGCATTGAATAAAAGGTGAGGTAGAAGCACTCAATTTTATAGAACAATACTTCTTTATGGTGAAAATTATCTGCTCAGACACACAGTATGTTGACTGGGCATTTGAAGTTAGCAAACATCTTTCTAGGGCTCTCGGTGTAGCCAAGTTTTATAATTAATTTTATATGTCATATTTCTTGATATATATGTTGGCTTCCCTACAATTGTGGTCGGGACTCCCCAGAATAAAGAATTTTCTCGAGGATGTAAAAAGTTATGAGTTTTATCCATGCTTGCAGTTATATAATAGCTATGCAGACTATATTTGGGTTGATGATGCATTTACTCTGATAATCTATAGGGAACTCCAAGGGTGTCTAGAGCAGAAATTTAGCCCAGAAGTAATGGCAGTCATCAGCTAGTTTGGCTGTTATTTTATTCAATTCTCATCTTTCTCTTATTTGCGTCTTGTAGCATTTGACAGATTTCCCCTAAAGCTACCTAGATATTAGGATGATATGATCGTGCTCATCGAGATCATTAGGCAAGCAATCCCAGTAAATATGTTGAGCACTAGTTTGAGAAAGAAGGGGTATGAATTCCCCATAAAAGTTGGAGCTTAGAGTTGTGAATCCAGATCTAATGCAAAGAACATACTCAAAACATTCAAGAACAAATACAGACTGGAGGAGTATGAAGTGATAAGGCCCATGTTTGATCCAAATGGTATTCTAGAGATGTGCTTCAAATTGGAAGTGTCATCAAACATGTAACTACTATAGAAGATTACTGGGTTGATTGTAGAGATGAGCTAGAGAGTCGAGACCATGCCTTTGCTAGACTCACAGTAGATCAAATAAAGACCTATGGCATTGAGTTGGACGTGGAAGGGCTAGAAGATGATGGGAAAAATATGTATAGTTATACATATTTAACCAAATTGAGAAACATCCCAATTAGCTTTGAGCTGTGTGTAAATATAGAAGATGAAATTGATGTTATGATGGCCCGAATCATAAAGAAAATTGGGAAATGGGTTGAGTGGACAGCGAAAAAGAGTTAGAGAAAGAGGAAGACTACTCAAGCTTCTCCAACCACTGCTACTCCCACTTCCTCTCAAAGTGCCACACCCAGTGTTACAACTTCGGCTACTCAAGGGCTGGCTCAATCTACAGGAGGAGGTAATCAACCCCCAAAGAAGAATATTTCAATAGCTCCAACTTCCCAAGGAGGTTCTCTACCAGTCATTGGAGCTCAGGATGGTACTAAAGAAAAAGGGACACAAGAGCTGAAAGATGGAACCACCGCTCCAGCCTCACCTCCTCACACCACTCCAACTCCTTCTCCACATGCTACCCCAATTCCATCTCCCTGTGTTACCCAAGTTTCATCACCTCATCATAGCTCTTCTCCATCTGCAGGTGCTTCTCTTTTCAAGCCAACTGGTTCTCCCATCCAAATAGTAGAGATTGGAGATGATAAGAGCAGTAGAAGCGAGTCCACTGAATCCAATGAAGCTACAAAGAGAACTCAAGAAGAAGAGAATGTATCAGGTTCATTTTGGCTCCTCTATCAAGATTTGAAGAAACCCTTCTCTACAACAATAGTAGTAATGACTCTAGTAAAGTAGAAAATGTTCAACATAGAGTCACTTGGAATGGCTTCTAAAGTGATTGGTACAGAGACTTGGCTTGAAGACACCTTAGAAAGAAAAAGAAAGAGGAAAGATGAAAGTGTTCCTACAAAGGATGTTGTGTCTCAAGTGGTACACTATGGATTGGCCATAGTAAAAGCTAAGAAGCAAAAAAAATTGTCCATACTTGCACAAGATCTAGAAACTGGACATTTGACTATGGAGATTGCAAAATTGAATAAAATAGGGCAGATTGAGGAGATAATGCTTGAAGACTTCACTCTACATTCAATTGATCTCAGAGAGGCTAGACATTATACAAAAGTTTGCTTACAGAGATCAGGCAATGAGATAATAGAAGGTCAGTTAGAAAATGTCATATTATCAAAGATAAAGATGAAAGCTGAGATAGATGAACTCAAAAGATTCATCAAGCAGCTAGTTGTTCCATTGGCAACCATTACTAGTGTGCCTGCCACTAAAAAATATATAGTAGAGGAAGTGCAAGCTGAAATGTCCCTTTCTCTGATTTTATATGATATTTCAAGCCTCAAATTAGATCTTTAAAATCAAGCAACCAATATTTCAAAGATCCACCAATTTCTCAATAAACCCCAAATCGGGTATGCCAGAAATAGTGCCAAAAGCTTCACGGCTTCACCTATTATTAATAAATCTGAAAGTGGAAATTTTTACAGAAATTTGAGCATCATAAAAGCCTATAAAATGATATTTATAGATCTGTATAACATGCACACAATAGCTCCCAAACGGAGGACAAAAAACAATGCTCATCGGGCTCCTGAAAATAGCACAAAATAGCCCGGAATCACCACAAAAATTTAATAATCTATCACAGAATTATAATCATATCCAAATACATATATTCAACTCTATTTTAACATTTTAAAGTTTGATATACAGCAGCAACCCAAACTGATATGAAATACTCAACCAGAAACACCAAACTCTTACAAAAAACACCCCCGAAAACCCACAAATCTGCACTGTTCAGCACAAAGGCAAACTCTGCATAAGCATGCACATGGAATGGCTTCAAAATCCCATCCTTAGCCTTTCTATAAACTTGAAAACTCCCATTCTTGGGTCTCCTTCTCCACAGGTTTGGCAGCCTTTGAAGAACAACAAAGCAATGCGCAAAAATCAAGTTCCGAAATGAGCCCAAAATGCCTCCAAACTCCTTAAAAGAGGGCATAACCATAACTCACATCCAAGAGGGGTTAATAAAACATATTTTAATAATAATTTTCATTTATTAGTCCATTAGCTTCCAAATATTATCCCCTTTTTTTCTGAAACTTCACCTTTTTGGGCCTACCTGCCTTAGAAAATATTATTATTTTTAATTATTTGAAAAGGGGACATGACAAGTCCTCCCCTTCCAAATATTTCTCATCCTCAAGCAATGGTTGAAAAATAAACCAATCAATCCACCTGGATCCCAAATGTAGTCATGAACTATACTATTGTCAATTAACACAGGCTTCTGCAATATCCTCTGCAATATAACCAAGAGGAATCTATAATCAAACTGACAATTACTGCTCAACCAAAATCCAAAGTCACAACTTCCACAGTCAAAAACTCATGAGACACAAACTCTTAGAACATCAAAACTTAAGTAAAGTGGACTACCAACATAGTAAATACCATCAATGAATTCCACTGGCCTATACAGAATGTATAATCCAACTCTGCAACAATGGTGAATGCTCTCGAATGAAACTATACCAAGTATGGAGAATCCACACACTATACAATGTCTGCAGTCAACAAAACTCTGTAGATCACCGACCACTATCTCATAACCATAACTACCATGCACCCTTGATGGTGAAAAGCCATCACAACATAAACAACAAGAATTGGAACCCAAACCAAATTTTCCTGCCATCAACTCCTCAACACAAGGATCAAATGCTAACTGATGTACATACCTTGCAATATAATGTTGATAAAAAAAACCAACCTCAGTCAACAGCTCACCATGAACAAGTGATACAACCCACTGTGACTAATCACCAGCTAATTTAGGAGATGTCATAGCCAAAGGAGTAGAATCAATAATAACACCTGCTGAAGTATCACTCTGAAACTCCTGCTCTAAGTCATGTATTATCAAGGTGTCAACTGTAGAACCTATCGCCATGTCGTGCCCATCACAACTCTCATCCCGAGGCATTAAACTGTCCCATAACTGATGATAAGCACTAGGAACCAAAGTACATCTCTGTATCATCATCTCATCAACATGGTCATTAAAGGTAAATTGATGAGCATACCTCACAATGTAATGCTGATAGAATGCACCAATCTTAGTCAGTGGCTCAAACTACAATCTAGATATAACTAACTGCAATCGATCACTAACCAAGTTGGAACCGACTACTACCTTTAAAGACATCGCCAAGGGAGTAGTATTACTACCAGGAACCATGCCAACCATCAGCTCACCAAGATCACACATGGTCTTTGATACAACATCTCTAGTCTTCATGCCATTAGTGCTAGAGGTCACCACCATGTCAGGCATACCACAACAATCTACTGCACCACCCAACTCAACTGAACCTAACTCTAGTGGGGATGAACCTGATATGCCAATGTTAGTATCAAGGATGGATGCATCCCCATCTCCACTATCTTTGAAAATCTTGACCATGGACATCCTCGGATCATCAGACACCATAGCTTGTGAGTGTACAAAATCTAGTAAAGACTATAGTTGCTCTAACTACATGGTCACCTTAGCCAAATGAAATTGTGACTCCTTGAAAGCCAACTGTGTGCTCTCAAGAATATTAGAAGTCACCTCAAGCTGCTCAATAAGCTCACTCACCTCATCTTCCTTGGCCAACAATGCATCATATGTTGTACTACCCCACTCCATAAGATAATCTATGTTGGCTACCAACTACATATAATCCTTTCCCAAAATCTAGATAGCCTCCCATAAAGAGTGGAACTCTATCAAGGAAAGATAACTGCCTCCATGTTCATCACTAGTAGGAGAACCCCATCCATAAACTGCTAACAATTGACAAGCAGCATCGAAATGTTGGCAAGTGATAGCAATGTCTCGCTCACAAACTCTCAATTGATTAGACACATGATGGCACTGGCTTGACTATCTCCTACAAACCTCCTCTGATGCACTATCTAAAGGAGTATCCTCAAAGTTACTAGTCTCTATATTATTACCATCCATATCCTGTGAATCAACTCTAAAGCTCATATCGACAAATGGAGTATCAAAAATTGTAGCACTGTTGTCCAACTCCTTTTTACCCAAGGAAGCTAAGTCTTCAAAACTACCCACTGCATCCTCCTAGATGTCATCAATGCCAATATGATCTTGGGACTCATTTGTACACACTACCAAATATGAAAGATCATCAACATATTCTAGCAAGTATGGTCAACTAGATATATGAACAAAGCCCAACACCGGGGTATAAAAACTAATACCAACATCGAACAAGCTGCTAGCACAAGAAAAGACAACACCATGCAATTTGCTAATCAAATCCATGATAGCACCCAAACAAACACTGCTGCCAAAATGTGTTAAAGGTCTCTAGTCAACTGAATCCCAAATGCCAATATAACAATCTTGAGTCCATATCTGTAAACTAGAATTAGTTAGTAACTCAAGAAAAATCCTCACTTGAGTAATATGACCAATACCAACTAACTCCACATACTTGTCATGATGAGATAATGAAGTTACAATACTGTCTTTGTTCACTTTTAGCTGGCTGGACAAATCGTGTGAAGTACTACCAGCCTCAACCTCATGTGACGAAGCATCTAACTGTGCCTAGTACTCTTTCTCAGCAAATTCATGAATGCTCAATGTCTACTCATCTCTACCAAGTATCTCACCATCATGCACAACAGCATCCTCATAATCATCATCTGAACCCACTACACTGTAGTCACTACCTGTTGTAACTATACCATCCTGAATACCTATGATATCACCCTTTAATGACCTGTATACAATTGTCTCAATTTGAGTACCAAGCTGACCATTACTGTCAATCTGTGTAATATCCTTTCTCACTACCTCCTGTGGTGGAATAGAATCTGAGACCTCTATTGTCTATAAGCTAGTTTCTCAAACTCCTCATGCAAGTTCTTGGTAATTGTGTCACTTGCCCTGTGAGAAAATTTGCCAAATAGAAATCCGGTCAACTTATCCACCTTAGCTAGGCTAGACAACATGTCATTCATGATACGGTGGTGCTCAACCAACTGTTTAGACATGTCATGGCTTATTTTCCTAAGTTTATCGCGAATGTCTAAATAACCATCCTTTCTACTATTCTGACTCTGGATATCAATTATCCAAAATCATGCCCTCTGAGACTCTGTACTAAACTTTTCCATTCTAGATAAAGTAGATGTAACCCCAATAGGTTATAACTTCTTCAAACACCAAGAACTAACATGAAAATGATTAGAAGTAGCATGCAACCATAGATTTTGACATGCAGCTGATTAGAAGCAACATGCAACCACCAAATTCACCAAGAACTAACATGAAAATGATTAGAAGTAGCATGCAATCATAAATTTTGACATGCAAAAATTAGAAGCAACATGCAACCATAAATTATGACATGCAAGATCTGGGTAGTTGTCAAAACTGACATGCAAACTTCTACAAACCCTCAGGCTAGCAAGATCATGGCTTTGATACCACTGACATGTCCCTTTCTCTGATTTTATATGATATTTCAAGCCTCAAATCAGATCTTTAAAATCAAGAAACCAATATTTCAAAGATCCACCAATTTCTCAATAAACCCCAAATTAGGTATGCCAGAAATAGTGCCAAAAGCTTCACAGCTTCACCTATTAAATTAATAAATCTAAAAGTGGAAATTTTTACAGAAATATGAGCAGCATAACAGCCTATAAAATTATATTTCTAGATATGTATAACATGCACAAAATAGCTCCCAAATGGAGGACAAAAAAACAATGCTCATCGGGCTACCAAAAATAGCACAAAATAGCTCAAAATCAGCACAAAAACTTAATAATCTATCACAAAAGTATAATCATATCAAAATACATATCTTCAACTCTATTTTAAAATTTTAAAGTCTTATATACAGCAGCAACCCAAACTGATATGAAATACTCAACCAGAAACACCAAACTCTTACAAAAAACACTCCCGAAAACCCACAAATCTGCACTGTTCAGCACAAAGGAAAACTTTGCATGAGCATGCACATGGAATGGCTTCAAAATCCCATCCTAATCCTTCCTATAAACCTGCAAAATCCCATTCTTGGGTCTCCTTCTCCATAGGTTTGGCAGCCTCTGAAGAACAACAAAGCAATGCGCAAAAATCAAGTTCCAGAATGAGCCCAAAATGCCTCCAAACTCCTTAAAAGAGGGCATAACCATAACTCACATCCAAGAGGGGTTAATAAAACATATTTTAATAATAATTTTCATTTATTAGTCCATTAGCTTCCAAAGATTATCACCTTTTTCCAAAACTTCACCTTTTTGGGCCTACCTGCCTTAGAAAAGATTATTATTTTTAATTATTTGAAAAGGGGACATGACACAAGCTTTCATCTCGTAGCTTCAGAAAGATAGAGATTTTGGTCAGATTGGGAAAGAGTGGATTGATAAACTCAATGCGGATGGAGTTTCTTTGATTGATCAAATTGGGAATGTTATCCTTCGATTGGAGACTAAGAAAGATAATATCTCATCTAGTCTATGCACTTTGACTGTGGAGAAAGCAAGATGTGATGAGTGTATTTCCTTCCTAAAAATGATTATCCAGATCAAGGAAAAGGAGGTAGTTGAACTAAAGCTTTTGAAAAAAGGAACTGAACCCCTATTTGAATGGCTCTAGGGTATTCAATCCAAGCTAGAGATGATTCAAGAAGCTGAAAAAGGACTCAAGGAAATAGAAGATAAAGTGAAGAGAACTCAAGATAGGGAATTTGAATTGATGAAAGGATTACACACTGACCCACAAACTAGTAGTCAAGGGAGAGCCCTTATTGGAGTAGAGATAATGGAGAACAACTTCTCCATGTATTTAAGTAACCTGTCAGGAATGGCTTCAAGCATTCAAAATAGAGTAACAGAGCTACAAACACTAGGTGGATGCATACACATAGCTACTAAAGAATTGATAGGACATCTAAATTCTATGAAAGAATTGGCTCAAGAACATTCAAAATGGCTCTTAAGATTCACTAATGCACATGTGTCAAGTCATGAGGAATTAGTTTCCATTATAGTTTCCGCTAAGGCATATAGGGTAAAAGTTGAAAAGGGGAAGAAGTCTAAATGATTCGATGATGCCCCCTTATCACTTTCTTTTACAGCTTCTACCAATTTTGTAAATTTTGTAATATAACAAACTAGCATCTTACCATTTGTCTCCTCAAAAGATGAACCGATTAAAATTCCTATTGTAATGGTCATCTCTCAAAATCTATATGTATGAATTTGATTGATTAATAAAGGGTCAGCAAAATTTTCGGTGTGAAGTACTATTTGTTGCAGAGACAATTGAATGGTATTTTATTTCAAATCATTTTCTATTCTAGTATGTATTGTGATTAGTTAGTATTTCCTTTCTGTATCGCAGAGAACTAAGGAAGAACAGAGTTTCATTTCCCTTGTTTTCTAGAATACAAATGAATGTAATAAGTATTTTTATAATTCATTTGATGAAAGGATTCTGTTAGTTTTTCCCAATTCATCAGTTGTATTTTAGATTTGAGTTTGACTTAGTTTAGCATCAGTTGATTATGTGAATGGATTTATGGATTCATAAGATGTGTGGGTACATGAATCTATTTCATTATGGAGAAGTTATTATCTACTTGAGTTGGATTTAATTTAGGTCTAACTTGGTTATTCCTCTACTGTTCTTAGGTTAAGAACATACCGCAAAGTAGTTTAGGCAAAAAAAATTCATTGCAAATTTGTTTTAGGGAGCTGTACCTATCAATTTAGAGGAAAGCTAAATTATTCACAAGAGGCTTTCCAACTATTTGTGATCATATATTGTTCTTAATTTGGTAATAAAGAGTAATAATATAAAAGAACAATCCATTTACCAATAGATTTTTGGTGACTCTGCTGGGAGACGAATAGTTGCTTTATCGAAAAGCCTATGTCATGAGAAAAAATGGTACTACCTCATGAAAACATAATCCTAGTGCTCCAACCTAACATTGGTTTCCAAGATGGCGAAGAGGATATAATTTAATCCCTTAACACATTTTTTTGGAGGCACAAAAGCAACACTAAACATTATCGAAATGATAGCCAGGTATTTGACGAGAAAGAAACAAGAGCTGAAGCCTTTGAAAGAGCTATTCAAAGGAGAGAAATTTAGAGAGAAAAAAGAAAATTAAGATAGTAAGCTTAGAGTTAAACTAGACCTAGCATCCTAGAACAATTTAGGTTCCTTAGAAGTACCAAGGAATAGGGTGGGCAAGATTCCACCTTTGATAAACTAACAGAGCTCGGCTTTCCTATTTTAGAAGTTCCAAAGCAAAAAGGTGAAGGTAAAAGTCAGAGTAGACCCCCTTCCCCTATTAGAAATCAAGATGCCAGCACTTCACATTTCACTTGTCAGGTATTAGCACTTCATAGAGTTACTGCACCTCTAGTTGTTAATTTTTTGCCATATACTGCTAGAACAATCATGGCTTCTCCATGGGCCGTGGCAATAGGGTCGTTAGCACTAAATGCTTATCATCCACTCCTAGTTGGTTCAAGGAAGAATTTCCCTAAATTCTTAGGTGATGGGAAAGTCACTATAGATGAACACATTAAAGCCTTCTTTGTAGATACCCATATATTAGGGGTGGGACATGAAGATGTTGCTGTAAGATTGTTTGTAGAGACCCTTATAGATAGTGTAGCAGACTATTTTTATCATTTAGCTGATGGTTCAATAACTGATTGGGACATGATGAGAACTAAATTTGAAGCCAGATTATAAATTGTAGAAGATGAACATGCCTTGCTAACACAGTTGACTTCAATTAAGAAGCAACCAACTATGAGCATGAGGGATTTTATTGCCAATTTCAATAAGATTAATAGTAGAATTCCTACTACTAATAGACCCATACCTAGCAATCTAAAAACTTTCTTTATTAGTGCTATGCCTCCAGATATCAATTATGATCTGAGAAGAGCACGCCCCACTAATCTAGCTAATGCATAGAAGAAAGCTATAGAATTTGAAGATGATTTGATTTCTACAGGAAAATGGAAGTGAGAACTTCAAACTAGGGGAAGTTCCAGTAATACCACATGATCTGATGAAATGATTCAAAAATTATCAAATGAATTAATAGCAATGAAGAGACAATTTCCTTGGGCTTAATCAGTCTTACCAAAGGAATTATCAAAATCCACCAGGAAGGAATAATGATGGAAAATTGGTACAGTTTCAAGGTTCACAACCCAGGTTGCAGATTGAGGCAGGACCAAAGAAAGGAAATATGTGTGTGTTTCATCTAACAATAGACTATGATAGTGCAAGCTGTCCAAAAACTACTTGCATGATGCAGTTTTTATCCATTGATGAGTTGAATATTGCAACTCTCGGCTCAGAGCCAAATTCATACTCAAATGGCAACTCTAGAAATTTATTTTTGGAATATGAATCAGATTCTAAATCAAAAGGTGAGTGTTACGCAACCATTGATGGAACTTCATTCACAGTACTTAACCATGTACAAAAGATGAAGAATCAAGCCTCTAGTCATACTCATAGAGACAACTCCAATCCTTCTATGAGTAAGGTACATATTGATCAAGAAACATCCACTTCACAGATGGGTAAGGAAAAGACATCTTTCAATTTCATTCAATTTTGTGAAGAGTCAAAAGTTCAAATTTCCACTATTGATTATTTAAAGTCACATCCTTCCAAGTTAAAGAGATTAGTGGATAGATGTAAAGGTGGTATCTCAAACTTGAATCATAATGTGACTATTGAAATTGAAGATGAAACATTAGCATCTGGCTTGTTTAATCAAGAAGATTCTACTATTTTAGCAACCTTCCCTAGATAGAAGCTTGAACATTTTTATATTGCATTGTACATCAATGGATTTAAACTTAGTAATTGCATAATAGATCCAGGTGCATTAGATAATTTGTTATGCCATATTCTATAGCTAAAGCCTTGGGACTAAATCTTACTAAAGTGCATGGGAGATGTTATTCTATGGATGCCAAACAAGTCCCTTTACTTGGATAGATCAAAGATGCTCAAGTAGCCTTAGCTTCACATCTAGAAAAGAAACTCCTATTGACTATCCTAGTAGCTGATATTCTAGCAAGCTATGGACTTCTATTAAGTAGAAGTTTTTGTCAAGACTTGGGAGGAGAAATAAAACTAGATTGGTCTCAAGCAGTGATACCTATTGGGAATAAGAAGGTCAAATTAGAACCTGAAGAAAAAGAAAAGTTCACAATTTTGAAATCAAATGATCCTAAAGCTCAAATTCTATATCAAGAACTGGAATTCGAAAACTATATTTTGTTTACTAAAGAAGGTATGAATGAACAAATAGATGAAAATCTAGGTGATAAAATTACCAATTAAAACAAAGATGTGCCAGGCATATGGATTCTTGAATTTGATGGAAGTTGTGCCTCTTTAGGATTTGGAGTAGGTTTAGTATTGATATCTCTAGAAGGAGAACCTGAACCTATGGATTTTAAATTGGAATTTGGGAATACTAATAATACTATAGAATATAAGGCTTTATTACTGGGAATAATGTTAGAAAAGGAAAGAGGGATAAAGATTTTAAAAGCTCAAGGTGATGTCAAGCTTATTGTAAAGCAAGTAAAAGGGCAGTATTCTGTTAAAAAACATAAGCTTAAAAATTATAGGAACAAAGTCTGGGATGAGATTGAAGGTCTGGATGCTTTTTCTATTGAAGCAGTTCCAAGGGAGATGAATACCAAAGCTGACTCCTTAGCAGTTTCTACCTCTTTATTGCTCCCTCATCCAGATTTCAAAGACAAGAAGTACTAGATTGAAATTGTATATCAATCTGCCACCCCAGATAACATAGAATCTTGGCAAGTCTTTAGTGATGACAAGAGTTTGCAGATGTTTTTAGAGAATGACAAGTCTAGTTTTGAACATGAGTCCAGTGGAGGTGATCATAAAAGCTCTAATGTAATTGAGAAATAGGGTCAAAATGGAGAAGTTTCACTAAAAGGTAATACCATTCCTCCATATTTTGTGGCATTAGAAAAAAATTTTAATAGACATGATGCTTACATAAAGCAAAAGAGAGAGGAAAAGGGACCTACCACAAGTGAATATGGAGTTAACATTGGAGACATTCATGATCCCAAACTAATTAACATTGGGAAGTGTTGTTCACTTGAAGAAAAAGAGGCTGCAAAGAATCTATTTATGGAGTATAGAGATGTTTTTTCTTGGAGCTATGAAGATTTGAAAAGCTATAGAGATGGGAAGGTAAAACATCAAATTCTGCTTAAAACTAATGCAATCCCTTTTCGGAAAAAATAGAGGAATTGTAATCCTAAGGTTGTAGATGCCATTTTTTGGGAGGTAGATAAGACTCTAAAGGCAAGGATAATTTATCCCATTCACCACTCCACCTGGGTAGCCAATATAGTACCCATTAGAAAGAAGAATGGAGAGATAAGGATCTATGTTGATTTCCACAATTTGAACCAGGCATCTCTAAAAGATAACTTTGCTCTCTCCAATATGGATTAGTTACTACAAATGGTAGTAGGATCTGAAATGATGTCTATGCTAGATGGATTCTTAGGTTACAATCAAGTTGAAGTAGAAGAGAAATATCAACATAAGACAACATTCACTACCCCTTGGGGTACATTTGCATATCATAGAATTCCTTTTAAGCTTATTAACATTGGTGCTACATTCCAAAGGTGCATGAGTAAGACATTCCGTGATTTGAAAGACCAAATCATAGTCATATATCTGGATGATGTCATCGTGTTCTCAAGAAAAAGAAAATATCATATGGAAGATTTAAGTAAAGTACTACAGAGGTGTAGAGAGCATGGAATATCTCTTAACCCAAAGAAGTCAGTTTTCTATGTGACAGAAGGAAAGCTTTTGGGTCATCTAGTGTCCCAAGAAGGCATTAGAATTGACCCTAAAAGAGTAGAGGCTATTCAGAGATTAAGTCTACCCTCAAACAAAATAGGGGTTAAATCTTTTTTTGGACAGGTAAATTTTCTAAGAAGATTTGTGCTTGATTTCATAGAAACTACTAAACATATAGTAGACATGATGAAAGGAAATTCAAATTTTAAATGGAATGAGGCAGGAAAGCAAGCTTTTCAGGATATAAAAAATTGCTATTGCCCGTACCCCATTTTTGAGTCATCCAAATTATAAACAAGATTTCTTTATTTATTGTTATGCTTCTAAGCATACTTTATCTGCAATATTAATGCAAGATAATGATGAAGGGGTACAAGCTCCTATAGATTTTATGAGCATACCTTTGAAAAATCATGAATTGAAATATTCACAAATTGAGAAGCATGCCTATGCAGTAGTCAAAGCACTTAATAATTTTGGGTTTTATATCTTACATTCACACTCTATCATCTTTGTCCCAGACGTAGCAGTAAAAAGTGTACTAACATAATAGAAAGTAGGTTGCAATGTGAGAGGAGCATGGGTAGAAAAGATACAGGAATATGATAGTGAGATTAAACCTACAAAGTTGATAAGAGGGAATGCTTTATGTAAGGCAATTGTAGAGAACAAAATCATTGGAGAGTTAGAAGAACTAGGTGAGAAACAATTGGTGTTAGCTGTAAGTCTCCACAATCCATGGTTTGAAAACATCATTTACTTTTTAACATATGGTGAATATCCAAAAGGCCTAAATGTAAAGCAAAGAAGAGACCTTAAACTAAAAGTAGCTAAATATGTGATCTGGGGTGGTAAGCTTTTCAAAAAAGCTATTGATGGCACTTTCCTTAGGTGTGTAGATAAGTAACAGCAAGAAAAGTTGTTGAAGACATTTCATGATGAAGCTTGTGGTGGACATTTCTCTTCCTCACTCACAGCATTTAAAATACTAAGGCAATGTTATTACTGGCCTGGGATGTTTAAAGATGCATATGCTTGGGTAGCAAAGTGTGAAAAGTGCAAAATGTTCTTTGGACATCCCCAACTGGCTGCCCTACCACTAAGACCTGTTATCATAGAAGGGCCTTTTCAACAATAGGGCCTTGATTTTATTGGTCTTATTAATCCAACAGCCAGTGCTCATCATCAATATATAATAACAGCAACCGACTACTTCACTAAGTGGGTAGAAGCTAAAGCTACAAAGAAGACTACTTCTTAGGTGGTGTGTGGATTCATAAAAGAGAACATTTTTGTCAGATTTGGTGTTCCTATCAAACTAGTGATGGATAACGCATCTTACTTTTCTTCAATGGAAATTACTAATTTTTGTTTTGAGTATGGGATCACCGTTGGTCATTCATCTAATTATTTCCCTCAAGGGAATGGCCAACCAGAATCTAGTAATAAGAACTTAATTAATATTGTGAAGAAACTAGTTTCAGATAATTAGAAGACTTGGCACAAGAAAATTTATGAGGCGCTCTGGGCAGACAGAGTGACACCCAAAAGGGCGATCGGTATTTCCCCTTTTGAACTGGTTTATGGAACTAAAGCCAATCTACCTCTACCTCTAGAGTTAGCAATGAACAAGCTTAGAATAGTAATTGAGGATGATGTCTATAAAGATGGTCTTGAGAAGAGGATCCTATACTTGAGAAAACTTGAAGAAGAAAGGAGAGAAATTGTAGACTATATTACACAACATCAGATGTGAGTGAAAGAACTATTTGATAAGAGAACAAGACCACAGAAATTCATGGTGGCAGATAGTGTGCTACTTTGGGACAAAAGAAAAGCTCTGAAAGGAATGCATAAGAAGTTTGATACTCTGAAGATAGGTCCATTCAGAATTCACCAAACATTTGAGAATAACTTATTCAAATTGGCTTATGAGGATGGTGAAGTACTCCCCTTGACTTACAATGGTCAAGATTTGAAACTCTATCAAGTTTCAAATGGAAAATAGGTAACCCCTGTAGTGTACTATAGTTAAACCTAGTGTCCTATGTGTGCCTTAGTTACCCTTTTCATTTCTATTCTCTTTTTCTTGTTCTCTTTTTCTTTTTGTTTTAGTTTTCGTTGTGTTTCCACCTTTTATATCCTTTTGCAAAACCAGAGATTTTGAGTTCCTTGCTTGGATATACTCTACCCAAGTCCCCAGTCAGAGCTAGTTGTTGCCCCACTTTTTACCATAGTCCAATTTTACAAAGTGGAGGATTTAACTTGCATTGTGTATAGGCTAGTCGAGTCAGTTGGTTCTTCCTTAAAGTGTTAAGTTTCTCCATTGGGTTTCCATCTTTATTCTTTTCCCGCATTATATAATCGGATGGGTGTTACTTATAGTTTTGAGTCATGTGGGTAGTCTAGATCCTTACTTGATGGAGATTCTTGAAAAATGCTACCTCAAATGAATTTACTTGCAGCTCATTTGATCCAAGTATAAAGAAAGTTGAATTGGCAAAAAATCAAGTTTCTTCTTCTCGTTAGCAAGTTTTTGCACCCTGAAGGTGAAACTCTATAGAGATCTATAAATGCTATTTTTAGGCTGAAAAAAGGAAAGGTGAGTCATAATATAAATGGATCATTCAAGTATTATCATGTTTTCATACTAGGAATCACTCAGAACTCACCAGGATGATCATAATAAGCATCGGTGGAAAACTCAGAAATAGATTCTCCTTTGGCAGGTTTTGAACCAAGAACTAAGTTTTCCAAAAAGGCCTAAATAGAAGGGTGAAGTTACTAGTGGACCCCATTTTTTTCTTGCATAGCCCTTTTTATGTTTTCTAAATGCATATAGTGAAGTGCTTAAGGCAGAAAAGGTAAAACAAAAGCGTAAGCAAAAAAATGGAAATCGCCTTCTCCATTGCAGGTTTTCTACCCTCGAGAGCAATTTTTGGCATCCAATGAAGAATGGCTACTGTAAGAATGGTAAATGTTTAAATTGATCACTAGATGTGTTTGGGATAGAAATGGAAGCAAATTAGTTAAATTTGTAAGGATATTTTGAGTGGAATCTCGCCAAGCGAATTTTTCCCCAGGGAGTACTCCATTCTTGTTTTTTCAAAACTAGGTGAAAATGGAAAGGTAGGTCAGTAATAAAGGAGAGTTACTGTTGGGGGAATGGGAACAATTAAATGAAAAGGAGAAATCCATTAGAACCCTTACATTTACTAACACAATGGATTTGTCCTTAAATTTTCTCATGTGGTGCAGATTGTAGAATTTAACGGGAAGATTAAGGGTTTTCATATAAAGAAGAATCTAATAGAAATTCAAATCACTGGCTTACTATTATACTATTGTATTGAATAGTGATTCCAGAAAACTTCAAAGTTTAGGGTTTGTTTCTTTACCTTATCACAGTTGTTGAATATCTATCATTCTATATCAGGAAAGATGGCATCAAGATTCTCTGGTTTTAATGGGCTGGATGGAATCAAGTCAACATGGTAGAGTATCTTTGATACTTCATTACATTTCTTTGATATGCAAGATTTTTAGAGAAGGTTGAGAACTGAGCTGATTCACCCTATAACAGAGAAACTTAGAGGAAGTGGACTAGTGGAAGTAGCCAAGTTTCTTGTCACAGTAAAAGCTCTGGAGCTAATTGTGGAATGTATCAATCATTACAACCGAGACACAAAGTAGATCCTATTGCTTGTTCAAATGGTATTGATTTCAATTGATAGGCAAGTGGTGGTGAATTGTTTGTAGATTCCAGAATGAGAGGAGTTCTTTGAGCTAACAATCAGAAGAGTATGTCCAAATTCTCCCTGAGGAAGATGGTGTGGTGGAAGGAGATCATAAACTCTTGGTTCCAAAAGCCCAAGGGAAAAAAAATTAAGGTCCCTAAAACCCTATTTGGCACATATCTTAAGCCCAAAATTGTGAATATTTTGGTCCTCTTCCATCGACTAAAAGGTGAGGTAGAAGCACTCAATTTTATAGAACAATACTTCTTTATGGTGCAAATTATCTGCTCAGACACATAGTATGTTGACTGGGCATTTGAAGTTAGCAAACATCTTTCTAGGGCTCTCGGTGTAGCCAAGTTTTATAATTAATTTTATATGTCATATTTCTTGATATATATGTTAGCTTCCCTACAATTGTGGTCGGGACTCCCCAGAATAGAGAATTTTCCTAAAGACGTAAAAAGTTATGAGTTTTATCCATGCTTGTAGTTATAGAATAGCTATGTGGAATATATGCGGATTAATGATGCATTTACTATGAGAATATGGAGGGAACTCCAAGGGTGTCCAAAGTAGAGGTTTAGCCTAGAAGTAATGGTAGTCATCAACCAATTTGGATGTTATTTTGTTCAATTCTCATCTTTCTCTTATTTGCGTCTTGCCGCATTTGAGGGATTTCCCCTGAAGCTACCTATATATCCAGATGATATGCTCGTGCTCATCAAGATCATTAGGAAAAAAATCCAAGTAAATGTGTTGAGCCCCAGTTTCAGAAAGAAGGGGTATGAATTCCACATAAAAGTTGGAGCTTATAGTTGTGAATCCAGATCTGATGCAAAGAACATACTCAAAGCATTCGAGAACAAATAAAAACTGGAGGAGTATGAAGTGATAAGGCCCATGTTTGATCCAAATGGGTATGCTAGAGATGTGATTCAATTTGGAAGTGTCATCAAACATGTAACTACTATAGAAGATTACTGGGCTAATTACAGAGATGATCTAGAGAGACAAGACTGTGCCTTAGCTAGACTCATAGGAGATCAAATAAAGACCTATGACATTGAGTTGGATGTGGAAGGGCTAGAAGATGATGGGCAACATATGTATAGTAATACATATTTGACCAAATTGAGAAACATCCCAATTAGCTTTGAGCTGTGTGTAAATATAGAAGAAGATATTGATGTTATGATGACCCAGATCATAAAGAGAACCAGGAAATGGGTTGAGTGGACAATGAAAAAGAGCCAAAGTAGGAGCAAGACTACTCAAGCTTCTCCAACTGCTCCTACTCCCACTTCCCCTCAAAGTGCCACACCCAATGTTACAACTTCGCCTACTCAAGGGGTAGCTCAATCTATAGGAGGAGGTGATCAGGAGGTGATCAACCCCCAAAGAAGAATATTTCAATAGCTCCAACTTCCCAAGGAGGTTCTCTACCATTGATTGGAGCTCAGGCTAGTATTGAAGAAAAAGGGATAGAAGAACCGAAAGATGGAACCACCACTCTAGTGTCACCTCTTCACACCACTCCAACTCCTTCTCCACATGCTACCCCAATTCCATCTCCCCGTGTTACCCCAGTTTCATCACCTCATCATAGCCCTACTCCATCTGCAGGTGCTTCTCTTTTGAAGCCAACTGGTTCTCCGATTGAGATAGTAGAGATTGGAGATTATAAGAGCAACAACAGAAAGTCCACTGAATCTAATGAAGCTACAAAGAGAACTCAAGTAGAAGAGAATGTATTAGGTTCATCTCAGCTCCTCTATCAAGATTCAGAGAACCCCTTCTCTGCAACAACAATAGAAATGACTCCAGTAAAGAAGAAAATGTTCAGCATAGAGTCACTTGGAATGGCCTCTAAATTGATTGGTATAGGGTCTTGGCTTGAAGACACCTTAGAAAGAAAAAGAAAGAGGAAAGATGAAAGTGTTCCTACAAAGGATGTTGTGTTTCAAGAGGTACGCTCTGGATCCACCATAGTAAAAGCTAAGAAGCAGAAAAATTTCTCCATACTTGGGTAGGATCTAGAAACTAGACATTTGACTATGGAGATTACAAAACTAAATAAAATAGGGTAGATTGAGGAGATGATGCCTGAAGACTTCACTCTACACTCAATTTATCTTGGAGAGGCTAGACATGATACAAAAGTTAGCTTATGGAGGTCAGGCAATGAGATAACAGAAGGTCAGTTAGAAAACCTCAAATTATCAAAGATTAAGATGAAAGTTAAGATAGAAGAACTCAAAAGATTCATCAGGTAGCTAGTTTTTCCATTGCCAACCATTACTGGTGTGCCTACTATTGAGAATTCTACAGCAAAGGAAGTGCAAGCTTTCATCTCGTAGCTTCAGAAAGATAGACATTTTGGTCAGATTGGGAAAGAGTGGATTGATAAACTCAACGCAGATGGATTTGCTTTGATTGATCAAATTTGGAATGTTATCCTTCAATTGGAGATGAGAAAGATAATATCTTGTCAAATCAATGCACTTTGACCATGGAGAAAGCAATATGTGATGAGTGTATTTCCCTCTTGAAAATGATTATCCAGATGAAGGAAAAGGAGGCAGTTGAAGCAAAGATTTTGAAGAAAGAAATTGAACCCCTATTTGAATGGCTCTAGGGTATGCAATTCAAGCTAGAGATGATTGAAGAAGCTGAAAAAGGACTCAAGGAAATAGAAGATAAAGTGAAGAGAACTCAAGATAGGGCATTTGAACTTATGAAAGGATTACACACTGACCCACAAACTAGCGGTCAAGTGAGAGCCCTTATTGGAGTAGAGATAATGAAGAACAACTTCTCCATGTATTTAAGTAACCTATCAGGAATGGTTTCAAGTGTTCAAAACAAAGTGACAGAGCTACAAACACTAGGTGGATGCATACACATAGCTACTAAAGAATTGATAGGACATCTTAATTCTATGAAAGAATTTTCTCGAGAACATTCAAAATGGCTCTTAAGATTCACTAATGTACATGTGCCTAGTCATGAGGAATTAGTTCCCATTATAGTTGCTACTAGGGCATATAGGGTAAAATTTGAAAAGGGAAAAAAGTCTAAATGATTCGATGATGCCTCCTTTTCACTTTCTTTTACAGCTTCTACCAATTTTGTAAATTTTGTAATATGACAAACTGGCATCTTGCCATTTGTCTCCTCAGAAAATGAACTGATTAAAATTCCTATTGTAATGGTCATCTCTCAAAATCTATATGTATGAAGTTGAATGATTAATGAAGGGTCGGCAAAAAATTTTGTGTGAAGTACTATTTGTTGCAGAGACAATTGAATGGTATTTTATTTCAAATCATTTTCCGTTCTAGTATGTATTGTGATTAGTTAGTATTTCCTTTCTGTACCACAAAGAACTAAGGAAGAATAGAGTTTCATTTCCCTTGTTTTGTAGAATACAAATGAATGTAATAAGTATTTATAATTCATATGACTAAAGGATTCTATTAGTTTTTCCCGATTCATCAGTTGTATTTCAGATTTGAGTTTGACTTAGTTTAGCATCAGTTGATTATGCAAATGGATTTATGGATTCATAAGATGTGTGGGTACATGAATCTATTTCAGTATGGAGAAGTTATTATCTACCTGAGTTTGATTTAATTTAGGTCTAACTTGGTTATTCCTTTACTATTCTCGAGTTAAGAACATACCACAAAGTTGTTTAGGAAGAAAGCAAAATTCATTGCAAATTTATTTTAGGGAGTTGTACCTATCAATTTAGAGGAAAGCTAAATTATTCACAAGAGACTTTCCAACTGTTTGTGATCAGATATTATTCTTAATTGGGTAATAAATAGTAATAATATAAAAGAACAATCTGTTTACCAACAAACAATTGAAGTAGAAGGAACAATATGACCTATACAAAGATATAAGGTGCTTACTTTCACACCTTTTGCTACTTATAGGGAACCTTTTGAAACCTTCCAATTTTTATCATTAAAAGTAACTACAACACCCTCATCCCTGAGTTGCCTTGCTGAAATTAAATTCCTACTCAGCCTTGGAACATGTCCTATCTCATGTAGTAGCCAATGATTCCCATTTTGCAACTTAATCTTAATTTTTCCCTTTCAAAAAATCCTATAGGGTTCATTATCCCCCAAATAAACAAGCCTAAAATCCCCTTGGACATAATCAATGGAATAACCTGTATGAGGTGTAGCATAAAAATGAAGCACCAAAATCTAAAATTCATGAATCATCAACACTTTCTAAAGACAGAAGAAAATCATCCTCTTTGGATTTGTTACTTACCACATTTGCCTCCTTGTCTCCATCTAGTTTATCTCTTTCATTTTTCTTTTTATTCCAACAATCTTTCTTTTTGTGCCCTAGTTTCCCATAGTACCAGTAGTCATTTGTTCCTCTTGATTGAGACCTCCTCCCCTTTTACTTTGCTCTTGATTTCCCACAATTTCTAGAATTATTTCCTCTCTCAATCATTCTGCCTCTGCTTTGTGCATTCAAAGCACTTCCTATATAGATCAACCTAAGGATTTCCTATGAGTTTCCCCACTCAAAATAACACCAATCACATCTTCACATTTTAGGGTACTAGATCCAAGAGCAGAATTACTCACAACAATTACCAAGCTAGTCCAACTTTCAAGCAAAGAACACAAAATCAAGAGAGTTGTAATTTTTTCATCAAAATTGATACCTATAGAAGATAACTGACTAGTAATAGTATTAAACTCATTTAAATGATTTGCAATAGACCCACCTTTTTCCATTTTCATATTAAATAAATGCTTCATGAGAAATACTTTGTTTGAAGTCAAGGGCTTTTCATATAGTGTCACTAGAGCTTTCATCAACTCTTCTATTGTCTTCACTTTTGTAATATTAAATGCCGCCGATGGTGTTAGGCATAATTGAATGCTTCCAAGTGCCTTTCTATCCAAAAGATCCCATTCATCATTTGACATAGATCCTTGATTCTTGGCTTTTCCTTCTAATGGCTTCCATAAGTCCTTCTGATAAAGATAGTCTTCCATTTTCATCTTCAAAAATTGTAAGTTCTGCTTATTAAACTTGTCAGCCCTCAGCTTACCCTTGTCTGCCATTGCTCCCACTCAACCATGAGATTGTCATTCAATCATGAGACTTTCCTACAGAGGATAATTGAAAAAAAACCTCACTCTGATACCACTTGGTAGGATTAAACTACAGAGAGAAAAATAATAATTACATGCAAATATGACCAATAACAAAAAATAATAGATCACAAAAAAAAGAACACAAGTCACCAAGATTTAATGTGGTTCAACCAATCCCAGGGCTACGTCCATCAAATAGCAAGTCTAATCTTATTACAATCCAGTGATTACAACTTGATTACAAGCTCTAATCCCTTATAGCTCAATAATACTATGAGAACCAATTTTACATCACAAATTAATGAAAATACCTAACCCTAAGCCCTTTTATACAAGTATTTTACGCTGCTTTAGGGTTACAGCATGTCAGCCATATGTTAGCCATAATGTCGACCATGGCCCAAAAATAATTTTCCCAAAGAAATTATAAAGTATGTGCAATACTTTCCTAATTAGTCACCATAAATTAACAAACCACAACATAACCATAGGTTAAAAGGAGTCATGAGTTAGGGTAGAAATGTAATGTTGCAAAACAATTCAAAATTAACAAAGAAAAAACCTTAAATAATAAAATCTTAAAAGGGGACTAAAGTTTTTCAAAGTTTTTAACATCAATATTCAAGGCTCAATTCAAATTTCCTTCCCTCAAAAAGGATATGACTATTAGCTTTATTTACAAATATTGTAGAAAATTGCAAGATAATAGGGCATAAAAATTATGGTTTTCCTAAGGTAAAAGGCACATGAGAAATGCAAACCTTAATTTCTCAGATAGTTAAAAATGGATTTCACAACACATATTCAATATTTTTAATAAGGTTAAAAACCCATGCCAACAAGAGGATTTGAATAAATCCTTAAAAAGAAGGAAGGAATTGGCTATCCAATAGAATGATACTCTATATCAAGAAGAAGACATTGAAGGACTACTTGACAATGGTAGTTCCAGTGAAATTGATGCAGCAATAATAGACCTACTGGAGAGAAATGATGTATTGAATGAAGAGGTTAGAGGAATTAAAAGAGAGCATGAAATCCAATTAGTAAGACTATGAGAAGTGACTGAATTGAAAAGGAATGGTGAGGAAGAAAAAATAATGATAGAAGATGACAAGAGACAAATGGCTACTAGACTTGATGAAAGGACATATTATGTGAAAAAGATCACAAACAATCAACTGCATGTGGTGAATCAATTGCTACTTGAGATTCAAGAATTGAATAGAAAGGACAAGAAAATTACAAATTAGAGGAATGGGTTAAGATCTAAAAAGGAACTCATTGAGAGGATGAATAAACCTAATAAAGTTGTGAAATACTTTGAGAGCTGATAAGAACACCAAGAATACCTAGTGACACCTCTAGACTAGGATATAACAAGTACCTATCATCTACTAAATAAGGAGAATCATCAAAGTGTGGAGAACATAGGAATGCAAATCCAAAGCACAAAAGCCCTACATGTTATCACTATGGGAAATCATGACCTATGAAAAATATCTACAGAAGAAAGATTGGTAAGAAAAGTCCTAAACCAAAATTCAATGAATATTGTCTAATTTCAAGAAACAAAGACACCAAGCACTTGAATATAGGTCAAAGGCTAGTAATACACTTGATGAACATAGGTTTGAAGGGTATTGTTACAACTATAAGAAGTGTGGACATAGAGATCAAGAATGTAGATCTAAGGAAAAACCTAGTTAGACAACCAAGATTCAAGGAAAGGCATCCAAACATGGTAACTTACACAATTGGAGTTATAACACAATGTATAGTTGTCATTATTGTGGTGAATATGGTCATATTGTAGGAAACTATATTAGGACACACTTCAAAGGAAAATCCAAGAATTGGGTGAATGGAAGTTTGGTTTGTTATAGTTGTAATAGGATTGGACATGTAAGAAGAAATTTTAGACCCAAATTAACAACATTGAGAAATAAACAAAGAAAAGGTGAAAATATTGTTGAGATGACAAATAACTAGTTGAATCAAACCTAGAGAAAGAAGGAAGAAGTAGGTAGTAGTGGAACCAATGAAGCTAAGGTCACTCAGTCCAATGGATTAGGTGATTACAATTATTCTAACTAAGAAAAGAAGAAATGTAAGGAACTATACATTTAAATAATACATTACACACTAATTCCTAACATAAGATGTGTTAAAAGTCCATATCTACATAAATCAAGATGCATTAGGATGGATTTGAGGCAAAAACAGAGAAAAGAATTAATATTCATAATTGATTTTGAGTATCAGTATTAGTGTCTATAATGACCAAGTATAATTATGTGAACTAGGATCCCACTCAAACTGATTTGATATGTTGCCCAAGCCAATTGTGGAAATGGTAAAAGTGATCGAGTGATGAAAGGAAGGTAGTGTGTTAACCAAGCTCTTATGTTAATTTTGAGCTAGCTATATTGCACCTATCATAGTGTGAAGTATTTATTGATTACCTAGTTCAACCATTTAAAACTATATAGAAAGATTTGTAGATCATTTTTACTCACCTAGCAATCAAAGAACTTTCAGAGTGATTCAAAGGCAATTGATAGAGTGATTTGTGTGGAAACTTTTGTGATTCAATAGCATGTCATCGGAAAATGTAAGGAGAAATAAGTAAAGTTTGCAAACTGAGCTTATTTTTTTTATAAAATTGTTGTATTGTTTGAAAACCCTAGTTCACAATGGCATCATCTACATCTTGAAGTGGAAATGAATCTTTGAAAGATAGAAATTCAATAATTGCGAGGAATGACACATTCCCCCAACCAAAATTTAAAGCATATCTAGAAGTTGAAATGATTGGAGACACATCTATCAACTTGTCATCTATTTCTCCCTAATTCATCATGGTGCATGATGTGTATTCATTCTATATGTGTAAGATTGGATAAATTAGTGACTTTGAGCTAAGAAATGCTTGTGAGAAGTTGTTCAAGAATGGAGTCTTGTTAGTAGAGAATAGAGTTGTTGTCAAGAAAGTGCTTTCCTGTGCCCTAGCTTTTCAAAAAAAATTAAGGTTGAATGGATAAAAAATAATTTTGAGCAAGGTACATGACATGAAGATGTTCCTAGAGAATGGGCCAATCAAGATAATGAAGGAAATTGTTCATCAAGAGACTAAGTACCCTACCCTAGATCATGTAAAGATTGTGTGGTGCCCAGCTAAGAATGTGATAGAGTAAAAAACAAAGGCCAAATGGAATATCTGAAGAATGACTATTGATGACATTAAGAATCCTATTATTGAGTTTACAATCTAAGTGATTGCACACAAATTCTTTTAGTCAAGCTAACTAAATAGTGTACTATACATAGCAGTAGATTTGGGCTACAAAATTGTGAAGAAGCATCTTAGCTATGACCTAGCTAAGCTATAGTTGATCCAATTAGTAGAAAATCTAGGAGCCATCAAGAAGGCTAAGAACACTTCATGTAAGTTTATCTCACTGCTAATGTGCATATTCTTTTATGTACAAAATTCATTTCCTACTATAGGAGATATTGTGTGGGATCATTACTACATTTGAGCCTGAATTGTGATGATAGGTCATCCCAATTGTGATAGTAACCCATCACTCAACTGACATCAAGAGGAATTGGCTCCCATCGAATGAGTGCTTGACTTTTTTTTGTCACAAGTTGTGATGGTAAGGCTGACCATTGCAATTGTGATGGCCACATGTGTCATAAATTGAGCTAAGGTACTAGAAAACCATTCATTTTCACCATCATAATTGTGATGGAAATTTTTCAAGGAAACCATCACAAATGTGAAGTTCATGCAATAGAAATTATGTGGGCCCAATGGTAAGCCATCAAAAATGTCCATCTCAATTGAGATGGGAATGTGGAAAGAATGCTATAGGATTGATGGATGGTCATCATAATTGCGATGACATTTTGTATTAATTTTTAAAAATGGTGGCAAACATTGAATAGTTATGATGCAATCATAGGTTAATACTGTCATGAAATCATAGGTTAATACTGAGCTTCACTTGGTTTCAAGAATAGTTTAATATTCTCTACTAATCAGGGCTAACCACATGAAGGTGGGAGCTCACTTTGCCCCACCCCCCCACCCCCCAACATCTAAATTCCCCATTAACATCTAAAATATATTAGAAAGGATCAATCTTTAAAGTATAAAAAAAGGTTCTAGACCTACAAAAGTGACATAATTTTCCCATCTTTTGGTGCATGTCATTTTTCCATCACATCCAAAACAAGATTATGCCACTCTGAATCGAGAACATATGCAGTTGCATTTAAATGCATGGAAAGCATGAAGAGCTGATAAAACACAAAATGATTACATTTAGTTAATAGGACTATTAACTTTTTAAAATTATAGACCATCATGAATAGTGTCAGTGATGGTCTATGACTTAAAATACCTAATTACTAAAGACCTCTAACAAAAATAGAAACCTTTTTATTTTTTCAACTCTGCTTGATGTTGTATGCATATGAATTGACATTGCATATTGAAATATGCCATCCTTCTGCATTGCCTAAAACCAAGAGATTCACACAATTAGTTGTCATACAATCATAGGTTAATATTGAGTTTCACTTGGTTTTGAGAATAGTTTTATATTTCTACTAATCAGGGCCAACCACTTGAAGATGGAAGCTCATTCCCCCCCACCCAACATCTAAATTCTCCATTAACATCTAAAATATTTAAGAAATGATCAATCTTTAAAGTACTTGGAATTTCCTCATTGCCTCCTACTACTCTCAGGGGAAGTCCATCTTCATTTCTCATGAAAAATTCATGACACGGGAACATCCAAGAATGTCCTCATTACCTCTTGCATAAAATGAATCCAATATTAGAAAATGTTCCATGATAAATAATAGTTCAAGTGAAATAAAAACATGGAAAATGAGAGAGAAAAAGAGGAATCTACTTACCAATAGGCATTTCCATCACATCTATGGCCATGCTACCTGTTGACTGAGTTTTATTATTTTTCTATTGTGCCAAGATCTCTCTATTTACATACATACATATACACATATTATATGCATATATATGTACATACATACATACATACATATACAGAGATCATAAGGGCATGATAATGAAATGCAGAGATCACAAGGGCATGGTAGAAAAATGTAGTGATCACAAGGGCACATACATACATACATATATACATACATACATGCATGCATACATACACAAATATATACATAGATAAATGCATACATGTATATATGTATATGAAGAAAAACATTTTTTAAGGTGCTAAGCGACTTACCTCAAGATCCTCCAAAAAAATAATTTAGACCAAGAAAAATGGGCAGATATCATAGCAGATATTTCTAAAAAGAAACAAGCCATAACCCAATTAAATGTTCTAGTTGTTGATTATTTGGGTTGATATATTCATATTTAATTGGGTTATGGCTTCTACAAAGGAATGAGCCTCGTGATTATGGCATTTACATAGAAGCAAAACTTACTTCTTCAACTACTTACACTCAACTCTTCTTGAAGTTGTTCTTCCAGCAGTGAGAATAGCTGCTACAAATTTCTAAGAGCCAAGGGACCCTAAACTTATGCTACATTTTCTGGAAACATGGGAGAAGTTACTACCAACTTTAGTACTTCATAACTTTCTAGATCATATAGTGATGCCCAAATTAATAGCAATAGTGGATACTTGGGATGCAAAGATTATAAGGGAATGACAAAAAATTATTATAGAACTGTCATCATATTAAGTACAATAAAATGAATGAGATGTAGAGATTAGAAAGGCACAACAATGAAATGCAGTGATCACAAGGACATGGAAACAAAATCATAGATCTCCACATGATACATACATACATACATAGATACATATGCATGTGTGTATGTATGTATATAGAGAGATCTTTGTTAAGGTGCTTATTACATCTTAGCACAACAGAAAAATTGATCCAACTACATAAACATTCTAGAATCCAAATAATTAAATAATAAAACTTGCTCAACCCAAGTCAAGTGACTTAGCTCAAGATCCTAGAAAAAATAATGCAAAGTTAATGGGATATATATATATATACAGATATATATATATATATATACATATATATATATACACACACATATATATATACACATGTATATATATATATATGTATATATATACATACATATGTATGTATATACATACATATGTATGTATATACATACATATATATATAATGTATGTAGGGGAAATATAATGCCCATTAACAATGAAATAACTCTGCCTATTTTTCCTAGTCTGTATGTATATGTATATACATACATACATACATACATACATACATATATACATACATACATATGGGGAACAATTAATGTTATGTTTTCTTTTCTTTTTTGTTCATTTTATGTTGTCCTCCATATGGCCTATAGTAAAATATGTATTGCATGTGCATTTTCTTTTCCATTGTAGTAGTGGTAGTAGATATTTGGGATCCTTATAGGGAGAGTGTGCCAATATCTGCATGGTTACATCCATGGCTTCCATTATTGGGCCAGTGACATATAGAGCCTTTATATCAAACCATTCGTTATAAATTGGGGAATGTGCTTCATACTTGGTATTCAAGTGATGCATCTTCATATGCAATATTATCACCTTGGAAAACTATATTTGATCTTGGTAGTTGGGAATAGATGATTGTTCCTTTTATTATACCTAATCTAGTGACAATTCTATAGGAAGTTGTCATCGACCCAGCTAATCAATAACTAGACCCATTCAACTAGGTTATGGCATGTGTGTGTATATATATATATCTCTCTCTCTCTCTCTCTTTGTGTGTGTGTGTGTGTGTGTGTGTGTGTGTGTGTGTGTGTGTGTATTTAACTAGGTTATGGCTTCTACAAGGGAATGAGCTTCATGATTATGACATTTACATAGAAGTAGAATTTGCTTCTTCAATTCCTTACACTCAACTCTTAACTAAAATTATTCTTCTACCAGTGAGAATAGCTACTACAAATTCCTAGGAGCCAAATGACCCTGAACCAACACTATAGTTTCTAAAGACATGGGAGAAGTTACTACTAGATTTAGTACTTCATTACATCCTCGATCATATAGTGATGCCCAAATTAACAATGGCATTAGATACTTGGGATCCTCGTAGGGAGAGCATGCCAATACATGCACAATTACACCCTTGGCTTCTATTGTTGGGCTAGTGTATGGAGCCTTTATAACCAACCATTCATTATAAATTGGGGAATGCGCTTCATACCTGGCAATCAAGTTATGCATCTACATATGTAATTTTATCACCTTGGAAATTTGTATTTGATCTTGCTAGCTAGGAACAATTGATTGTTCATTTTATTGTACCTAATCTGATGATAGTTCTACATGAATTTTTAATCAACCTAGTTAATTAGCAACTAGACCAATTTAACTAGGTTATGGCTCAAGCATGTGTGATTCCCATTTATCATATTTTTGTAATGTTGGAGGAAAAAAAAATTATTTGTGCAGGATATGGAGGAAGAGTAGCGGTGTTGGAAAACATGAAAATTTAATAATAAGAAGTCGCCTTGAGGAACTTGTGTATGCTCTTGGAAAACATGTCATCAAAAATGTTCATCATGACCATTTTTTCTTCTACATGTTTTTGCATGGAGCCTTCACACATCTAGTGCTCACAAATGTTTACTTAAGAATCTATGTGAACCTGCAATGCACTACTATGTGGTGAAATATGTAGAAAATCATATAATATTTCATTACACAAGGTTTTTCTCTTGGTGTGCTCATTCATTAAGTTAAGCACCCAAGTTTTCATTTCAAATCATGATTTATCTACTTTGGGCTTAAAAACTGGTATAACAGCCTACAAAGAGTACTTAGGAAGAGATGGATCTCACATTCATTCATTAATAAAATATAGCATTCATTCATTAGCACATGAAGTAAAAAAAAATTCTAAGCATCCATTAAATAATCTCATAATTTCCAAATCTAACATCTAACATTAGTTCATCCTTTAGCATTCATTAATAGTAGCACATTAACACATAACATTCAATAACATGCAAAATAAGGTATTTAAACATGCCTGAACCAATTATGATAAAATTTTAGATCACCTACCTGATTAGTTTGTAATTTTTTTCTCACCAAAAACCATAATATTTAAGAACAACTATTCCAAAAAGAGAATAAAAAGATTATTATCATGCACCAATCATGTTTTTTAGCTCTTTTGGCACAATTGTTCTTACAATTTTTTGGCTCAATCTCCAACTAGTTAATATTTGTTTTGAAAAATTGTTCTTGGACTATGAGTTAGGATAAAGAGAAATATCAAACATGAAAAAGATGTGCATGAATGCAACTAATTTCAAACTTCAATTTTATAAACTTACAGAAAGAACCATAGAATTATAAGAAACTATTTTGGTTTTTATTATTTGAAAATTATAGTTACAAGGGATAAAGTTATATACCTTTGATTTAGAGAGTACAAATAATGGAAATAAACTATTGCAGAAGGTGAAAGCTCAACTGCCCCCCCCCCCCCCCCCCCTACCCATGTGGATGGTATTATTAAGTAGAGAATAGTTACATCCATACATATATACATACATACATGGTTAAGTGCTACCTAACTATGTCCAAGGCGTCTACACACTAGAGGCATACTTTACCTACCAAGCTGTCTATACACCCATACCCATAGGATCAAGACCCTTGAACTACTCACTCTAATGAATATGTAGCTCTAGTTTCTAATTTTTTGATGTAGTTGTATTCCTATAACCACTGGTAAGCTTTACTCACATAATACAACTCTTTGCCATCATACACCCATGCAGGTGAATCAGGTGGTTTTCTATAATTACAATATTGTAATACCATGGTGCAACCTTTGTGTTGTAGTTTATAGTTAATGTAAGCTTAACCTATATACATTCTAACTCACTCCTTATATCTAGTTATGTTTAAAATATTGTGACAATGCCCATGGCCATGCTACCTATTGAGTGAGTTTTTTTTTCTTTTTTGTTGTGTCAAGATCTCTTTATTTATATACATACATACATATACACATACATATACACATATATACATATACATATTTATATACATACATACATATAAAGAGATCACAAGGGTACAACAATGAAATGCAGAGATCACAAGGGCATGGCAATGAAATGTAGTGATCACAAGGGCATGAAAATGAAATCCTAGATCTCCATTGATCTCCACAATCCCCAAGATCTCTCTATATATACATACATACATATATACATACATTTATATACATACATATATATACACATACATACATACATACATACATCTACATATATAATTTTATCACTTTGGAAAATTGTATTTGATCCTGCTAGTTGGGAACAACTGATTATTTGTTTTATTGTACCTAATTTGTTGATAATTCTACAAGAGTTCATAATCAACCCAGTTAATCAACAACTAGATCAATTTAATTAGGTTATGGCTTGTTTCTTTCTAAAAATATCTGCTATAATATCTTTTTCTAAAATTTCTTGCCCATTTTTTCTAGTCTACATTATTTTGTGTAAGATCTTGAGCTAAGTCACTTAGCATAGGTTCAGTGAGTTTTATTGTTTTATTATTTGGATTCTAGAATATGGGCTTTGTTTTATTATTGGCTTTTTTCAACTCTTGATTTTAATAAAGTAGAAAAGTGATTTTTAGGGTGGAAAGGACTCTATAATGAAGAGGAAACTTGAGAAATTGAATGTTGAAATGCTGAAATGAAAGCTATCAAGGATCAAACACCTATGGCAGAATTACAACACAATGTGAAGTTGATTTTAGATATAAACAAAAAAGAAACACAACATAAATCATTCCTCATTTGTTTTGATTATGGAGAGCTTTGTGCAAAAGAGGGTGGAGAGTTCTAAATGAGGGTGGAGAGCTCTGAACATTGGTGGAGATTTCATTACCATGCCCTTGTGATAATTGCATTTCATTATTGTGCCCTTATGATCTCTACATTTCATTTCCATGCCCTTGGTGGAGATCAATGGAGATCTCAGATTCTATTGCCATGCCCTTGCAATCTCTACATTTTGTTTTCATGCCCTTGTGATCTCTGTGCCCTTGCTCTACAAATTTTTTTGTCATGTTGTGCCCTTGTGATCTCTGTTCCCTTTGCACCACTACAAAATTTGGGGTCAAATTGTGATGATAATTTGCGATGATAGTGTAGTTTGTGGTGTTTGGGCCCAAATGTAGTCATGTTTGCTCTATGATTTTCTATTGGACTAACTACTAGCTTTCCCCTCTAGGATTCATGACATGGCTTAACTGCCTCCTATGTTCTATAAATCTAGTGGTTGTATCGGGCATTAACAAGTCAATCTTTTGGTGCAATGACAATTCTAGCTTGTAACAAGTGGTATCAAAGCATGGTCACAGGTTCAAATCTCCTCGAGTAACGCTGAGGGGGGAATTTTTGGACTAACTACTAGCCTTCCCTTTTAGGATTTGTGACATGGATTAATCACCTCCAATTTTCTATAAGTCTAGTGGTTGTATTGGGCATGAACATGTCAATCTTTTGGTTCAAGAACAACTCTAGCTTGTAACATTTTCTTCAAGAGGAGAAGAGGTATCTATGTAAAGGTTCTTTTATTTTCCTTCTAAACATGTATCTCTTTATATTTCTCCCATGAAGTGATTAGAAAAGCTTCTCTTTACGTATATGTATGTGTATATATACATACATACACACATGTGTGTTTCTATGTATGTATATATGCATGTATGTATGTATCTCTATATATATACATACATAAATATATAGACACATATATGTATGTGTATATATACATACATACACACATATATGTGTCTACATATGTATGTATGTATGTATATATATAGAGATGTCTCTATTTACATACATACATACATACATAGACACACATATATACATACATGCACATGTATATATATGTATGTACATATATACAAACATACATATACAGAGATCACAAGGGCAGGACAATGAGATGCAGAGATACATATATAGATATATACATATATATACACATATATAAATACATACATGCATGCATCTACATATGTAATTTTATCACCTTGGAAAATTGTATTTGATCTTTACTCAATCACCAAGAGATAATTTACTTTGTAAGTACAGATTTCTACATACTTAGTTTGGTATGAATAGTTTCAATTGAATTTTCCTGAGAGTGAGTCTACTCATGATGATAATGGCTCCATGTATTGGGTTGTTAGAAATATTATGACAGGCTAAGTTACTAAGAGGGGATGGGTGAATCAATAACCAATAAAACTTTTATCCCAATTAGTAATTAATCCTTATGTATATTTTGATCTAACTGCATGCATGAGAAACTGAAAACATGAAATCATACATAACACTTTAACACAAGATCTGGTGACCTAGAAACCTTCCAAATACAAAGTAAAATTGGGGGGGGGGATGATACCCACAAGCTTTAGTACTATAGTATAAAGTTGTTCTATTAAGGCCTACAATGATCATTTCTAATGATCTGCCCTATTAGGTGCAATAAGGACTGCTAGGTCCACCTTGCAAAAATATTTACAAACATACAATGAAGTATGCACTTGGTAAAGAGATTTACATAAGAGTGTTAGGTCTACCTTGTTAAAGGATTTGATTGATCCACCTGTTAGGATGAAATAGTAGCTGATCTCTGATCTGCAACTTGGTTTGTTCAATGAGATTTCTCTGGGTGTACAAATCACCTTGCTATGATAGATGAATCTTTTCTACTCCTTATACTATTGTAGCCTTTTTAATTCACTCTTCTACACTTCTATGATGATTACATTACTTCTCTTCTTATTATTTGGATGTGATACAATACATTACATATATATCAATCCAATTACATAATTATAAAGTTGGCCACAATACAAGTTTACACAAATATTACAAAGTCGTCCAAAGTTTAGAAACTAGAAGTTTTGAAGACTGACTCGGTGAGGTTCTAATACTTGGCATCTACTATCAATGGTCAGCATCATCATTCACTTGGTAGACATAGAAGATCGGTCCATATTGATCACTTTCAAGTAGTCTTGAACTCAGTCTACACTGGTGACTTGATGAATACTACAAAACTTGACATATAAACTAAATCACTTGATTCACACTACATAGCATGATCATTGCTATCACCTCGAGCTTGGTATAAACTGAGTCACTTGGTTAACATTGAGTAGCTTAGTTAACACCAGACTCACATCACATCAACTGCAAACTTGGTAAGCACTGCATAACTTAGCTTGCACTAGTAAACTTGGCATACACTGAGATACTTAGTTTACACTGCTGATCATCACCTTAGTAGTAAGTATTTGGTGCAAACTAAAATCTTTCTAAAGGACTTAGTAGCAACTATAGAACTTGGTAACAACTGAAATGCTTGGTTAATATTGTTAACTATACAATATGCTTAGTATAGGCTTACAATTTGAATAAGTATATGTCACTAATAAAAAACATGACTCGAATGTCAACAATCTCCCACTTTGGAATTAGTGACTGTAGACACCTAAAAACCTTTAAAAAATAAAGTATTTTTATTTTCTGAAAATTTTTTGATGACATCATCATTTATCAATTAATTAATTATTTAATTTATTTATTTATTTTTATCCCATTAAATACCTTTATCTTAATTAAAAATATTTAATTAAGGAATCCCTCCCAAAAATGTTTAAATCTTATTTAAACATTATTTCCTTATTTATTAATTATTTAATTAATAAATTGACCAAAAAACCCAAAATAAATATATATAAAAAAAAATTTCCAAAACTTGGCCAATTTCCTTAAGACCACTAACCTCTTCCAAAATCTTCTAATCCTTCTTTAATTTTGATTAAAGGCTAATCCCATCATTTCCTACCCCTAATCCCAACTCAAAATATTTAATTAAGATTAAATATTAATCCTTATGTTTATTAAAAAAGTTTTAATAAATATCTCCTCAACCCAAACCCTTGAAATAAATAAAACTTTATTTATTTCCTAAAAATCTAATTTATCCTCATCCTAAGAAGTTCTAGACTCTTCTAGAAAGTCTTCATCCTCATCCTAGGAAATTCTAGACTATTCTAGAAAGTCTTTATCCTCATCCAAAGTCTAGACTCTTCTAGAAGATGTCTTTAAACCTAATCCTAATCCCCTCCTACCTTGTCACATTCCTTAAAAATGGGTTAAGACTCACTAACCCAAGCCAAAGTTAACAAATATCTCCTCCTTCACCCACCCTCATTAAATGCCATCCACTTGCCTATCCCTAAGCTAATCTTAAACCATCCTAATCCATCCTCTAATCATTTGCACAATCCTAAGCAAGCTTAAAACCTTCCTAATCAAGCCCAAGTCAAAATTCCTCTCATCTCCCTCAAAATATCCCAACCATAAAACTTTATGAAGTCCACTAGGCCATAAATGACTCTTCCAAAGCCCATTCATTGCTCTTATAAGCCATTATGAGGGTCTTTATGAAGATTTTATCCCTTGAGCCTCCTTTGTTGACTCATCCTTCCCCTTTCCTCCATCCTCTCACCCTGTGACATGTGTCACTCCCTGATTGGTTGTAAGGAAGCACAATTCATGTGCTCTCCTCTCATGCAATTTGAGCCCTCCATGAGCTTTTTCCCATCTTTGCATCTTAGCCTTCAATCCCTCAAGCCTCTTACCTATAAATTGGATCCTTCCCCTTTGCAAAACAACAAAATCCATGAAGTAAAGTCATAATGCCATTTTAATAAGCCATTTTACATCAAAACCATACACTCACACCCAAATTCCAACTCCATTTGAAGCCCTTTTTGAAGCATAAAGCTTGATCATACATCCTATCTATTTAGACAAAGCTACTCAACAAGAGAGCTTCTCATTGAGAGAGCCCATTAATGGCTCATATTCTCAATTGAGAGCTCATCTTAGTCTATCTTGAAGTTTATGAATTTTGTTTAGTTTGTAGAAGCTTTATTTAAATTTGGTTTCTATTAGCTTACTAACATTGCTCATATACAGTGACAAAACCACTTATTAGTCAAAACTGATTTCAAAAATGTTCATTGTTGATCTCATATTGGTTTTGACAATTGAGTGTCAACACACTTAAGACATTTACTTAGTTTATGTCAAACTATAATACATGTCAAGTGTAACATGTGAATATAAGACCATGTCAAGTTGCAATGAGTGCTAAGTCACTCATGTGCTGAGTCACTTAAGTGCCAAGCATATAGACCATGCTAAGCAATTCAAGTGTCAAATGAATAGTAAATGTCAAATAGTTTAGGTGCTGAGTCAAAATAGTGTATGCGAGCATCAGTAACTACATATGTCAAGTAACATAGATTGGACATATTTTTTTGATATGGTACAAACAACTATGTAAACTACTTTTTAGCCGACATAAGGATAGATTTTGATTCTTTAGAGATAAGGACAAATCTACATGCATATTCCCTATGCAATTACATGCAGCCAATTAGAAAATGGGAAGGTTTAAGTGGAAAAATAGATGAATTCAGTCATAGATTCATACCTAACCCTAAGCTACCTTAGTCTTCTTAAGGAGGAAAAAGTCCTAAATTTTCAAGAGATAAGAGAGCATTGTGAATGGATGAATGATCGAATTGAAGGAGTGAACAAGATAGTTTGTAGAGCATTCAAGGTAACTTAGTAATAAGAATGAATTGCAAAATTAGTTAAGTGAAGAATAGAGGATAGAGGATACAATATTGATACATCAAATTATAAGGATTAGTCAAAGATCAGATAGAGGCGATCTATTATCAGGAAACCAAGTTCCAACTGCAAGATCTATGCTAAGACATTTTGACAGGTGATTTTAGTTAAATCTCCTAGGGAAAGTAGTCCTAATAGGCTTTACCAAATCCTTTAATAGGGTGGCATTCCAAGTGAATGATCTAAAGTCCTTTAACTAGATTGACTTCTAACAGGGTGTTGAAATCCTCTAATAAGGTGGGACTTAATAGTCTTTGTAAGCCTTTAATAGGGCAAACATTTGACAAGGAAAATCATGATTCATGGTAAAATCATTGTAACCTTAATTGGCTACACTTTATTGCTATAGTAGTGAATATTTGTGGGTGTCATCCACACCTTAGTTTTACCTTCTCATTGGAGAGTTTCTTGGTAATCACATTTGGTGTCAAGAGTGTGTGTTTGATTACTTACATGTTTTAGATGCATTTACTTTACATGTTATTTCAATATGTTAATGCTTATGATGTATGAATGGTGAAAATTTTATGGGTCCAAGTTTAAACTCCTAATTCACCCCCACCCCCACCCCCCTGAAGTTTACCTTTCCCACTTGTAATTCCAACAACTGGTATCAGAGCCAAGTTCTCAAAAAGAGAAGCTTTGCAGTTTAGAGGAAAGATCTTAAAATGTAAGTCTACAAATTGGGAAAGACCATTAAGATACAAGAGATTATGATGCATCTCATACTACATCAATTGAATGAAGCTAGAGATGCTTTGAAGGGTTACTTGAAGAGAAGGAAAGAAATTTCCATAGCAAAGAATGACACAAAACACAAAGAGATTGACACCACAAATTTATTTGTAGATGGTAACTCTAATGAATTTGATGTAGAAATTGTAGATCTAATGGAGAAGAATAGAATCCAAGCTGAAGAAATCAAAAATCTCAAGTTGGAGCAAGAATCACAAGCTATACTACTATGTGAGGTGACTGAACAAAAGAAGAAAGCCATGGAAGACAAAGCCATGATTGAAGAAAAAAAAAAATTCTAGAAAATAAACTGGAACAGAAGTCAATAGAGCTATCTAGGATCTCAAACATGCAATTGGATACCTTGAGCCAAATGATGAAGGCTCATCATGAGTTGAATGTCAAGGACATTGAGATAAGTACATTGAAGTTGTAGAATGAACAACTATAGAATTACCTGAAAAGAGAAAAGGAATTTTCTAAAAGTTTCAACAAGCCAAATAAAGCCATCAAATACTTTGAGCAATTACTGTGATCCCCTAGATCCAATAGAGATACATCAGGATTGGGCTGCACAAGTACTAAAGAAAGAGAATCGTCCAATTTTTTTGAAGAAAGGAACATCAAAGGTAGGAACTTCAAACCCACTTGTCATAATTGTAGAAGAAAGGACATCTTGCTAATGTGTGCAATAAACAAGTTCATCAAGCACATGAATGAAGAACTAGAACCATGCATGCACCAAACTTTGAAGGATATTGCTACAACTATTAGAAGTATGGACATAGAGACTTTGAATGTAGATCCAAGTCCATATGGTCATAAAATAAGCTAGCAAAGGTAAGAAGCTATGGAAACTCTTATAATTGGGATCAAAATACAAGATATAGCTACCACTATTGTCAATAATATGGACATATTTTTAAGAATTGCATTAGAAATCACTTTAGTGGTAACTAGTAAAGGTGGTTGATTCAAATGACATGCTTTAGTTGTTTGAAGACTAGTCAAAGAAAGATGGTTGCAGTACATCAAATGGAGAAAGGATCACTTTACCCAATGGGTCAAGTGATCACATCTCATCAAACTAAGAAAACAAAAGGTATGTGGGACTAATATTCAAAGTATCATATCATACATCAGTTCCAAAAGAAGTTAGTACTGAAAGAACTACATTAGCATGAATGAAGATGCAAGATTTTGTTGAAAGTACAAGATAAAAAAATTTCAAACCACATGCTTTAGTTTTTTGAAGACTGGTTAAAGAAAGATGGTTGCAGTACATCAAATGGAGAAAGGATCACTTTACCCAATGGATCAAGTGATCACATCTCATCAAACTAAGAAAACAAGAGGTATGTGGGACTAATATTCAAAGTATCATATCATACATCAGTTCCAAAAGAAGTTAGTAGTGAAAGAACTACATTAGCATGAATGAAGATGCAAGATTTTATTGAAAGTACAAGATAAAAAAATTTCAAACCACATGCTTTAGTTGTTTGAAGACTGGTCAAAGAAAGATGGTTGCAGTACATCAAATGGAGAAAGGATCACTTTACCCAACGGGTCAAGTGATCACATCTCATCAAACTAAGAAAACAAGAGGTATGTGGGACTAATATTCAAAGTATCATATCATACATCAGTTCCAAAAGAAGTTAGTACTAAAAGAACTACATTAGCATGAATGAAGATGCAAGATTTTGTTGAAAGTACAAGATAAAAAAATTTAAGTTTTTATGTTGTTGCCGAGCTTGAAAAAATTTTAATGGAAGCCAAGTGGAATACTAGTTAGTGTCGAGCTATCGAATTAGCTAGTTGATTTAAAGTTTTTAGTAGTTTTTTAGTGATGGTAATATCAATGGAAGATTAGTGAATCTAAAATCAAGTTAATGTTGAGTTTATAGTTGTACTAGCACTAAGCACTAATTGCAAGGATTTTTGAAGGGTATATGGTCATTTTTCACTCATTTTTTGTCATTTAAAATTTTAGAAAGAGCAAAAAGGAGTAGAAGGTGATTCAAAAAAAATTTCAAGGCATTAACAAAGATCTCAATGATGATTTCACACCAGTTCTACAAGATTTTAAGGTATTTATTCACAAGATTAGCTATGTAATTTACATTTATAAAACCCTAGTTTGTCACAATGTTGTCTAGCTCAAGAAATGTAGACGGAAAAGAGGTCTTGAATGTCCAATTAGTCTATAATGAGCTAAAATAACTAGAGTTCAAAGAAATTCTATATGTTTCTTATAAACAAGATCCTTCAGGCATGTTGTCCATGATTCCTCCAAAAGTCATTATGGTCCAAGATGTTAGAAAATGTTATAACTGTAAGATAGGTGGAATAGGTGACATGGAGATAAGAGAAGCTTATGACATATTGTGTAAAAATGGCATCTTAAAAGAAGAATTCAAAATTGTTGAAAGGAAGGGTTTGATGCGTGCCCTAGAATTTCCTACTATATTCAAAACTGAATGGATAAGAATAGTATTGAGCTGAATTCATGATGGATCCCTATGGCTAGAAGGAGGACCAATAAAAATGTAAAAGAGAATAATTCATAGGGTTACCGGTTTCCCAACCCTAGATCAGCCAAAGACTCTGTTGAGTGATTCCAAAGAGGTAATAGAGAAGAATATAGGAGCAAAGTAGAACAAATGAGGAATGACAATTGACACCATCATAGATCCACTGATAAACTTTGTAGTAAGGGTTATTTCTCATAAGTTTTATCAATCTAGTAGATTAAACAGTGTATCCTATATTGCAGTAGATGTGGGATACAAAATTATGAAGAAAGATCATACCTATGATCTAGCTGAGCTTCAATTGCAACAAATATTGGAAAACCTTGGAGTAGTGAGGAAGACTAAGAGTGCACAATGCAAATTTAGATCAGTTCTAATTTATGTATTTTTCCATGTACAAAATACATTCCCATATTTTGGAAAAATAGGATGGAAGACAAACAAGACAATTTCTACTTAGATAAATGAGTACATTGAGTAGATGGGTGAAAATTTTGAAACTATCATGACAAGCTATTTTAAAGACTTTAAGAAGTCTATGAAGTAAAGGATGAGATTTGTCGAACAACATTACAATGATATATGTTTTCTTGTAGATATTGACTACACATATGTATAGGCTACTACACCTAGGGTAAGATGGCTAAGACCCTTAGGTTATGAGATCAATGTTGATGAAGCCTCAATAGCCATTACTACACTTCTAGCTAAGGAAGTTGATAAAAACAACTAGAATATTTGGAAATTATGATGTAATGAAATCAAAAGTAGAAATGGAATTGAAGATAGTCTCTACACTAAAAAAGAAGGAAAAATTAGTAAAGAAACTCAAGGAAAAATTTGGTGAAGGTGCAAAAGAGGAAGAAGAGGAAGCAGATGATGAGGATGAAGAGGAAGAACAAGAAAAAATCAAAGAACCTCTTGCATTAACATAGGGCATGGGTGAGGAAAAAGAATAAGAGGGTACTGAGGAAGAAGAAGCTGAGGAAGCACCAACACATGCCGAACCTAAGAAAAGAAAGGCCAAGGCACAACCTATGGATAAGGCAAATAAAGTGGCTAAACCAAGCCTATCAAAGCCAACAACACATGCCCCTAGAGCTAGCACATGAGCCACCAAACAAAAGGCCAAGGAGAAAATTAAGTAGAAAGAACAAGGAGGCCAAGTGGAGAAGAAGCAAAGAAGGAAATACATTGCTCAACTGGACTCAGATGAAGAGAGAACTAAATTAGAAGATACAAGACAATTCAAAGTGGTAAGTCATACACCACTTTTTAATCTTGAAAATCTATGTGAAAATATCAAAAGTAATGTAGATCTATCTATTCTTAAGAATGTAAATTTTGATAATTTGGGAAAAGAGGAGAAAATTTTAGTAGAAGAAGCCCTATACACAATGAAGTCCAAATTTAAGAATACACCATTAAAATTTGCTAACTCAGTACCCAAGCCATTATATGATTTAGTTGAGCAAATATGGCACTATTGTTTAAATTTGGAAAAGAAAATAAGAGAAACTACTCTCGTTCAAGTAATGCTAGAACTAACAAAAGGGAAAATTGCTAAGGCAAACAAGAAATATGGAGGAAGTTTCACACCAAAATATAGAGCCTTTAGCATTCTCCAAAATGACATTGAAGATGTTGTCAAGAAATCCATTCAAATATGGAAATTAATCTATGGATTAACTATAGTGAAACAAGGAGAGAAGGACCTGTTTGAGGGTCAAAAATGATGATAAAGAAGAGGATGAGAAGGATGATAGCAAGGAAGAGAGAAATAGAGAGGAGGAGACTAAGAAGATGGGCACTAACATGGCAACAACTAAACAGTAGCATGAGGAATAGAGTGTGTAAGAGGATGATAAAGATGATAGCAAGGAAGAGAGAAATAGAGAGGAGGAGACTAAGAAAATGGACACTAACATGGCAATAGCTAAATAGTAGCATGAGGAATAGAGTGTGCAAGACACACAAATGTTGAGTGTGAGTCCTCCTCATGATACAAGTGTACCTACACAAACCATAATTGTCAAGGATGTCTATGATGTATCAGCTCAAAACATCAACCCATTTTTTGCAAAAGATTTGAAAAATATTCTAGATCAATCTACACTACAAGCACAATTATGTACAAATCCTATTTTGATAATTGTAGAAGAACTTTAAAAGGAAATAATAGAAGTTACAAGGAATAAGGAAAACACACAAGAACCACCTTTTGCAATCCTTGTAGTTGCTAGTGATCAACCACTAATTCAAACAACTAAAGACACATCAATCAAGGTTGATAAAAATGTTAAAATGGACACGATTGAGTAGAGGCAGACTACCACAGAAGAAAAAGAGATAGCAATAGAGAAAATAGGAGAGATAGACACATCTACCTGAAGCACAAACACAAGGTGCAAGTCATGTCATTGTCATAGATCAGGATAAGTCTAAAGAAGGTGAACAAACACTAAATTTAAAGGAGCAAGAGTCCATCCAATCATTGGTAACTTTACCAACATTGAGCTCTTTAGCTACAAAACTTCTTCAGAAGCTGAGCACATAAGCCCCTGCAAATTTTAGTGCCAAGATCAAGCTCTTCCAAGGTTGAAAATGTAATTCATTATGGTGATATCACTTTAGATGAAGAGATAATAATTCCAAAATTTGATTATGACACAATGATAATAGATCAAATAAGAATTCTACAACAAGCCTTAGAGAAAAAGAAACACCAAAAAATACTTAGGAAGGAGTATAGGAAAAAGAAAGCACTATAAGAAATTAAAGACATCTTTTTAGATGCATTTAGCTTGCCTACTCCTAAAGAAACCAAGACATTGTTGGAACAATTGTCAGATATTGTGGAGAAGGTTAATAATGAAGATCTAGATACAAATCCTATACTTTTAGAATGGTCTAAAAGAAAGTCTCAAAGAAAAGGAATGAAAAGATATATGGTGATATAGCACTGACACAAGTTGCATTAGCAACCAAGGTTGGGGATGTGAAGAAGGTACTAGAGAATATATTCTCATTGTACACCAAATTGTGTGATCCCACACTCTTCACCCAAGACACCAGACATAGAATTCTGAAGTTGGAGAGGAATCTAAGCATATTAGGTACACAACTACCTAAGAACCTAGCTCAAAGTGAGAAGAATTTCCATATATTGCTTCAATCACAAAGTCAATTAGCTATATTAATAGTAGAAGAGGCTAACATAAGAGCCAAATTAACACAAATCTAGGCCTCTCTCACCCCATACATGAAAATTCTCCATAAAGAATTAGGCTATGCAAAAACTTTGTTAAAGAAAGATCCTAATCTTTCTACACTAGATGGCCTAGTGCACCTTTAACTGAGCTCACTATCCAAGTTAAGTTATTGGATGTTTCATGTGACAATTAGGATGCAGCTCTAAAAATAATCATGAAAGTCCATAAATCTTTTTTGGAAAAATACACTATAAGTGTATAGCCCCTTTGATGTAAGTGTCAAAAAGGGGGAGATAGATTAAAAGGGGGAGTAAATATGCAAGGAGTTAAGGGTGAGTAAGTGAGTAAGTAAGAAAGGGGGAGAGACACAATGAACAAAGGAAAAGAGAAAACATGAGGGCAGATATCAATTTTGATCCCAGTAATAGAAATAGAGTAGAGCAGATATCAGCAAAGGTAGAACATAGAAGAGGATAAGAGCATTGAAGTCAAAGAGTATCAGTCAGCAAAGACAAATCTACTCCGAATGGAGAACATATTTTGGATATAGAATAGACATATTAGCTCATGGGGAGTTATAAATTTTGAGGTACATAGGTTATCGTAAAATTTTAAAATTTTGAAGTTTTGTATATAAGCCGATTCATGGATATGTTATACTCAAGAAGATTAGATTGATTATGTATATTCAAGTGTTTTTGACACTCATGTCAAAGGGGGAGATTGTTGATCTTAGATTGGTTTTGACAATTGAGTGTCAACACACTTAAGATATTTACTTAGTTCATGCTAAACTAGTAATACATGTTGAGTGTAACATGTAAATATAAGACCATGATGCAATGAGTGTCGAGTCACTCATGTGCCAAGTCACCCAAGTGTCAAGTAGATAGACCATGCTGAGTGATTCAAGTGTTGAATGAACAGTAGATGCTGAGCAGCTTAGGTGTCGAGTCAGAACAATGTATATAGAGTATCAGTAACTACATATGTTGAGTAACACAGGTTGGACATATTTGTTTGATATGGCAAAAACAATTATGTAAACCATTTTTCAGCCGACATAAGGATAAATTTTGATTCTTTAGAGATAAGGATGAACCTACATGCATATTCCCTATGCAATTACATGTAGGCAATTAGAAAATGGGAAGGTTTAAGTGAAAAAAATAGATGAACCACAGCCATAGATTCGTACCTAACTCTAAGCTACCTTAGTCTTCTTAAGGAGGATGAAGCCCTAAATTTTCAAGAGAGAAGAGAGCATTGTGAAGGGGTGAATGATTGAATTGAAGGAGTGAAAAAGATAGTTTGTAGAGCATTCAAGGTGACTTAGCAGTAAGAATGAATTATAGAATTAGTTAAGTGAAGAACAAAGGATAGAGGATACAACATTGATACATCAGATCATGAAGGATTAGTCAAAGATCGATAGAGGTGATCTATTATTAGGCAACCAAGTACCAACTACAAGATCTATGTTGAGACATTTTGACAAGTGATTTTAGTTAAATCTCCTAGGTGGAGTAGTCCTAACAGGCTTTACCAAATCCTTTAATAGGGTGGCATTCCAAATGAATGATCTAAAGTCCATTAACCAGGAACACTTCTAATAGGGTGTTGAGATCCTCTAACAAGATGGGACTTAATGGTCTTTATAAGTTTTTAAAAGGGTAGGCCTTTCATGAGGCAGATTATAATTCATGGTCAAATCATTGTAACCTTAATTAGCTACACTTTATTTCTACAGTAGTGAAGATTTGTGAGTGTCATCCCCACCCCAGTTTTATCTTCTCATTAAAGGGTTTTTGGGTAATCATATATGGTGTCAAGTGTGTGTGTTTGATTACTTACATGTTTTAGATGCATTTACTTTACATGTTATCTCAATATATTAATGCATATGATGTATGAATGGTGAAATTTTTATGGGTCCAAGTTTAAACTCTTGATTCACCCACCCCCCCCCCCCCCCCCCCCCCCCCAAAAGAAGTTTACCATTCCCACTTGTAGTTTCAACATGTTCAACAACATCTTTATCCATCACCTTATGTCTCCAACTCAGTAGAGTATACTATTTTCGAGA